>OX155968.1:11774003-11987118 GCA_944548615.1 Micropterix aruncella
TGCGCTGCACCGGCTGCACCGGCTTAGTTACGCCACTGGCT
The DNA here is from genome assembly GCA_944548615.1 of Micropterix aruncella. Classification (NCBI taxonomy): domain Eukaryota; kingdom Metazoa; phylum Arthropoda; class Insecta; order Lepidoptera; family Micropterigidae; genus Micropterix; species Micropterix aruncella. Next base: position 11,774,045 of record OX155968.1, read on the forward strand.
ACACATGTATACACATGTATACACAAGTGTTTATATCCATGGCTGAATGTCAAGGTCGTGTATATCAACCACCAAGTGGTCAACTATCATATGTGACATGTTGGTCATTATCTGTTTTGTAGCATGTTATCTTCAAAAAACAGCAATGTATCTATTACACAATATTTCTCATACCTGTAGCTAAAACAAGTAAATATATTAAAAAGATTAAAAAACACGACTGCCGTTACAGAAAGTAAAGTATTGTATTTATTTTTATTTTTATTACGGCTTTTTTATTAAATATTTGGGGTTTACGTATTTTTCTATATAAATAGATATATATTTCCGGAATGTACTTAATGAGACTTTTAATTTGACACTTACGTATTTTTCTTTTATTTATAAAAAACTCGACCGCCGCTACAAAAAGTTGACTATTGTATTTATAATTATATTGATTACTGTTTTTTATGAATAATTATTTGTGGTTTATGTCTTTATCCATATAGATACATGTATATTACTGTAATATACTCAATCAGACCTTTCATTTGAAACTAAACACGATATATTTATGTTAATTTATTGACATTTGGACACTTAAACAACTACTTACTTGATATTTGGACAGTTAAGGTACCATTTAATACTCGGGATGAAATAACGGTTATAATAATACCACACACTTCTATATCGGTTAAAGCGTTAGAAGTCATGGTGGAATAAAGAAACAGAAAACATATTTAACTACATTTTTATAGGGCAGTCAAGTAAAAATAGACATAGCATCACCATCCTGATCTTATTTTAAGAAGAGGGACGAAATTTTATGCCAATATACTCTAGGATTGTTCCGAATTGCCACTTCTCCATAAACAGCATCGCAGAGACTAATCATGTCATTTGGAATCGAAGTTAATCGCTGTTTTTTGATATTATAAATAATATAAAACGGATTTACTGCGTCACATTTGTTACACTTTACAGCTCCTTGAGGTTAGACTAGACAGGGTAGACTACCCTGGACAACGGCGGTTGCAAATTCGCCGAAACTTCGGGTGCTACAAACTTCACGCGGTTAAATGATTAAATTTAAATTGCTTAGATAATCAGCTATGTCAATTATAGAAACCCACTATTCCACCATAAACCCATTGTATGGTCATTATCACCATAGAACCTATCAAACCGGACATTTTGTGATAAGGCCCGGAAATCTCCGGAAATACTTCTAGGATTTGCTGCAAAACCCCATTTCGTCATGGTTGCCGCACAACTGCCGTGACCTGTGCGGAAACTATTTAAGGTAGACCGTTTGCCAACGCGGAAGGTCATAACCTGGGACTGAGATCGTAACCTGGGATCGTAGCCTGAGACACTTAGGTCGTTGACGAGGTATATATTTTGGACCTGAGCGTTTGCCGAAATTTTTCGCCAGTCGCCTTCCATGGTTAGCAGATCGTCGTTTACGACGGTATGCCGCTATAACACTCTTTGAGACTTCTGTTGATCGGGAGGATCGATTGAAATCTCCTACTTTAGGAGCTCCTTCTTGACAGACAATGAGCTACTCTGCAATTTTCTTACTTCCAAGATGGTTGCAGGCTTCATCGTATCTCAGAAGGAGGAATGTTGATGGATCATTTTGGAGTAAGACTGTCAAATTTAAAGAAAATCTAATAACGCATATGGTCGTTATTGCTTCACAAACACAGTCAAAATGCCGAAAGGTCGACTTGTAACAGTTTCTTAAGAGTTTTCTTCCTCCTGTCATTGTCAGCCGATCGTCCCACCATTTTTTCAAGATGGATCTATTCAAAAAGAATCCCTAAGAACATTCATCTGTCAAAAATAACGACTATAGGATATGGAGAAAGTGGAGATTTTCACTTCTATAATTGCTGAAACTATTTTGCAATAAATAATATTGCAGATAATAGAGGCGGAGCAAGTGGCGGTGCGGGTAGGTCGAAAACTGCCAAAAATAGGACCAACCCGACCATTCTTGTGAAATCAGAACCGCGTCACCATCACACCCCTTCCGCTCAAACAACGAATGCAACATTGCCAGTTGACCAATCGACTCCACGGCGATTCGTGAACAAGGTATAGCTAGCCATAGCGAGCGATTTGTAAATTGCAACGATGTCTACAGAAGTAAGTGAGCGAGTGAGCAACTGCAAATACAGTTTGAGCAACTGCCGAGCGCAACGCGAGCTGCCATTTTTTTCCACCACAAATCGGTTTACTTCATCACGAGACATTGATAGCTATTCAAGCATAAACCAGCAATATCAGCCGAGTAGCCGCTGGCCACTCCACTCTGATGTTCCTCGGCTGCTTACTTATCGATCATAACAATAAAACCATCACGATTGTATAGCCTTGTTATATATTTATACACTCGGGATACTTGAATCTGGGTCACCAAAATAAACCGTATTATCTCGGAAACTAAGATTGCTGGCTTATTAAAATAAAAAGTATTTCATAGACTATTTAATACTACTCAATTAAAATTATTGAAACTCCTTAGTTCGACGTAAAGTAAAGCTTGAAATTGAACTGCGAAACCACTGCATTTGTTTAAGGTTTTCATTTCTGTTCTGTCACAAAAAAATATATAATTATAACGTACCTGGTATTCAACATTCAGTATTAATTTGGTAATAATTGAATAAGCTAGAATTCATTGTATCAGATTTATTCAGTTTTTTCAGGGTCAATGTAAACAAGGTTTAATATATTTAGTAAAATACAAAAATGTCCCACTCCCAGAAAACGTTCAGTTCTCTAGACCACATTTACTCGAAGAAGCGAAAAATAAACTTAAAGTTTATTGTTTTACTACCACATATATTAAATTGGCGTAAACTTATGCGCATGTGGACTATGTAAAACTGCTTAGGCAATAGCTAATATTAAATTTAATAGCCTATTGTTAAGTTTTAGTAGATATATATGCTATACGGAAAGTTCAATTACTAAAATCCTTTTTTTCAAATGGTGATTCTACGCACCAACTTAACAAGAAAAACAAATAAATGAAGGTTTCTTTAAAGTTATTTTTTTTTGTTTGCGCCTATATTATTTTCTTTTACATTTGATTATTCTACATAATAAACTGAGTTTAAAATAATGAATAACTTTTTATTTATTTAACCCTTGGTCGGTGAGTAAAAAAAACTATTTAATATCGTAATGTTGAAGTAAAGATCCTTTTTTTATCAATAAACGCAGCAAAACAAAATAAAATACATTATTTTTAACTCAGTTTTTTCGTATAGATGCCGTGTGAAAATATCGTCTAACTTTGAAAAAAGTGCAATCCAAAAAATACTATTTTTTACGCTTTTTCTCTTCAGTCTCATGCATAGAATCAGCCTTGATACAAAATAAGAATTTCACTCTCAAATTCCCCGTATAATAAACATGGTGTGTTTTCTTTCGGCACACTCAAGACAAGAGGTATACCAGGAGAATTATTTGTTTACATGGAACCTATCTACATTATGATTTATTAGAATGTTCACCTGTACCTGAATGCAAATTTTTGGCATTTTAAATAGGATTATTTATGGATCGGTCAAAAACCGACAATAAATATCTAAATTTCATACATAATACACAGCCCGCTATGAACGGGCTTACATCCTAGTTACGGGTATAAAACGTTACGCTACCATTCTAAAATCTTCAGAGGTCTGGCATTAAAATCTGGTCAAATTAAGGTTGACCTATATAGAATTAAGAATTGGACAAATGATCGGCTACAAAAAAATATCGCGTATTAGAAGAAAAATACCATTTAATATTACTGACTTAAATACACCGAAATATTTACCATATTCTTTTTATTTTTAATGTGATACGCAATCATCATAACTCATTTTTAAATGTGTCTCTTAGGTAATAATGTAAACTAGGGTACAGTCTAGTTCTGTAACTGTAAACTAGGGTACAGTTAAGTTCTGTACAGTCGCAAGCGTATAGTCCTTCACGTCGGGGAACGAAATCCAAAACAAAACACGACTGCCCGTTACAAAAAGTGAACTACTGTATTTATAATAATAAAGTATGTTTTTACGTTCTTTCAGGAAATATTTGTTGTTTATATATGTATTCATATAGATACATATATATTTTGGAAATGTACTAAATCAGACCTCTCATTTAACACTAAACACAATATATTTAAGGTAACTTATTGACATTTGGAGATTTGGACATTTAGACAACTATTTACTTGATATTTTGACAGTTAAGATATGCTATGCCACTCAAGAATACATAATGGTCTAACAGTATCACATAATTCTAAATTGGTTTATCGTTTAGAAGTTATAGTGGAATAAAGAAACGGAAATCATCCATAGATTAACCCTTAACATATTACATTTTTTTAAGTTGGCCAGTCGTGTAAAGATATGCTAAACGACCTGGCTTTAATCATATTTACTGGCCTGTAATATGTGAGCCTTAAATAAAACAGCAAACAGCTTTATCTACATACCTATTTAAAAATCTTTTGTAAATTTACCGCCTGAATTAATGCTGAAGATTTACAAGACATACATATAATTAGGAGAAGGCATGGAGCTGTAATTTAAAAGCGTTTAAATCACTTTTCGCGGTCACGGATCAAACGGTCATACTTCCATATGGAGAGTAAGAAATACCTCATCTAATAAATTATCTACTGCCATTAAATCATCAGCAACCGACGCGGTTTTCTAATGATTACAAATATCGTTAAAAAATAACGAGATACTTAAGGTACGGATCAAGCCAATAGCTACATTAAACGGTGGGCCACCAGTCACACGATTGTTAAAAATTAATTATATCATTAAATCGTCTTAACAGTAGCCGCCGAGCTTCGATGATATCGGCAAGAACCCGCCTAATGAGTTGTAACATTTCGTTGTTTAAAAATATAAGGTTCAAATGCCCGCTACTACTGCTACCCATACACATTAGGGTGGATAGTTTTTTTTTCTTCATGATTTCTAAACCTTCTCATACAGAGAAGATGTTCTATGGTATATAGATTAGGGGGAAAATAAATATACAAGAAAATTTTGGTTAAGTACTGCCGCAAAAAGGATAAACTTTAGGGGGTTCGAGCCTTTTTATGGTAAAAGTGATTTGTGTTAAGATGAAACAGGCATTTTGTACTTTATAATGTTCATTGAGAGGACACATACTTTTAAACATTTGGCTACAATAAAATAAACTTCAGATACATTTACAATACAAACCTAAAAAACCGTCGAAATTACAGTAGACGGTAATTATGTTTGGTGTTGGAAAGTGGAATGAGGTTTCGTGATTCCAGGCGATTTCTTATAAACCTATCTCCACATGGTCCACAGACACCAGCAGATGTTTGAGCATTCAATTCTGTAGTTTCGTGTGGCAGGGATACCCCTTAATATTAGTTAGTATTGCAGCCAGGTGATCGGGCTTTTTCACGTGGTCGGATCGTATCACGCGGGGAAGACTTCAGATGTACCGCTTCCGTCTTTTGAAGGGGTTGCAAAATAAAACGGGAGACAGAAAAACTGGAAATGTCTCTATATATGTTTGTAGTAGTATTACTGCTCTATAGGATTGCGGGATGATTCGACAGGGCAGCAGGAGCTGCAATGTAGGTTATTTGTATTATTCGCTACTCGTAACCATCGCTATCATCATTCAGTACTCATAATTTTTGGTTAATTAATAATATTTATATTGCAAACAAAAAGGAAACATTTTGTGTCTAAAATCATGTAATAAATATTAAGACTTTTCCATTTTTCCGAAAATTCCACCCCCTTTGAGGCAGAATTAAAGTCTGAAATTGTTTTTTTAATTTAATTTTCTTATCATCTTTTAGCTATAGACCATCTTTTCCACATATGGAGGTTTTGATAAATGACATTTTTCCCCTTCATACAAGAGCGATCCACCCTAATATACACACATACATACAATTCTGTAAAGGAAAGTATTTGCATTCATGGCTGGATGTCAATGTCACGCATTTCAGCTTTCGTGTATGGAGGTTACGATAAATGACATTTTTCCCCTCCATACATGAGCGATCCACTCTAATATACACACATATATACAATTTTGTGAAGAAGAGTATTTGCATCCATGGCTGGATGTCAATTTCAAGCATTTCGGCTTCATGTGGTCATATGTGACAAGTTGGTCATTATCTGTTTTGTAGCAATATATCTATAAAAAATAGCTATGTATCTATTACACAATATGACAAAGTCTCATAATTGTAGCTAAAATAATTCCTGAACTATTATCTTGTGTCATTGTTATCTGCGTCGTTATTATCTACTTTTCGATATATCTGAATTAATAGGATATATACCAATGTCAACCATGGTATGTCATAGATACGTTTTTGATAATTGATTTTATAAAGAATAAGAAGAACCTTAGTCAATATATAAAAAAATCACCATGGCATACACATGGCAATCTGCAAGATAGGCTAATTGATCACATTTCTATAAGTTAATGTCATTACAATGGCCAAATATCAACAGTGAAACATAGGCTATTAAAACTAGTTTTTATATCTTACATCATTCGGGAAGATGACAAGGTTGGGAAATGCCATATCTCTGTCTGCAGGCTTATCTTTCAAAATGTACATATAAAAGTCTAAATAAGATCTACACAATGTTTAATTATTTATTTGGTTTTATCGTCTGTCTAAAAATCAATAGCAATGATATGATAGATAAAGTAGAGAAGAAGCAGACATACGCGATTCCCGTATTTGCGTAATTCCTCTATTTTGGGGAGAATAATTGAAATATTTTCGAATTAAAATTATTTATGATTTAATATAAATAAAATGGTAATTTCTATATATACTTTCCATTGCACTTTAGACATCATTTTCTAAAAGTACGTTTCGGAGTCTATCAACTTTTCGATGAAACACATTGTAATATTTTTTTTCTAGTACAAGTTATCAGAAAGACATAAAAACTTAAAGAGGATTGTAAAAATCTGCAATAATTTGAGCCTCAAAAATAACTATGTACAAGAATAAAAGTTAAGTCACAAAATAAAAAGGAAGGTTTTCAAAAAAGGTGACGCGCTGCATTTCAGTGAGATTGCTTTAAAATACGAAATTATGCAAATAAAAACGCGTCGTATAAATATAATATTCAGCAAAATGCATCTCAAAATGAATATCTTTACATTTATTTATTTAATTAATTAATTTAAAAATTTATTTACAGTGCATAAGTATCACTAATAATCATATCAATAAAAATAAATATATAATTAAAAAAAATAAAATTGAGCACGGCCGATATGAGCATTAGCATTTAAGTACTGCTGCTGCCCAACTAAGTGCCAGGACTTGTTCCAGGGCAGCTAGCTCTCTAGTTTTTAGATGACAAAATATATTCGGCAATTTAAATAAAAAATAAAAAGGAAAAGATATATATATATATATATATATATATATATATATATATATATATATATATATATATATATATATATATATATATATATATATATATATATATATATATATATATATATATATATATATATATATATATATATATATATATATATATATATATATATATATATATATATATATATATATATATATATATATATATATATATATATATATATATATATATATATATATATATATATATATATATATATATATATATATATATATATATATATATATATATATAGATATATATATATATATATACACATATATACATATATACATATATACATATATACATATATACATATATACATATATATATATATATATATATATATATATATATATATATATATATATATATATATATATATATATATATATATATATATATATATATATATATATATATATATATATATATATATATGCATATATATATATATATATATATATATATATATATATATATATATATATATATATATATATATATATATATATATATATATATATATATATATATATATATATATATATATATATTTTGATATTTTAAGGGTGTAATTTTTTTTAAATTATTTTCAATAATATATAAAATTAGATTCATGAAAAGTTACTTATCTGGGGTCCTGGTGGACCAGAAACATTTAAACGATAGTTAATGTCCTCTTTAAATACTTAGGGCAGCGGCACCTGTTTCCGCAATTGATAACTTACGATTATTATATGGTAATTTATCAATTATATAATATATATCACAGTCGTAAGTTATCAATTGCGGAAACAGGTGCCGCTGCCCTAAGTATTTAAAGAGGACATTAACTATCGTTTAAATGTTTCTGGTCCACCAGGACCCCAGATAAGTAACTTTTCATGAATCTAATTTTATATATTATTGAAAATAATATATATATATATATATATATATATATATATATATATATATATATATATATATATATATATATATATATATATATATATATATATATATATATATATATATATATATATATATATATATATATATATATATATATATATATATATATATATATATATATATATATATATATATATATATATATATATATATATATATATGATAAAGTTTGTAAAGAAATCCGTTTATAGGATGATGTTTTTATTTAAAATAAAATTAGTAAAAGCTACTTAAAAAGTAGCGAAGGAAATCCCAGCTTGTATTGGGAAATGCTTATGTTTGAATGAGATATACTTACGGATGTGCACGACTTTCGACGGTGCAATGTAATTTTAAAGGTCCTCTTGCAGTCGACTAACGATCACTATTCATCCATATATCTCATAAATAGGGCTTATCCTTATGCAACACAAAATGCCTTCAATTGAGACGAATTAAGCGAAAAAATAAAAAAATAAACTTTTGATCACTTCGGCAAAGCCGTTTTATAAATAAAAGTGACATTACGAAATAATTCAAATTTCGAATGCTACCAACATTTAAAATATGATACAATTGGCTGAGTTTGTTATCAACGAGCCATTAAATCGAAATAAAAATAAAAAAAACCTCCATATGCGCAATGAAATGAAAGAAGAAACTTCAATCTTAATTTCTGGCAGAGAAGTTTATAATAAAGATTGTATAATGTTATCAAAATAGGGTAAACCTATATAAAATTGTATAATATTAAAAAAATGTAAAAAAACATTGTAGAAAACAGTATAATATTGTTATATATACTCTCTATATATTATATATATACTCGTATGAAATCGAAGACTATCGCGGTTGTTTGACATTATAAATAGGATAGAAAACGAATTTACCGCGTGAAATTTGTAGGACCCGACGTTTCGGTGACGTTGCAGCCGCCGTTTTTACCCTAGACAACGGCGGCTGCAACGTCACCGAAACGTCGGGTCCTACAAATTTCACGCGGTAAATTCGTTTTCTATCCTATTTATAATATATATACTCATTTTATATATATATATATATATATATATATATATATATATATATATATATATATATATATATATATATATATATATATATATATATATATATATATATATATATATATATATATATATATATATATATATATATATATATATATATATATATATATATATATATATATATATTCCCGTCACCATTACAAATTATAACTAATAATCACTAACTAATGATCACAATAGAAAATAAAAGGCAAAAAATAAATGATCGTGTTAATAAAATAAAATGTCAAATAATATCAAACAATAGTCACCAAAATTAATGAATAAGTAATAGTAATAAAAAATTCAAAAATAGTCAACGAAAATAATAATAATAATAGGAATTGTCGGGGATAAGATTTAATGATGGGAACTGTCTCTGTATATTAATTTGTGGATATTTTGCAGGGCGTCATGTTTTAGCCAGGAATCAATTTTGGTTTTAAAAGAAGAAGAAGACAATAATATAAATTATATTTGCAAACAAATAAAAAAATCAACATTGAAATGTAATACAAGAACTATGTATGGATCGAATTCAACCTAATAGTTCTAAGATATGCAAATATTTTAAAAAACATTCCTTTTTTAACTTTAGCGTATAACTCAAAAAAGACACGTAGAAAAAATGTTTAATTATGTATTTTCCTAACAATATATGTACCTATATTTTGACATAGTATTCATTTCTGTAAACGACAGATTGTAAAAATAACAACCTTATCCATACCCTATCTAGCTATTATCTAGCTAGATCTAGTCTATTAGATCTGATCTAGCTAGTTCTAGTCATTAAAGATTGATATTATACATATTATAATCGGGTTCCATAAAATCGTTATAATTTACTTGAATAGTGTTTATCCATGCGTCGAGATCCCTCTGAAAAGTTTCGACGCGCGGACACTGTAAGTTGTTCTTCTAAAATTATCTTTCGATGCGTTAAGCGAAATTCACAGATGTACCTAGTATTTTTAGGAAACGTCAGCTAATAACTTCAGCTGACGTAGTCAGTTCATAGGAGTGAGTTCATCATAGGTAGTTTAAAAGAACTATGAGCCCTTATATACATTATATTATAAAACAGATGTTTAACATATAATATAAAATAGAAGTGACTTTTATAGGACTCGTTTTACTCTATTGATGAGTATTTGGAGTATTCATAATATCGTTGTCTTAAGTATGTAAAAACAGTTACAATTGGCAATTATTATTAGTAATATTTTACTGTTACGATTGGCAATTAAAAATATGATTATGAAAAACCTGTCGATCTAGGGCAACATGACATTTTATTAATGATATACAAAATCGCAGGGGTGGAAAATAAATTGTCCAAATATCTAATACAACCCTGGTTAACTTTAGTACATATAATCTTGTGTATCACATACCCCAAAAGTACGAGAGGTCCTTATTTTTTTTCTACTAGTTTTCTGCTAGGCATTGTGGACTACAATTTTCTTAAATTGCGCAGAGAAACGCTCACCAAATCCTATGTTATCAATCTAAACCATACGAGCATGATAGCAAAAGTCTATATATTTGCTATCATCAAGCTCGGCCATATAATCCATACGTAAAGCCATCCTCGCAAACTTATCTAAATCGGTGGAGTATGCTCACACACGTCTCAAGGCATTTAAATGCGTTTTTCCGATGGCTGGGGCGGGCGGATATCTAATATCCAGGTTTATATTTAGAATCTATTATAGAAAAAAATCTTTCCAGATATATTCTAGAAGAATGCCCATATCTGGAGATCTGCCTGACGAATTCTGAAGCGACGATACGATATTCGATTATCGTCACTCGGCGATATTTGCGATTCTGGAAGAGATTTAACAGTCCTTCAATCGTCAGAAGTAAGGTTAGGAGATACGGCAGCACATGAGGTGTCGTCTGCATGTCGTTGCTCTAGAAGATAGTTGGGAAATGGCAGTAAAATTCCCCATTCAGCCATACTTATCGACTATGCTTAACCAAGACGATTGAAACTTGAATATAGCGCCGAGAAATAAGGATATCCGATTGAATAAATAAAGGACGCGATCCGAATTGCTCTTAGCTCAAAGCACTAAAGACGCTCAGAGCCCAGTCCAAATTAAGCATACGCCGCTCACTGCTAAATGGCTGACCCCGGCCAATCAGAACACGATATCGGGGTGAGAATCACGTGTGAAATATCAAGTTCCGAGATTAGTTTATGATTCTGAAACAGTAACTGTAAGTCGTCGGATTGAGGACGATATCGAATTCAATGTCATATCGCGTTGACGAATCTTATAGCTATTTCAGAATCCCGGGGCTGGATGTTTTTGCTGCGATCTCGCATCTTTTTAAGGTGTAGTCTTTATAGTACCTATTAATTGCTGAATAATGTCCATGCTGTCTATAATAAGTATGCTTTTTACATATTTAGTGCATTTACAACAAATTATTTTTAATACAGATACCGGCGTATGTACCTACCATAAATACTTTTCTGAATAATAACCGTCTTAATGTTGCTGTAATGCTAATATAGACAATGAAAATAAATATATAAATGAATCGATGCAGTCATGGGAGTCTACGTATGATATCGGATACGGCACTAGAAGAAGAAGCCTAGATAACACGCGACACCACGCGCCACAGTCTATACGTCTGTCACGTCGCGTGGGCCGCGACGCACTGAAACGCGTATATCTATAAAAAATATCCGAACGAAAAAAGCAGCAACATAACGGTACATGAAAAGTGTGTCAGTGTAACAAAGGGCCTATGTCGCAGCGCGCGCGCCCGCGGAAGGACACAAGCGACGCGCGCGCCGCAGCGCCGACGCCGACCTTGAACCGCCGTGACCGACGGCACGGAATCGCCCGCCAGGACGACGGCTTTTCATTCGGCCGCGCCGCCGAGGCGAGTGCACGAAAAGCGAGAGAGGAAATGCTAGAGCAGACTGGCGCTGCCAACCGCATCACTTAAGAATATCCTAATTATTTATTTTTTAATTTTTTATTTATGTATTTAAATCCAAAATAAAAATTTACAATGTTGACATAAATAATACATTGTAAAAAAGAGCAAATACTTAATCATTGTTTGCGAAGCAAAGAAAGTACAGATTTGATGGATTTTATCAGCTCCACTAGACTACAGTCTGTTCTGGAGTGATACCACTCTTATATTTGTTGCATAGTACAAGTATACATTTTTATAAATACGAGTAGTTAGTAAAGGAGTAATAATAAAAGGATAAAAGGATAATTACCTACATAAGCATTATAATAAATAGATACATTTATATATAAATACACACTCATACCATATAAAATATATATAAACATACACACACATACATATATACAAAACGTATCTACCTATATTCAGTATATAATTTATATATACTTACATAATAATATATAAACAAACAAAAATAAATAATTGAAAAAAAAAATTAATTTTTTTTTAAGACACAATTTCTATTAGCTGCCTTTCGCATTCGCCTCTACTTTTTGCACGTAACCATTTCGTGACCTCAGCTTTGAAAGCGGTACTGGTTCTTAGCTTCTGCCCGTCGGTGAGTATCGCAAGGAATGCATCATACATCCGTGGGGCCAGAAACATATAATGTCTCTGGGCAAACCTTGCGTTCGTCCGAATTTGCTTCTGGGTTTTCTTTTTTCTTGTGTCGTGTTTGTGATCTCGGCTGGAATGTGTCGTGTTTGTGATCTGTGTCGTGGTGAAAATAAGTGACAATCGATTTTATGTAAAGCTGTCTGATATCAAGTATCCGGAAGTCATTGAAAAGTAAATCGGATGGGTAGCGATACGGTTTTCTGTTTATAACTCGCACTACCGCTTTTTGAGCTTTTATTAGTGGATCTAAGTGCAGTTTAGCCGCACCGCCCTAACCGATATTGCCATACATCATCAGTGACTGTGCCAAAGCACAATATATGGATCTCAGAGCTTTTATGTCAAGAACATTTCTGATACTCCTAAAAATATATATTAGTTTACGGACTTTTTCGGCGACCTTCCCGATATGTATTTGCCACCGGAGATGTTTATCGACATGAACACCTAGGTACTTTACAAAAGGCACACGCTCAATTCGTACATAGCTACAATCAAGACTGTCGCATTCTTGTAGGACTAGGTTATAATTTTGTGGAGGTTGCTGACGAGCATCTATGCTGAAGGCTACAAGCTAGGTTCTGTTAATTTTCCGATGTTTACTAACATGAAATTAATTCCTAGCAATGTGTAGATCAATAAAGGGAAGAAGTGACATCCGAAAATAAACAGGATTGAATTAGATGATTTCTTGGTATATGTTTTTTAATTTAACGGCTCACCGACCGATCAAGAGGGAAAGTATTGTGAATGCGCAAATTTTGCTTTCGAGATGAAGACGAAAATATTTATTTTGAGCCCCCCTGAGACGATTAAGACCATTTCCAGATTGAAATCTCTCTGTGTGTATGTATTTCCCCACGATAGCGCCCAAGCGCCTTGGCTACTTTCCGATTAAGCTGAAATTTGGAACGCAGGCATCATTTGGTCATGGCAAGAGTTGGAAAGAGTGTGGTTGAAATAGGGGGCGCACTAGCCATATATCATCCAAGAAATATTGTACCTAGTGACTTGATACTTGGTACATAGATGCCTTATAAAAGTCTCATGTACAAGCTGCAGTAATAATATTTAAATTCCGCCAGAAACACATCAAATATTAACGCCGAGCCGCGCGAGGCTAGCCGAGAAACGAACCACGCCGCTTGAGGCGGTTGTGTAACAGAACCCAAACAGATTCATCCGCCGGCCGAGATAGGGCGGTTATCGATTTTATTTATGAAATTGTTATTTAGATGAAATGAGTCCTTGGCTACTTTCCGGGAAAGTCTTGGGGTGACTCAACCGATTTTTTTAATTTTAAATAGTGACCGTGACAATTCTTTTTCAGACTTCTTTGATCCCTTTATTCATAATAAATCAGCAGTTAGAATATTTTTCAACACTTTTTTAAAACCCTGTTCACGGCAAAGAGTAATAGAATAAAAACTAGTGCTAAAATCTGAAGCCAAATCAATAAAAAATGTTTTTTTCACCATGAAAAAAATATATATATTTTAATTATGTCATCCATACGCTAACGCTAATAGCACATTTTGTTTTATATTATTTTCTTCCTTATATGTTTTATTGTATACTTTCATATTTTAATTATTTATCTATTATTATATTACTATGAATAATACAATTTTATTTTAATTTAACTATCGAATTTTCCTATACGTTTGCTGCGAAAACGAAAGAGTAACTATTAGTTTATTATTACCATTGCTGGTTCTAAAGGAAACCCTCTTTATGTATAGTTATTAAACTATATTTTCTAAAATTTATTACTATTGAAAACAAACATAATCGAAATATTATTACAGGATCCGCTTTATTTAGTTAGTATATGTATTAACCGGATTTTGTTGACGACTAGGCGGTTCATATAATATGTGAAAAATGTTATCAAATCATCAAAGCCGTTATAAAAAACATATATTGTTGACATAGTTAAATAGTAGGCACTTGCATATAATAAATATTTTACACCACGTTTCGTCGAAGACAGTTAAAATAGAATAGAATAGAATAAATTTATTGTGCTATAAAAACATTATCTAATGAATATTACACTGGTTTTATAGAAACTGACAATTTATGCTAGTCGAATTCTGAAGACTGAGAGGCCCACGAAAATGCCGAATTTCTTGGCTGAAATATTTGGGGCAACGGTTTGGAAGAAACACGATTTCCTGGTTCCAGGAAGCAGCATATATAGTTGAGATCGCTGTAATAATAGCCAACCTCCGATAGCGGAGAAAACGAGCCCCAAAGAAGAAGAATATTAACTTTTTTTTCTCCCCAATGCCTTTTACTGTCTATATTATTAATGAAATCCTTTGTCTTTCTAGCAACATTAATTAAAAAGGATATTTCTCCTTATTCAGTCAAAGCATATACGATAAGTTGAACATATTATGGTATGCTGAATAACTTAAAACTTATATATGGTGTCCTAAAACAAGTGGAAATTAAAATAAACACAAAAAAATAATAGGTAATTGTAATAATAATCCGGCTGGCAGCGTCGTGGGATCGATGAGTCCGTGACCGTTATGTCAGTAAGTGAACTTCAATTAGGCAATGTCCACGTTAAAATTTCAAAGGAAAAAGCAACTTCGAAAATTTAACACTTTGATAGCCGGTGGAAAAAAAAAGTTAAATAGACTATTTTTTTGAATTGTATATATGAATATTTTATGTTATGGATTAAGTCGTTAGTGGTGAATGAAATAATAAATAAATCACGATATGCAAATAGCCCCATTTCAATTAATTAGCCAAATACCAAAAAGTATAATACAGTATGCTTTAATTTAGTATTTGCAGATTAAGAATTTAGCTCCATTTCGCACTTAAGCCATTGTTAGATAGTGAAGTATGAATTTTGGAGGGACGTAACCGGTTCGTATGGAGTACCAAATCTAGAATTAGTATATTTATACACAGAACAATAAGGACTTTATACCTTTAGCGGTTTTTATTTCATCTGATGTATTTTAAGGGTCTTTTTGTCCAATGACAAAATATCGAATATTCGGTTATTTTTCAAAGATTTAATAAATATTAATAAAATCAATCATTGCACTTCTGGGCTATACTAAACCTGCTGAAAAATAAGATTTTTGAAAAAGTTTCCATATTTTGTTATATGTACAGTCTGTGTGTGGCCCCCCACACACACACTGTGTGTGTGTGTGGGGGGCCACACACACACAACTTTAATACTGCATACTAAATATGTAGTATGCCGTATTAAAGTTGTTAAAAAGTAGTACCTAGTATAATACGAAAGGTTATATAATCATTGGATATATGTAAGTATAATCGTTTAATATTACGCTCTAACTTATTTCTGTGTCTCGTTTGATAAAGTCTAGAATAATAGTCTATATATTAGAATAATAATGATAGTTATAGTAATATAGTAGTGTAATAATTATATTAATAATACTAGAATTATAATAATAGTCTATAGTAGAATAATAGTCATAGTCTAGAATAATAGCCTAGAAAAATAATTAACGATTTGGAATCATCTGTAAGGTTAATTATGTTTTGGGAAATAAATAAATAAATAAAAGGATACCTAATTAGTTTTGTTTAATTAGCTTTTGAACATACTCGTACCTGTATTACTTTGAACATACTAGTACTATCTGTAAACTTGTAATAAAATTTAAAAAAATTAAATAAACATCGCGGTACCAACTTCATTTGTGCAGAAAAACTTCTAAATAGGTACAGTCTTATTCCGATAATTCTGGGGTTAAGAACATTTGTAAGAACAGCCATAATGCTAGCACAAAAAATAATTGACAGGTTTGATTCACGCTTTTACTTTTACACTTTGTATTAGAAGAGCGAAGCAGCGGTATAGCGGCGCGGGCGCCGCTCGGCCCACATAGCAACGCCAAATGTAGCGCGCAGCACGAATTTCACTTTTAAGATTAGGCAGCTCAAATTGATCTGCCACGGGGCAAAGAGCATTCTGCTCTACTAACCAACCATTCTTTTGACTGTGACCGTCTCGCGCTGCCGCGACAATCTGCGCTCTTTTCATGTTTTCGTTTTTACCCAAACAGCCTGAGAGACGATTTTGATTGTTTTGTACCGCTGAGTTTTGCCACAACAAAAGCATTCGATGTCGTAGAAGTTACACGCGTCGTCGTGCGCACTGCTTCAACCGTGGATCTAGCGCGCGTGAGGGTTTAATTAAAGGTGTAGCCTAACTAACCAAACCCTCAAGTAAAAAGTAGTGTACAACATTTTAGGACAATTGTATACCAAATGAATAACTGGAAATGAGGCTAAAGCGGAAAAATATAGCATTTGTCTGGCAGTTTGTTTCTACTCTTTTATTATGAAATTTCGTAATAGGCGGGTTTAATGTCATAGGACAATTTCTTACATCCAACCCTACTATGAAGCATGTATATGTGTGTGTGTAACATGTGTTTAAGCGTGTGTCTTGTAATAACAAGACACACGCTTAATGACAAATGCAATAGCATTTGATCAAGAGAGTTGAAAATGTGATTCCGTTAATTTTATCCCAACAGAAAATGGTGACCCAGCCGGGAATTTAGCCCGGGACCTTACAATGTAAAATCAGGCGACCTAATCACTATACAACCGGGCCTCTTTCCGCACTCAATAGATATCGACACAGTCTTAGCATTGATTATAAGCTCCCAGGCCAAATTATTACGTCATGTGTTTTCTCTGCTAATATAGTTTCCAAAATGGTGGAAATTTTAATAAAACTCCTATTTATAATGTTTATATTTGTATACTAAAATATATTGTTGTTTACTTACGTTTTACATTTATTACAATCACTGTAATTATGAGAAATGGATCTCATCGAATAGAATAATGAAACAACTAAAGTTTATCTAGAGTTGTCAACTTGTTATTAAAATTTAATTTCTATACTACTTTAATTATTTAATGCTTATTTTGATTTTAATGATTATCTTGTTTACTTTTTTTTTTTTTTTTAATAACAATAACAATTTCTAACATCTTCATACAACTAAACTTTAAAATTTTAAATAATATCATATGAAATTGGCGTTTTCCTTGGAACAGGCACTGCCTAGTTAGCAGTGACGCAAAATCATTTTGTAAAAATTCCTAAATATTTCTTTTTGTAAATAAATAAATAAATATACTAAATATTAACCTAGGGGTTCGCAATTAAAAGCCATGTATGCAATAAAATATTTTTGAAATTAAGCATCTGACCCAGCATTTTCGTAAGTTTGTCAATCAAAAAAATATACTGAAAAGCAACTTCATAACGAAAAAGATTTCTGAAAATGTATGGAATTGCAATATTTATAATATCAAAATACATGGGCAGACCAAAAGTGGTCATGCATTTGCTAATAAAAATATTGCGATACCAGACATAAACAAGAAGAATTGATTATAAAACCCAATAATTTTATCAATAATAACATTCAATTATTAGTTATATCTATCGCATTTTCATAAAGGCTGATTACGTCACAGTAATAATACGGAGAGATAGAATGCCATATTTTAGTCTATGTGATTTTTAATATTCGTAATTATTACGTATTGAAACCTGTATACAAATTAAAAATTGACGTATTTATGTAATTATTATTAAAATAATAGGAGATATTATTTCAAAATTGGTTTGTTATTATATTCTTAGTTTATACCGTATATGGGTGTTTAGAGCGTTATCTACAGTGCGCTGCCATATTGTTATATCACGAAAGTCGCTATATTAATCATAATTTGAGAATATTAATCAATGTTTAGAAGTATGAGTGCTATCTACACGGTTCGTTTCGTAGTAAAATCCTGGTTGCTAAATTATAGTACGACACTGAGCAATCTAAGGCGCTATATAATCAACGGTTGTAGTTAGAAGGGGTTAAATCTTCTAAATTTATAGATACTTACCTGCTATCTTTAAAGATGAGGTTACAGATCAACTTATATTTAGTCAATGCTTTTGGTTTTCCTTTGCTTTAGTTTTCATTGGTAAATTACTATTAATTATCCTTATTAGGCTGTTTAAAAAAACACATTTTGTATTGTTTTATATAGTTATACCATCTAAATTTCTAATTCTATTTTACTTACTCGTCATAATCGATCTCAATTGCTGTAGTTGCAGTAGTTAATTTGCTTAGTAGGTATTAAGATGTTATGTTTAAAGGCTTTCATAACGTATATTTATTTGTATGCGCTAATTTGAATAAATAACCCTGATCTGAATTGTATCCTCTGCAAGCACAAAATGTTCGCAGAAACTGCTGTTGCGAAGTGACTGAATGCGAAGACCCCCGATACCAAGAATGCTCTGATTACACTTTCATTTATCTTGATATTTTGTAAAAAAAACGCAGTATTCTGTAGCTCTTAAATTTAAATATATATATATATATATATATATATATATATATATATATATATATATATATATATATATATATATATATATATATATATATATATATATATATATATATATATATATATATATATATATATATATATATATATATATATATATATATATATATATATATATATATATATATATATATATATATATATATATATATATATATATATATATATATCTGTAAAAGATTCAAGAAAATGACAACATAGAAGGTGCGAAAACAAAGCTTTCAGAGTTTTAAAGCTTTATAATAATAATATCTATTTTGGTAAGCAAATAACTCAATAATATTTATACTCAAAAAAATATAAATAAATCTTGAGAATTGATGACTATAAAAGGGATTGTTTATTTTTATTACGGTAACTGTTAGAAAAATAAATAAGTACAAATGTTTCAATTTACACATGCTAGTACTAAAACAAGGTCATTAACCATCAACGCCTCAGCGTGTCTTGTCGAAAGCAAGTTTGCGATGAAATATTCGTAAAATAAGATTTTAAAATAATCCTGGAAATTACGGAAGAAATTGGAACTATAAAATCATGTAACAAATGTATATAGTTAGATTTTAATAATTTCAAGGCGTATAGTTTGGAAACAGCACCCCATCTATTGCAAGTAAAACGATGAAATCCCTACATAGGTAGGTCACGTGAATGTAATAGATCACATGACCGAACCTGTGGGTCCTGCCATTCGGCTCCTTACAATTGAGTTTAATAGAAGGCAATGCCTGCGTGTCCTTAAACTGCCTTAAGCTGTGCAAAACCAAGCCCAATGTAGGGTTCGTAAATTAATTTATTTGTAATTAGGTAGGAGTTTAGGTCGGGCAGCTGGTCGTTTTTATCTACGGTTTATTTCGGCGAGTACGAGAGTTTACGTTTATATGATTGATAATTTCGGCCAACCGCCTGCACCATCGCTAAAGGTCGGCAACCTTAATGACAACGTTTATCTTTCAATTTCAACAAGACCGGTGGCTTCAAACGACTTGTTTTGGCAATTATTTAAACGATCTGCTGGCGCCTTAACAACAGACAGATGTTTTTCTTCTTGTTCGTGGGTTATGTTGCCTTGCACTTTATTTCTCGTAGATGGAAGATGATTCTCGTTTAATGAGAAATCTGATAAATTTACTCTAGTTTATAAATAACTGGCGTACATCACGCTCCTGAGATTTGGGGAATGGCAGATCAGAGCTGTAGCAAAACGGTATCATAGGAATTACGTCAATGAGCCAATTTGTAAGGTGTTTATTTATGGTTCCTGCCGTTTTTACTAAAAACCGCTTTTTCATAGATAAATGCATTCAAAAACTCAGAAAAAAATAAAGAAACTCATTATGAAAGTTTCTATTATCAGTAAAATCGTTATGTCGAAAAATCTATCATATATGCAGAAAAAAAATTACAATTCACAGAGTGAAAGAAGGACTTAAAATGCGACCATAGTTTTTTTCAAAAAGAATTCATTTAGGTCAATAAATACAACAGATCCTTTAGAGGTATACTTCCTTGTTTATTATTATTTTGTTTCTACGAATCGTTAGAAAGTTTTTAACTAATGGAACCCAAAATTTTACGTTCTTGCGACGTACACAAACAAAATAATAAAAATGGTAAATGTAGGTGAATATTATGAAATCGAAGACTATCGCGGTTGTTTGACATTATAAATAGGATAGAAAACGAAATATTTTAGGTGAATATTTCCCAAAAAAATCCAATTTTTTGACTAAAATCCAATTTTAGAGGTCAAATACTCTTACTAACACTTCTCTACAGTGGGCAAATTCTGATCCACAAATTCTGAACAAATTTCAAACAGTTTTGTTATTCGACATAACAACTTTATTGCTCACGAAGACACTTCATCAGTTTGATCAATTTTATCAGATTTATCGAATGCATAACTTCGGTGTAAAACAAGTGTTTAGTAAAAATGGTCGAAACTCTGCATGCCCCAGAAATTCGGCGGCCAAAAGCTATATGAAGCATAATTTTGTGGCCTGGTTTTGAGAACACGAAAAAGAATTTTAATACAATTATCCCGGATTTTAAAAGCCGATCCTTAAGCTATCATTTCGCCAAAACGAAATTTTTAAATTATTTCCATATTAATTGTAAATTATCTTTATTCTGTTACTGTTTTCCAAAAAATAAAAACGAGCGAGATTTGTCTCCAGTTTTTGAAAAACCTAGAAATGGTTCTCAATATTAAAAAATACCATTTTCACCAGCGTATGGTCTGTTTACATAGTACTAGACAGTTTTTGGAACTTCAATACAAAAAATATAAGAAAAAAATATTTGAAATTACGTAATTTCCAGAAAAGTTATGGCCAAACATTATTTTTTTCTATTTATTAAAGATACTTTTGAGTGATTTTAAAAAAAACACAGTGATCTGAAATGATTTTATTATTGTAATCTAACTTATACTTTATAAAAAACTATTCTTTTGATAATTTATTATATTATAATTGAAAAGCCATATCGACTATATTAGACAACGCGCGAAGCCGAAATCGTCATTCGTAATTGGCAACTGCCAACGGTGGGACGTATTCCCTTGTCGCCGCGGTATACCTATACATCTTTATGTATATATCGAAAGCACGCGGGCGCGTGGCATTGCAAAAATACCTAAATTTTTAGTCGCGTCAACTCGGAAGGGAGCCTTAATAGGTATTTTGTACCTTCATCACAGGCTTAGTTGCCCCATCCGGAGTACCTCCTCAAGGCAAGTTCGATCACTTTGGAAGACATAATAGATAGTGCATTCAACCAATTTTATGGTGGGCTTATCAGAGCATCCACGGAGCGCCTTATAAATAGGGTTGCTGTATCTCCTGGATGTTGAGTGGAATTAAGACGCGAATCATCGCCTTTCCAGCTTTTTTGACCGCACAACTCTACACACACCGGAAGAAAGTCGGCGAAACAAAATCCCACCTCAGCAAACGGTATGCAATTTAATTTAATTTATTCAATTTTCATCGACTAACTGATATTAAAATGTATTGTTCGATAGTGTTTATATATAATTTGATCAATTACTGTCAATAATAAAAGCGACAGCGGTTCAATGACAAGGATATAGATTTGATCTACCGTTTGAAGAGTAATTGCGATTGAAGACTTTGACTCCCCACCAAGAGTTACAACTACAAAACAGGGAATATTGAATTTGTTTAAAAAATAGGGTGACCAAAAAAAAATATCATAAAAAAATATCATAAAAAATAAAATATTATGATAAAAAAAACAAATCAAAACAAAAAAGTTAGAAGTATGTGGGAATTTATAAAAGTTAAATAAGATCACCCTAATCTAATTACCTACATAAATAATATAAAAAGTAAAAATATTCATCAGTATCATCATTCAGGCGTAACCATCAATAATAATAGAAAATGAAAAGAATTATCGATATTGAGAAAACAAAAACAGAAAAATATGAGTATCTAATATGAGTGAAAATGAAATTTACAAGAGCTCACTAATAAAGAAGAGACCAGAAGTATGGTTATAAAAGTTCTCGTGAAAACGTAGCTTCCATTAAAATTTGCCGCAGAGTATGCAGTTAAGACCGGAAATAGACATATAATTTCATGGCGGACAAATAAATTCGTTATCACGCAAAATTAGATCCTCTCATTAATCATTCAAACTTAATCATTCAAAGCAGTAGCACAGGACAAACTCCATTAAAGAAAATATTACTGCAGTTCGTGGCTTTGTGATGTTGATAATGTTATGATATTGCATTGTCATGTTGACCAGTTGATGCTGATTATCTCTTGTCAGTGGATGATTTTCAATATAGTGTTGGAATGAGTTAAGGAAGTGGGCAAATACTGAACTGCATTTTAGAAAAAAATACAACACGGCGTCGCTGCTGTATGTGAACCGTCGCCAAAACAACAAAAAATATCTTACATGTCATGGATTGTCTTCGAATACTATAGGGGGGATTATATGTACATGCAGAAGCATCAAATCAACAAATCCCATAATCAAAATAAAAGTCAGTATTGAAAATGTGTCAAAAATAAATATTACGAGAATATAAAAAATGTAGGACTAAAATTTCATATGAATAATGTTTTATTTAGTAATCTTCTATATCTTAAGAGTGATTATTGTAATCCGCGAAATATATCGATACAAGCGAGCCAGGGTAGCTTCATGAATAAGAAGAATAAGAATAAGAATAGTTTATTTTCAAAAACCCGATCTGGGTATAGAAATTACATATCAAATAAAATTGGTATTTTCACAAATAAAATTACATTTCAAATTACTCATAAAATTATAAAAAAGTCTATAAAAAACTAATATTTGAAAAAAAACATAGAAAAATAAAAAACAACAGAAATAATGAGAAAACATAGAGAATCAGCAATTCAATAACAAAAATATATGAAAACAAGAAAAATAGAAAGCATCCAAAGAGTTCTACATAAACTACATTTAATAAGGATCAAACTATCGATCAACAATCAAGAAATAGAAAAATGCATCGACTCTCCAAAGAACAAAAAATCAACTGGTCTCGATGATATACCTGTTAGCGTAATTAAAATCCATAAACGTGTACTGGCACCTTGTCTAACATATCTTTACAATTAAAGTTTTTCAGAGGGAATACTTCCAGATTGTCATAAAGTAGTCAAGATTACACCGATATATAAAAAAGGGCGATCCCACGAGCGTAGAAAATTATCGACCCGTAGCCCCACTGAGTAATTTCTCAAAAATTTTGGAGAAGGTCACCGAAAAACGACTAAATGGTTTCCTTGAAAAATTTGTGGTCATTTCAGACAGTCAATATGGATTCCGGACAAAAAAAAAATCTACACAGGATGCCGCGTTGTCTGCATGTTTCATGATTGAGAATAGTCGAAACAAAAAGATACTTTCAGCAGGACTGTTCTGCGATCTAAGCAAAGCATTCGACTGTATAAATATCAATACCTTGGTAGACAAGCTAAACCATTATGGAATTAGAGGAGCGGCCAATTCACTCATTAAATCGTACCTACAAAATAGGCAGCAGGTCGTGGAGATTAAAATAATTGATGGAATTGAGGAAAAGGCTGAGCAATCGAGATGTGAAATAGTAAACATCGCATAACTTGTGCCAAAACTGTCCAACTTGCAGATGACACCACGTGCATTCTTGAAAGTGATTGTAGAACAAAAATGGAGGAATTAATAAACGAAACACTTTTTGAAGTCAATGATTGGTTTAGAGCGAACCCGATGTCGCCAAATTTAAGCAAAACAGTGTTGATAAACTTCTCAAATAAAAAATAAAAACAGTTAGCGTTAAATTACTCTATCGAGATTGCCAAGTCCACTAAATTTCCAGGAACTTACACCGACGAAAACATGTCATGGAAAACCCATATAGACCAGCCCAAACCAAAATTATGTTCAGCCCGCTAGAAAGATATTGGACGAAAAGGAAATTAAGAGTGCATACCATTCTCCGGCCGAATCCCACTAGAGACATGGGATCCTATTGTGGGCAAATGCCACTGATATTAAAGAGGTATTTATTTTTACAAAAAAGAGCCGTGAGAGCAATACGCGGATTACATAGGAGAGATTCTTGCAAACCACTATTTCGTGAACTAAAGATCCCCACCGTTTATGCCATACCTATCCACGAAAGCCCGCGCGAGTTCCACAAAAACAAAAATAAATGACATGAGTTTGATACTACTATTTATTATATATTATTATATCCAACCTAGAACGGGTTAGTCCCAGTTAGATGACATTGTCGAATAAGCATCAGGCTAAAGTCTTGCCATTCGGTTCATGCAAAATTAATGTTTATTATAAATTAATTCGTAAATAATTATACAAGGAAACCAAATTTTAAAACAATATATCCATGTGTGGAATTATGTCGATAAAATGTTGATATGTCGAAGTTGATAATTACTCTAAATAGTTGAATTCTTTAATTTTTCTGTAAATGTTATTAAAAAGATCAGAAAAAAATTATAAAATTTAAGGAAAAAACCTCTGAAAGATTTTCAATTCTTTTAAAACAATTTTCGATTTATTGACTTTCACATTAAACGAGTGGCGTTTGGCGACATATATCATGATATGACCCCAGCAAAAGCATTTTCGAACTTCTTTCCTGAATTTCATCCCATTATTTTCATAATGTTTAGGAGATGAGCAAAATGAGGCTGTACATTTGACCTTTTACCAAAATATTGTTGTAATAAAAAAATAAGGTAAATGGCTGTTTATATTTCATCCATCTATGCTCCAATAACATTTTACATTGTTATATAAGGTAACGGGCGTTATTAAAGGTATACGGAAGGCCAAACCCGATATTTTATTTACCATATCTGACTGTTGTTTATGAGCATAAGCGGGTGTCAGTGTCCCCATTTGATGTCCGGGTTTATTTCGGCATTTAAAGGCTACCGTGTACAGCGTAAGTGCTGCCTGGATGGATACTCGAGTCCGTCGTACCCACAGTTAAACCGGTTGAGTATAATATGCTGCACTGTTATTTAAGTGTCAAGGTACGCGCATGACTAACACGCAGTGGGAGGGGTTCCTAAATTCTGGTCTGATAGGATTTGGAAGTATTCAGTTCTGCGGGCATATTTTTGAGAAAGACGTTGATGATTGAGAGATATTAACCATACTACATGTTCGTATATATCCTTCTGATAGACAGGATTAAATTAAAATTCATCACTCAGTATACCAAGAGTTTAAAATACATTTTTTACTGATTTTAAAACGTTTTATAGAAATCAAAGGAACACGTTCTGCGATGGTAATGAAAAAAAAAGAGATTGAAGTAAAATGTCAATGATATATTATAATATCAGCAAAATTAAAAAAATAATAATTCTGATAAAAATGTTAGGGGCCATCCACATATTACGTAATCAAGTTTTGGGATTTTTGAGCCCCTCCCGCCTCTCCCATGTCAACAGACGTAATCAGCGGCCTAATGTAATGTGGTTGCGGTTGCTGCTACTCAACGGTTTTGCATCTTCTCGCAGCCATGACAACTTTTAGGTTTTTCGATTTTATGCATCATTTTTCCTAAAGTTATTCCATGACTCACAGTCTATTTTTTAGCAAAATCTGCAATTATGAGCTTTTTAAACCAATTTAAAAAGTGGTCGCCATAGATGTTATAATAGGTGTTAGAGATTCATATATTGATCAGAAAGTTCTTAGAAAGGTGTCCTTGTGAAAAGATCTATTTATAGCGTTAACGTAAAGAAGAAATGTTAAATGTATGGTGATACATGAATCTTGCTTAGTAAGTTCGCATAGAGTATGTAGAACAATTGTGCGTTTGCAAACCATGGCCCGACTATTATATTAATTCGTATATTCGGGCATTGAATGTAAATAGAGGCGGAACAATGCTACGTAAGTGTCGGGTGAGCCCGTACGCAACGTGCGCCCACGTACGTCCGAATTGGCGGTAAAAATGCAAACAGACTCCTTAATGATGTGGCGATATGACATGGAATAACACAATGGTAGTTGGGCCAAGTGGAGCGGGCAGCAGGCGGCCACTACTTATGTGCTGGTAATGTGGTACGCTGGCCCACATGCGCTGCCGACTCTACGCACCGCGCGCGCTCAATGCACTGAACTGCCTCTACAACCTTTCCTTGTTGGACCGCATAAGTCCAGTAGGGGTCGACCGAACGATCTTGGTCAATAACTCGATAACAATAATAAGTTATGTCAGTGATGAGGATGATAATGATGACGAGACCATCGTTTTCAGTCAGGCATTTGAGATGCTGAGACGGTACCACCCTAAACAACATCCCACCCCACATATTGCATCTCTTCTAAATAGGATGAAAACGAGTAGATAGGGGCAACGGCGGTTGCAACATCGCCGAAACGTCAGGTGCTACAAACTTCAGGTGGTAAAATTGTTTTTTTCATATTTCTAATGTCAGCAACCGCGATAGTCTTCAATTTCATATCGCATCTATTGTTTAATGTGTCGTGTATCATCGTGAAAATATTTTTGCAGACAGGCCAGTGAGGAGGGTTATAGCTATTTGTTCCCGGTCCGAAGCGGGACGATCGGAATAGTTCGGGAAATTTCGGATACACTCGCAACGCGAAACGGACGCTACCGCGGCAAGTGTCGTCGGACAGTATTCGACACGACAACATAACGTGAGTACGCGCGTCCGCCGTTCGTGAAAAGGAGTGCGCGCGTCCGCTGTTCGTGCCAAAGTGCTTGCGCGTCCGCTACAGAACAATTATTGGGGTGCGTCTATCATCACATCAGCTCAAGAATATACCTTCAGATCAACCTACAGTCTCATCACCGCACACATACAAGGTTAGCGTTCACCTATACCATATCTCTTCCACTCCCATCTCTACGTTGATGACGTCACTTTCCGGCGAATTCACTATCTTTAATCTTTAACCTTTGAAATAGACATTTTGTGTATATATGTTTGGCATAAATAGGTAGTTTTTTCATTTAGTTTTTATTTTTTACTTTTTTTAATATTATAATAGCTTACTTAGTCAGTTATTATGGATTTGTATACTTAGTCAGGTATTATGGATTTGTATACTTAATATTTAAGGGCGAATTGAAATAGCCTGTAAGGCTCCTGAATAATCTTTGAAATAAATGAAGAAATAAATCACATAAACAAAATAAAAGGTAAAATCTGCCGATAAAAGTAGGGTGAGTGTTGTCTTTCGGACCGAGACAAAAGTTTGACCATGAGAGTTGATTTCAGATTCATTAGTATCATTTCTTAATTATTTAATTATGGCAAGTTTAAAATACACTAAATATTAAAATTTGTAGGGCTCCATCCCAGTTTTATGCATACATTCTTCTCGCTCTATCAGCCGTTGAGAGTTCCTTTGAGATAGAGACAACCTATTAGTGTCATGTTTCTGTCTGTCGTCTGGCGGGTAGACGCACAGCTCAGGAGCGACTAGCGGCTCCACCCACCAATTTAATTTCTCAATTGCCGCCGCGCCAGTTGCCTGACCGCAGAGATTCGCTAAATGAACCATTATACAAACCAATCACTTCTTATTAAATATAAAATATGTCTTACTTTTTTGAGATCAGCAAATAAACCTAATTATTGGCACAGTGTTTTCAACAGCCGTTATGAACGGGCCTAAAGTCTTGTTATAAATGTTTTATTTTAATATGTTATACGAATAGCTAAATAAAAGTAAAAAATTTCAGGCAACTAAAGTTTTATTTGCTAATCACCTTATTTGGTAATAAATACCCTATACATAGAGAAATATCTATAAAAACGAGCCGAAATGACTTATCTAGCCAAAATGACTTAACGAACCAAAGATACTTATTTTCAGATTCCTAATTTTGAAATAACATATCCTAATGTCAATAAGTTAATAATTCCTCTAAAACGGTTGGAAATCTTTCAAAGGTTATGAATTTTTCAGTAAAATTCAGCGAGGTTTTTCTTCAAAAAATTAGTAATCTTGCAAAATAGCCAAACAAAGCGATTTTTTTCCAATTTGAGTAAAAAAACTAGTAAACTTTTGACTATGAGATTAACGAAATATTTTTAATTTTATATATCTATAGCGATTCTTATGATTCTTAAAGGATTAGTCTAGCAATAATGATATATAAATAATTAGCATTACTGGTGAACTACATTTATATTTGTACTCTAAAACGAACTCTTTTGGCTGATATTTTATTTAGCCTTACTATCTGTTATTAAACATAAATGTGGGCATCAATATAAATTGCATTAGGATGTGTACCTATAAGTGATTAATTATATACTTAACAAAAGTCTATTGCACCTACCCAATTACTTTTACTTTGGGTACCAATTTTTGATTCTCAGATTAATTTTAGTTTATAAATTCGAATAAAAGGCCTACGCTTACTATTCTGGAGATTTTTGTACCTGTATAAGCGCTCGAATTTATTTGCTCCATTTGTTTAGCCCCTAAGAAATGTGAATGTTTTTATTTTTTGTACCTAAACCATTTGTTTTATATTATACTCTTTGCTGTGATGATTTTAAATCCACATTATGTAAATCTCAGATATAAGTGTATTTTTATTCCCTTTTAAAGACCATGACAGTAAAAATAGCTTACAAAGAAAAAAATATTGATCTAATTAAATAAACGAAAGACTTTGGATGATATTGCTTCGATAGAAGCTTTTTTTTAGAATATTAATAATATTATAGTCTCATTTTAATAAAGTATTCAGAAATGGGAAGAAATCAGTGGTGCATAAATGTATATGCGTCTATGTATTTAAATTATACTTGAATGTTTGTATGATTCTTCCGTAGGAAAAAATATACGATTGTGAAATGCAGAGGACGTTCCTTATCGACTATTTATAAAAAAACTATTGTATATTCTTCGTCTGCGCTTGCTATTGTTTTATCTAACATTGTGCATATTATGTATATTTTAGTTTCTTTTTGTTAGACCAGCGGTTCCCAAAGTGTGGGTCGCGACCCACTGGTGGGTCGCAAGCCGATTCCAGGTTGGTCGCCAACACAACGTATGAACGTTGGGTATAATGTGTCAGATAGACGACGAGATAGATTGACGAGTCTAAGTGTATTTACGATACCTACAGACAATATAATAAAATAAAGATAGCACTTGAAAAGAATAGAATATAAAACTTGCAACCTTGTAACAGCGTGGGAAGATGATATAGCCGCGCGAAGAGACGGCGCCGCGTCTCTAGCCTCGTCTCGCTCGCCCCAGGCGCACGCGCGGCCGGTCGGAGCGTCCGCGCTTCCCGAGCATCCGCGCCCGCACACGCTCAGTCGCCCATCGAGTCGGCTTTATGCATCGCATTCATTTGTTTTCGCTATTTGCTAAATACGATGGATAAGTGTTCTAGCAAAAAAAAACTATTTTTTATGTTGTCGCACATTATAATTTCTCACATATGATACTTACAAATGAATTGCTTATTTTTTACATCAAACCACTCACTAACTTTTCCGAAAAAGTTCTCGCTGGGTCGCAAAATATTGTGATTTTAAAAGGTAGGTCGCGGCGTCAATAAGTTTAGGAACCCCTGCTTTAGACCATTTAGAGGGGGACCTTAATATCCAATTACGATTATCTTACAGGCGGCCGGCTTTTATAACAGCAACTGGCAGTACTCACACAGTCACTCATCCAAGTACTGAACACGCCCGATGCTGCTTAAATTCGGTGATTTGACAGGAACCAATGTTTCAACACGGCTACGGATGATACGTTATCTTCATATAGTTCCGGATTTGAAAAATAATAAAAAATATAGTATAATAAGAGAAAAACCAAGCATGACGATGTGAAAGAACACCACAGCTGGAATGATGAGGCTGGCTCCAAGTTATTTATAGCAGGCAACGCGGAAAATAGTCAAAATACTAATTTTCGAAAATGCTTTAAATACTAGGCAATGGGAAAGATAGTCGTGTGTTATCAGATTTTTCTAACAGTACAGTAATACTGGAAGGTAACAGTATGATAATTATAATTAAATAGATAAATAATTAAAAAAAGAAATAATGAAATATGTAGTCGTATTGGTCGGTCCGAACGCACAATAAGTAGGAAATAATATCATAGGAAGAAAGAATTTCTGGCTAATAGCATTGTGGTTAGGCTGCGACATCTCGTTACTTCACATAAATACCTATTTGCAAATACTTAAACATATCTATTTCACAGATTTTGATATGCTTAGGAGTCTTAATTATTTTTGTTTATACGAATGTTCTGCAACAATCTAGCAATGTCTTATAACTTTGATTACATACCATATGTCAACTTCGAATCAGATTTCAGTTTAACCTAGTTATTATTAGCAAAACTAATTTCAGCGAAGCCCTTCAGTCAAGGCTAGTTTTAACTAGTCAAAAATGGTTTGGACTGAAGCAATGTTAGTTAAAACTATTTTTTCCACAATCAGGTAAAACTAGTTGTTCCTATAATATATCTGTTATGATACAATATATAGTATACTAGCTGACCCGGCGAAATTCGTACCGCCTAACAGTCAATGAATGTCGTGTTATACAAATTAGCTGAACTTAATTTATGATTTTATCAAAGTAATAGAATGAATACAAAATAAATATTAAGTTAACTACTTTATTAAGATAATAACACAAAAAGAAATATAAAAGTAAAAACAAATAATTATATCAATCACGTGTCAGCAAGACATGATTGAATTAAACTATTTACATATTGTGCAGCGTGGGATGCACTCGGTTTAATTCTCTTCATTGAAGCACCTTGTGATATACGATTTTTTTGTTTTTTTATCAGGCGCAAGAACAAATAAAGCGGATGATTTGCCGACACATGAATATGCCACGTGCAACTGACCATGAGAAAAACACGGATTTACATCTTGTATGGGAAAATGTTTTACTTTTATTTAAATTCGTCGTCAATTTTTCAATTTTCGTTTTTGATAGTTATTCTGCTATTCGGGACGGAGACAAATACAACAAATCAAAAACCATCAAAATCAGTCCAGCCGTTCTCGAATTATAAGTGTTCAAACAAACCCGACTTTGTATAATATATATAGAAGATATAGATTCTTTCCCTTCTTGATAACATCCTCAACAATCCTACCGCTCCCTCCTATTTAACTGAAAAATGCAATCCTTTAGTTAGTCATGGTCTTACACTCCGTTCAAGTCAGGATAGTAAAATTGCGATTCCTACTCATAATTCCTTTTTTTACATATTCCTTCATCGTTCATGTAGCTAGACTATGGAACTATCTCCCGTCAAATATCAGAAACGCACCAACAGTATCTTATTTTCATGTGTGTCTGAAAAAGGATTGCATGTCCCTAAATTCCTAGTTATCCCACGTCTCATCCCTTCCTATCCTTGCGAATATTTTCCAAATCCTAATTATATTTTTTAAAAAATGGCATTTTCGTTATTTTTTTTTTCGTTAAGTATTAAGTTTGTTTTGTTTATTTTCTCTACTCGCTCCTAAATTCTTACACTTCCACGAAGGTTGGCTGTAAGACATTGTACTTTAAGCAATAATTCCGCTTGTTGCAAGTCTTTTCTTAAAATGTGCAATAAAGTATTTCTATCTATCTGTTGAAACACTCTTAATGGTGTTTAAGAAAACTTATGCGAAGAATTCTCGGATCACGGAAGAAACAGGAAGAAGGTTTTTACAGAGTATTTTCAATCGGAACAACATAAGAAGAGCCACTACAATGTCATGATACAAAGGTTTATCACCAACTTTTAGCCGAAGTTTAAGAGGACAAAATCTTCTCTAAATAAGACATCGTTGTAGTCGCTTGTAAGAATATATAATTGCTATTAGTGTATACATTTTTTCAATATTATTATGTTCTTTTAATTACTTAGATTTTATATAGGTTCGTATTTACAACAATACAAATGCCCGCCTTACAACAGGCTAAAGCCAAGTTTGGTGACACCCTTCACATGTGAGACGTCCAATAATGGATGCCTATGGCAAAATGTATACAAAATGTATATAAATTTATATAAATGTAAATATAAATGTAAATGTGCGCCGCTCTATAGTAATCCGCTCTATAGTAATGCTATAGCTCTATAGTAAACCCCGCTCTATGTAAATGTAAATGTAAATATAAATTTATATACATTTTGCGGTAGGCAAACCCGAGCTAATCGCCATTCATTTGAGGGTAATAGGATCACTTATACATTTGAGGGTAATAGATCACATTCATTAATAGGATCACTGGCAACATATTTTGATTTGTCATCAGTTTTTTGCTACTGGTTTTTTGTCTATGACATTTTAATTGTATACCTTATATCCATTTGACAGTAGATGATTGTGAATTACAAATTAATTAAATAAATAAATTTAAACTCATGCAATGCAAAACCAAAACAATTTTTGAGCACATATTCAAACTGGTTTTGACCAGGCAGAACTAGTCTTAATTGAAATCGTCTTTTGACGGTAATAGATACATCGGTGTGAATTCGATCTGGCGGTCTCCACTGACCTTGCCTTAGGGCTGCGATCTACGCTTAAATTAAAATTTGTACGTATGTATGTATAAACCGTTTATGATAAGCTCAACCCTCAGCTTGTATATGGCATACTGCGAAGATTAAATGTTAGAAGCCAATTGATTCATTAAGGCTCAGCAATAGGCAACCAGCACTGCCTTGGAGGCAATGCCGGTAACAGTCTTAGTAATAGTTTGTCTAACTATTCGTATAACGTTAATAGTTCAAACTTTTCAAATTATACCTTTTCATTTGATTATGCTATGTGATGTTTAGGATGGTACCACTCCTTAGATATTAATATATAAAGACATTGCTTTAACTTTTTTTTCTTTTTTTAATTAAAAAAACAAAATTAAAAACAGGTTCTATCTGGAAGCTATGGAGCTAACTAAAGATAATGGTAACATTTGCTATTGAAAATTATATTTCATTGCAAGTATAGCCACGCAAAGACTCTCGATTTCGCTTTCCGCTAGTGTAGTAGGGCCAACATATTTAATGTCAATGGATAATATAATTTACTCTGAATGCGTTAGAAATGCGTAAAATGAAGTTTGAGAACCGCTGCTGTTATTGATCGAGGTCGTGCTCAGTAACGAGAGGTAAGCTAGCGTAAAGTACCCCTTCATTACTATTTCCGATCACCTGATAGTTACTACGAAAATGGATAATTTTATTAAGTTAGCTTTACTTATTAACTTTATTAAGTTAGCATGACTTATTATAAGTAACGATTTTTGAAAAATTCCATTTTGTTTCACACCATTAAATTTAATTATCTACAAATTTAGGTAATTGTAACATAAATTACGCAGAATAACTATAAAAAATGCGTAAAACAAAGTTTGGGAACAGCTGCTGTTATTGAATGAGGTCATGCTCAGTATTTTCGGGTACAGTTATACAGCCAAATGTTTGCTCCGTTGATCTCCATACTGCGCCTCAACAAACAATGCCATTTGAACTGTACCGGACGTGGATCAACTTCTTAATCGCACGAGAGAAGCAAAGAAACGGATTTACTTTTCGATTCCTATTCGAAGCGTAGTTAACAATTCCAGTTTTTTAAGTAGTTTTTCAATTTGCATTTGAAATGCGGCCAAACGTCATTTTTCATGTAAGAATATCAATATATTATTATTATTATTATATAATTAACAGTCAGGCATCTTAAGTTGATGAGCGATTCCAGTTTATTTTTAGTGATTGTCATTTAAATATTTATATATATATATATATATATATATATATATATATATATATATATATATATATATATATATATATATATATATATATATATATATATATATATATATATATATATATATATATATATATATATATATATATATATATATATATATATATATATATATATATATATATATATATATATATATATATATATATATATATATATATATATATATATATATATATATATATATATATATATATATATATATATATATATATATATATATATATATATATATATATATATATATATATATATATATATATATATATATATATATATATTTTAACCAGAGGTTCTATGGAATTGTTATCATATTTTCTTAGCCATAGAGCTACTCTCCGCACTCGTACGTTATAGTTTACAAATTTCATTTCTAGATGTTTTGTATTTATTATTATCAAGTTCTATGTTCATTCATAGTTTTAACTTAAATGATTTTTAATTAAATTCATTAATTTCTACAAATTTTATGCAATATATCAATATTCTAAAAATATTCTTAGACAAATGTGTATGATTAGGTATCAAATAAAACTAAGAATTTATACACAGAGAAGTATTTACACATTCTAGTATTTTATACATAGGGAATTGGCAAAAATGCTTAAAATTTTAGTGGTGTTTACGTATGTAGATCTCTACTGATTTTGAAGTTTAGATCACTATTGATTTTGAAGTTTAGACAGACCCTAATATTTTTTATTGTCATTAGTAATACTCGGTATTAAAGGCTGTGAAGTGGAAATATTTATGAGACATCGCGCTAAATCGTAAGTAAGAAAACATAAAGAAAAAGATAAATAATGTCGAAAATTATCTACGTATTTTCTTTTTAATCTCCTATTTGCACTTCTTACAGAATCCGTTATTTTAAAATCTGTTTTTTACAAGAAGATTTTTAGTACGTAATTTGTGTCTGAAATTGAACTGAAAATAGCGAATACTTATTATTGTATCATAGATATAATAATAAGAGCCAGGCTTCTTTTGGTAATTTATAAATCAACCCCAATTTATAGATCTATTTTACAACACTACATTACAAAAATAATATAGATTATGGTTAACGCAGGTCAATACAGAAAAGCCAGGTCTTGATCTGGTGTTCAAGGACTTCCAAGTCAGCTGGGAGTACTTCTGGTATCACCGGTGATATCAAGGTTGATGTTGTATTAAAGGCAGCAAGCATTGCAATCAAAGGGGTTTTATGGCCGTTAAGTGGATATTGTAATTATCGAATTGAACTCTAGTCAAAGGTTCCTAAACTTTTTCATATATGGAAGTCGCTAACAATTAGCGGAGCCTTAAATGGGGAAGGGGGGTTTGAGATACGGTAAGAGCCCCCCCCCCCCGATCGGTTTTTAAATACGATCTATTAAAGGAATTTTACCCGATCGGGGCTAATATATCAAAACTAGTTGCTTAAGAATAACGTTAATTTTACTTAAGAATTACGTCGACAGTAAGAGTCTAAAATGAAACACGTTTATGGTTTAAAATACTATATTAGAAACGTAACGATATTTGTCACTGGTTGAATATTGGATGCATGTGAAAGTAAAGTTTTTGAGGCAATTATCAACCAAACAATGGGACAATTTGATTTTTTGAATAATGTTTTTTTTTTTTATATTCTTTTGATAATTGCATTGAAAATTTGTTTTTACTTACAAATCTGACTACTTAAAAATATGTTTTTTCGCATATCAACATGATACTCAAAAAGGGGAGTAAAATCATAATAGCATTTCCAGCTACTGCTGTGTATTCAACTCTATGTCCAATCAAACCAGCAGAAGTTGTCGAGAGAAAATTCGCAGAACCCTTATGGAGATCTTGCCGAACCCTTGGATTCCGCGGAACCTAGTTCGAGAACCGCTGATTTTTAGGTGATGATGAGTACCTATGTACACATATATACCAGTATATTTTATAAATACATTTTGTGGCGGAAATTCGCAAATTCAAACAAAATCTAGATTTCTAACATCTTGCGGTGTCGACTACAACGGGCGAGCCCGTCACCACAGGACGTTTTTAACGATTAGTCGTTCTGTCGCCCTGCAGTGAACGTAGAAGACTTTGGACAGTACAATCCTACGTCCAGCTACGTCACAACCCGTAAGAGTCCAACGCCTTACCGCGAGTTAGCCAGGAATAAACCCGGCGGGCTCGAGATACTCGCGCCCTCACTTCCAATTGTGACCAGATTTCTCCGGTCTCTCGATTGGTTCCGAGTTCGAGGTCGCTTGCGCGGTCCTCTCCCTTATGAAGCGGTGAAACGGAGTGCACCGAATCTATCACGGACCAAGGCGTCCTTTGCCCGCCTCTTACCCGGGATCGGATGGCCAATGGTCAATTCAAGAGCAGTCGCCATAAGGTATGCAACCACCCCCGCTCTATAGGAAACAATACAGTTCCCATACTCCCCCGACTGTTAGTCGGGCACAATCGATTGGCTTGCGCCGCACGGTGTGCAGACCGTCCAGGGGCGCCAGAGGTTTGATTCCCAGGGGAGACTGGTTGACCCAGTGTCCTACCCAGGATTCGCACCCCATGCGGGGAGGCCGTCGGATGGGTGTTGACCCGTGAGTGTGACCGACCCTGAACACATGGGTCATCGTGGCCAACTCATCATGGGCCCGTTAGCCCCCCTAGTTTTTTAACAATAAATCCACCGTGTATAATTACATAATGAATACTTTAAGCTATACTATATTACTATACTTCTCTTGACTATGACATTCTCCTTGCCCGTTTAAAATTTCGTAATTTTGCCGAACCCGTCATCAAATGATTTCGGTCATTTTTGAATGACCGCAGTCAGTGTGTTAAATATGAAGACAAGCTCTCTAATTTTCTAACACAATTCGCCGGCGTTCCCCAAGGTAATGTATTATCCCCGCTTCTTTTCTCACTATTTATTAACTCAATATCTAACGTCATTAATGCAAAATATCATCTCTATGCCGACGATGTCTAAATCTATTCCCACTTTCGCCCAGAAGAAATTGACGCTGCTATAGCTTCTGTTAACGCTGATCTTCGATGATATCTGACTGATCAAAATCCAATGGCTTGCATCTAAATCCATCCAAGACTCAAGCGATCATAATCGAAAGCAGCTATTTCACCTCGAGGATCGACATGAACTCTTTACCAAGAATTGGCATAGGTGCAGATGAGGTTATAATCAGCTCCCAGGTTAAACATCTTGGTGTATACCTCGACCAAAAACTTTAGTGGCAGCCACACATCGAGGAGATGAGACGTAAACTTTTTGGACGCTTTGATGAAGAATTTTCTCCCCGAGGAAAGCAAAATCACAATCTGCCAATCTATCCTCCTCCCTCTCCTTGATTATTCAGATGTTGCCTTTCTCGACATCAAGGAAGATCTAGCCACCAGGATAGAAAGGCTGCAAAATTTCTGCATTCGATTCATTTATGACCTAAGAAAGTTTGACCATATTACGGAATACAGAAGGAGACTTCACTGGCTGACGATCCGAGAAAGGAGAGATAGGAGAGTACTAGGTTTGCTCTTCAGAATCGTGAAGAGGGTCGCTCCGAACTATCTTATAAGTAGGTTCAAACCTCTATCTTGTCACGGGCGTCCTCTGAGATCTGAAGACAACCTACTACTGTCGATCTCTAGTCACAGAAGTGATTTCTTCTCGCACTCCTTCTCTGTCCGTGGAGCCCGTCTCTGGAATGATTTACCCACACGTATAAGAATAGCACCGAGTTTGTTTTGCTTCAAACTCAGGCTCAAAGAACACTTGAACCCACGCTCATAAACTTTTCCCAATTTTTCCATATTTTTCCCGAGCCTCCCTATTGCGTCCTCTGCGTCATTATCCATTAAACGCCTAATATTTAACCTGACAACTAAATCTTCCTACTTTTCTAGTTTTCAACATGTTTCATGTTTTCAACATCTTATTACTTTTTAAGTTTTCAACATGATTATGAATTAGGTATTAGATATCATTAAAATAACTCTTGAAATGTATACTACATATCTATAAGAGTTATTAGACTTACTTTAGTTATTTTTTTAATTTTTTTTTTCTCAGTAATAGTACTTTAGTAAGTGTGGGCGCAATATAAAACTTACAAGTGACCTAGTCGAGTCTACCTTGGTACGGGCTTCGGCCTAGTTAGGCAGACGTTGTGAATTTGTTTACGAAAATAAATTTGTTCTTATTATTCTTATTATTATGATTATAGGTTTATTGTTTGTTTTTTCTTAAATTTATTATTTTTTTCCTGCTGAATTTAAATGTGTATAAATTTAATTTATCAGTTTATTTTTACCGCATAGCATGTTGTTCCACTAGGTTAAGGTTAGCTGTAAGATATTGCTTTTAGGCAATAAGGTCGCATTTTTGTTTAAGCAAATAAAGCGTTTAATTATTATTACTATTATTATACTTGTCGATCATAAGATCGATTTCAATCATAAGATAAAAAGCTTGCATGTAAATATACCTAACCTATAAACCATTTAAAACGATAATATACAATGCCATGTGAGCTGAGCAGGCATCGCATGCTGAGTTGCGCCTGTATCGGTTCCGCGACCGGATGCAAAAGTGTTGGTTAGCAGTGTTGTTGGTAGTGGTGCGCAGCGTGTAGTGGCAGTGGTGCGGCGCGGTAGTTGTAGTGGTAGAGCGTCGCGACGACGACATTGCCGCGAGACGAGACTACGCGTGAGTTTTCACTTTTCGCCGTGGATGCCGCGAATATGGGTTTGTCGGCTACTAACCCCGATTCGCGAGCCGACCGACCGCTTCTCAAACGTTTCCGACTCCGTTCCGGTTCTCGCCTCCACCTCGCCTCCGTGCCGCGCTGCGCCATTGATTAAGAAACAACAAGACAGGTTCATTCTTGCTAAAGTGCCTGATTAACCTAAAGGCAAACTAAGCACTGCACCACCTGGCGGATCAACATAGGTCATATATCACCTAACATGTACAATAGGTGTACAGAACCTGACCATATTAAATCCTACGGATATTATCCACGCTTGGATCCCACTGAATTTATCACAGACTGTTGGCTATAAATCTCTCTGTCTCAGAAGGGGGTTAATGGGGGGGGGGGGGGTTAATGGGGGGGTTAATAGGTTCTTGCTGAGTTGGCCACGAAGACCCATTCTGTTCAGGGTTGGTCACACTCACGGGCCAACACCTATCCGACGGCCTCCACGCATGAAGTGCGATCCTGGGTAGGACTCTGGCCGTATGGTTAGTTTCCCCTGGGAATCAACCTTCTGGCACTCCTGGACGGTCTGCGCACCGTGCGGCATAAGCCAATCGATTGCCCACTCTGACTAACAGTCGGGGGAGTCTGGAAGCAGTACTGTTTCCTATAGAGCGGGGGTGGTTGCGGACCTTACGGCGATTACTCTTGAAACGACCACCGGCTACCCGATCCTGGGTGAACAGCCGG
Source organism: Micropterix aruncella (assembly GCA_944548615.1). Classification (NCBI taxonomy): domain Eukaryota; kingdom Metazoa; phylum Arthropoda; class Insecta; order Lepidoptera; family Micropterigidae; genus Micropterix; species Micropterix aruncella. The sequence goes on from OX155968.1 coordinate 11,814,399, forward strand.
GCAAAGGATGCCGTGGTCCGCGATAGATTCGGTATACACCGTTTCACCGCTTCGTAAGGGAGAGGACCGCGCAAGCGACCTCGAACTCGTAACCAATCGAGAGACTGGAGTAATCTGGTCACAATTGGAAGTAAGGGCGTGAGTGAAAGCCCGCTGGGTAACACTCCTGGCTATCTCGCGGTTAAGGCGTTATCCTCTTACGGGTTTGTGGCCGAGCTAGACGGTGGACTGTTTTTGTCATAAGTCTTCTGCGCTCACTCCAGGGAAATAGAACGACTAATCGTTAAAACTTCCTGAGGTGACGGGGTCGCCCGCTGTAGTCGACATCTCTAGTTGTCTCAAAAGGGAAATGCCGACCATGCCATACAGGATCTATATTTTTACCTGATTCGAGGTAAAACTGATAATCCTAGCTTACTAGCTAAGGTGGATCATTTCGCGTCTAATAGTTATCTTCGTGCTCGATCGCACTGTCTTTCCACGGAGCCTTTCTCGCGCACTAACTTTACGAAGTGGCCCGTGCTTTGCGACGCTTAAATGCCATGAACATGAATCGTTCCTAGTTTTGAACAGACGACACGTGCTGAGTAGGCCGATGGCTGGGATGACGACTGTGATCCGCACTTAGTTCTTTATTCAGATAGCATTTTATCTGCACTGGCGACGTATTCCGAAGTATAGCGACTCAAAGTTCTTCTCGCAAATTCGCTAATAACAAGCACAGTCATTCGCCGTAGAAAATGTCATGTACTCCCGTCTCATAGAATATGACCATAAGGCGCTTTTACCATCGGGTGCACAAGCAAGATACCTGCCGCAGGGCGCGCAGGTCTGACGCGCCACATCAGAAAGCCGGTCAATGAGCCCGCTAATGGGCAATTGCCCAGCGGAAAAGGTAACGGGCCTTGGACAAGGCCCGTCGACTAAATCACAGAATGCGTACCTGGTATTGCCGTTTCAGTGCCAATTTAGTAGTTCACTACTATATACACACAAGAAAGAGGAAAATTAGGATATTGTTAAAATATTTTTATTCGATGCCCTAATCCTAGTTGTTTTCAGATTACTCTATTTTGCCTCAAAAGAAACGCAATTGGAAGTGGAATTAGGGTCATCTCATTCACACGCTCGTAGAACTCGGCCATAATCGGTGCGCCTTCACTTTCGTTCGAAACTGCCTCTATTACTATAATGATTCAAATTAAAAAATACTACCTTAATTTGAAAATTCGGCGCGATGCTACGAGTATAGGTATAGCTCATCTACCCTAGTTCTTTATCAATGCATTGTACCAGTACAATATAAAATAAATAATACGATGCGCCCCACTGCCGATTCACAGCCGTAAACGAATCCAGGTTGAACCGACTTCTGGTTGCACTGTGGTTTATGCACCGAAAGAAACTCCAGAAACCTGGTGCAACTTTACAGTTTATTCGGTGCGGTAGCTTTCTGGGTGTAGATATGGATAAGTAGATAAATTTCATTTCGATCGAAGTCTCCATTTGTTAAACTTTATTTTGATTTGAATTTATTCACCGACATCAATTTTCCACTTTTCCATATACAATATTAATGTTTACCTTAGAACAAGTCCCGGCATAGTTAGGTGAGGTTGCCAGTGGACATTGCGATTTATTAATTTTCTGTTATTTATTTAGTGTTTATAATATTTTTCCGCATATTTCCTAAGCTAAAATTGTTTACCCAAAGGAATTTGCATTACTAAATTAATTAAATAAAATAAAATAAACTTCTAATTGCTATAAGAATTAAGCGGATATGTGAAAGATCTGAAAAATGCTTTTGTTTAATTAAACCTATTCTCTCCCCAGTTGAAACATTTGTCGGTATCGGGGTCACCATTTTCTGTTGGGATCAAATTAACGGAATTGCATTTTTATTTATGTCGATCGAATGCAATAACAAGACACACATACACATGTTACAAGCATACATACATATAAACACGTCGAAGTAGGGTTGGTTGTAAGAAATTGTCATATGACAATACACCCGCCCATTGTGAAATTTTCACAATAAAGAGTAGAAACAAAGTTATTTAATCTTAATGACGGAGAACATTTCAAATTAATTCAAACCTTTCTTTCGAATTAATTGAATTATTCATAAAAAATCAACCTATTTTTTCGTGATTTTAATTTTTAGCAGAACTTTTTTGATGAATTATCTTGTAAACTAGTGAAATTTGAAGGATTTGTAACTGTTTTAGAGGGTTGATCAACTTTCTGACTTAGAAATTGACTCAGAGCTACCTAAAAATTGACATGTATCAGAGGTACCTAAATGTCTAACGACAATTATCTTACAAAGATCACGTGGAAATACACAGGCCATCACCCATCCAAGCAGGTTTAAACGCGGCTACGGACGTTATGTTCCTCAGCATGTTTATTTTTAATCATAAGCTTTAGTAGGTTATCAACTAAAACTTTAATATGTGTATGGACCGCTAATGCAGTCGAGTCGTGGATACAAGAAATCGTTCCTTCAAACATATTGGCGTTTGTAGAAAGCACTGTGAGGAGGTGTCGACCACAACGAGCAAACGCGTCAACCCAGGCTGGTATAACGATATGTGATCATTCTTTCAGCCGTGGGATGAGCGTAGAAGACTTAGAGACAAAACAAATCTACTGTCTAGCTATGCCAATATGCCCGACAGAGGCCAACGCCTTACGGCGAGGCACCAGGAATGGTACCCAGTGGGCAGCCTCGCCCCCTTTCTATTAGTTTGAAAGGATATCTCCGTCTGGAATTAACCATCAGAGTACCTCCAACCTCCCGACTGGTTACAGGACCGAATTCGCTTACGCGGCTTCTACCTGTTGCGGTAATTCAATAAGAATTTATCGCGGACTTAGGCGTCCTTTATCCGTCATACTATTCGGAATCGGGTGGGTTATAGGACGTTTAAAGAATGGCATGACAACAGGTCAACATCCTCCCCCGCTGCTTAGGAGACAGTATATTTCCATAGTCTCCAGACTCCTTCAGCAATTAATCAGAGTGCACAATCAAGTGGCGTCGCCGAACGGTGCGCAAGCCGTCCAGTACTAATAGCAAAACCGTCAAAACTAATAGCAAAATATTTGACCATAATAACATTGATAATTACCGTTTTTTTGATAAAGTACTGATTGATTATAAAATCGCAATGATAACATTAATAACATTCGATTCGCATTTATATATAGTCTGATTACATCCCAGAAATAAAACGGAAGGATAGAAAGCTATTTCCTAGTGAACATGCTAGTGGGTAATAACTACCCACTAGCATCTGAACATGCTAGTGGGTAGTTATTACGTATTGATACCTTATACCAAAATAAACAATTACGATTTTAGGTATATAAGAATTGCTTTATAATTATATTATTTTTTATAGCGTAAAGGCGTGTTTAGACCGCCATCTACAGTTCGCCACGGTAGTCACCATATTGAGCATAATCAATTTTTGGGTGCCGTCTTCACTTTGCGTTTCGTAGTAAAATCCTGGTTGCCAAATTGTAGTACGACGTTAAACAATCTAATATGCTATATAATCAATGCTAGTACATACCTAACCAAAATTAAAATAATTTATAACTATATCAATGTCTGAAAAAACTTAGATTTTCATAGATTTTCAAGTTTGTGATTGCAAAAATTGCAAATCAGAGAAAATTGGCAGAAAAAATCGAATACAATTCTATGTCAAGTTACTTCTAGAGTCAAGCTAATTTTTAGAAACTTTAAACAAGACAATTAAAAAACAACTTTGGAGATGATTCATTCAACATTACTTACGTAATTTTTAATTTAATTTAAAAAAAAATGTTTTTTCTAATAATAGCTTCATAGTCTTTTTTAGTTGTTTTTAGATTTTGGCTCTAGATTTCCGACAAACCCAACCTCTCCTGTTAAACAGACTGGCGTGTCTAGAGTGCTCAGAGATGCAAGAATGTTTGTATAATTTTTTTATTTATCCTATATTTTATAGTTACATAAAATTATTTATTTATTTAATGCTTGTCAAAAAAAACTACCTACATTGTTACATTGTCACCGAATTTAAGAAATTAAACATTGTAAAAGAACAGCTTAAGATCGACACAGCTTAAGTAACAGACAGCGCTATGCACATTAATGATAGGGTAAATACATACAATAATAGTAAAATATTACTATTATTTGAAAAAAAACATGGTATTTTTGTTATAAAATGGCATCACATTTCGGCTCTCGTCTCTAGCAGTAAAGACGAGTATAGCAAAGTTGTGACAAGAAAAATGTAGACACCCTTGTAACCCGATCACTTATCTATACGAATAATTTAAACATGTCAAGTGACCAATAAAACCGACGCGACGTGAGCGATTGCCGATGACACGTGAAATAGAAGAACCAATGAGTCAGTCGTGTGAGAAAGTGATGAAAATTCTTGAAACGGTACAATTGGCAAGGAGACGGAGCAGGATGTAGTAAAAAGAGCATCTCGTCGAGGTCGGGTCGCTGCGCGCGTTTTACATTTGCATATCCGGTTTCGTTCTGCACCGAACCGAACCGGACCGGTAACCCGATTAAACGCCATTTAACGAAATGCAATTTAATTTAATTTAATTAGTAAATATCACGATTCATTCATAACATTTCATGATAGAATCACCTTTTTTCTTTTATTTGAAAACACAACAGTTTACAATTCATCTTAGGTATTAAGGATAACGATTTCATGGAATTATTGGATGTAAAACTTAAAACGTTTTCTACTTAATTACAACTAATTTAAATTACCACTATTAAATTGAAATGAAATGGGATATACCTACAATATATAGGTACATATATACATTATATAGATAAGACAAAAATATACATACATAGATACCTATATAATATACATGTCATGAATTTCATATAAATATATACCATATACGTGCGTCTTAAATAACTATTATATCCCTACATTATATACATCTAACAAGGTGAATATATTATTTTTTTCATTTAACTGTCATTTTTATAGAGGCTAGTTGTCTGTCTATGTTTGTCAAGCTTCGCCCAACTTAGGTTTTCATAATAAACAAAATTTTTAGTTGATACCTTCCTATATTATGCAACAATGAATGCTTTCCATGTTATTATAATGTATAATATGCTATTACCAATATATTATTTACCTTAAAAATAGTTAATATTATTATAATCCAATGAAAATAGTCAAATTAACACTGTACTTTAAGGGACTTAGAAACCAAACTTTTTTTCTTTATGGCGATGGATAGACCTTATTATAAAACAGTTAATAAGGTCAACTGCTCCTGTTAGTCAACTTTTGTTAGTTTTGAAGTAATCATTTGTGTTATTATGTAGTTTTACTGACTATTCAGTGTAAATTTTGACTTTTAATAACCTAAGATTTAAAAAAATGCGTTGAAATATATGTTTTTTTTAACAATTTTCCGATCCATTAATCTGACAAGGTGGCATTTTTATAGACACGTTCAATATGCAGAACAATAGTATAGGAGACAAGGATTGAGAAAAAAAATCGAAGCGGGATCTATCAGGACAAAGCAGACATTCAGTTCTTTTTCAACCGACTTCAAAGAAAGGAGGAGGTTATCAATTCGGTTGTATTATTTTAAATGCTTGTTACCTCAGAACTCCGTCATTTATAAACCGATTGGAAAAATATTTTTTTATTTGAAAGGATACACTTCCAGATTGGTCACATTTCAATCAAAATCCCGTTCTGATGATGAGATCCATGAGGAATTGTGGGAAATCCTCAAATATTAACATATGAAGTTAAAATTTACATGTTGGTTCAGATTCGATGACAGTGCATTTTTTATGGTAAACATGGCATGATTCTTTACCGAGGGTAGGCTCCCTTCAAGGGGACTTCTCAACGGTTATCAGTAGAGACACGAAATTTTGTATATGCATTCAATTACGACAGACCGTTCTAAGAATTACCAAGACAGGACTGCAGCATCTAGAGTTGGCTTCCAATGAGAGAACTCATCAACGGTCAACAGCACCGACACGAAAGTTTGTATAAGCATTAAATTATGATAGCCCGCTCTAAGTTTCACTACGAAATGGCTTCTGCACTTAAAAAAAAACAAAATTGAAGTCGGTTTTTTTTGTTAAAATTGTCTGTTATTATCCGTCCCACGCATAAAATTTGAGAATATTTTTTCTGAATAAAGTATGAAGTTTAGGAAAAACACAAAGGTCAATTAGTATTGTTAAGGTTAATATCTATCGCCATAAAGAAATCAATGAAACAACAAAGTTGGTTGCTAAGTCCCTCAAAGTACAGTTTCGACAAACCGTGCGCCGGCGCGCGGTGCCGCGACGGTCAATGTAAAAGCGCACTTGGGATGTAAACAAACCACCTCTCGGCGTTGACCTTAATTCGGGCCCCGAAGATGGTAGTTGGGCTGCATTTCGGCCTCGGTCGGCTAGTCTCGCTCGGCCACACCGAAATGTACAGTTAGCCGGGCCATCCGTGAGCGAGCGGCTCGCTTTGATGAGCCTGTTTGGGATTTTGGGGCTCGGATGCGACGCGACGCGGACAGCGGCGACCACCGAACCACGTTCACCACTTGACACTACGCAATGACTCGACGAGCTTTCGATATAATATTGGGTCCTTACCTATGTAATTGCTGTTTTTTTCACACTGGCCTCTTTGAACTTAGATAACTTGGGTTTGAGTTGGAAATTCAAATTCAAATAAATTTTAATTCAAGGCCAAGTTATTCCTTTTTAAAAAATCAGATGTTTATTCGTATTTCCATCGTTTGTATTTTCGTTTGTGCAGTCATAGTAAAGTTGAAAATTTGCATTATTTTCAAATATGACATATTGTGCCAGTTTTCTATTATAGCTTATTGCAGTCTAGTTATACATTTACCGTAAATGTGTACTATTAAGAACTGCAAATGATGAATAATCGCTCATCAACCCTGCTTCTGAATGACAACGCATAACCACATATTTCACTGCAAACAGTTGCAAAGTTGCAGGAGTTGCGGCTGGAGGCTCTTGGTCACTCATCGTACTAGCCAGACCTTGCTCCAATAGTTTCATATTTTTTTCAGAATTTAGATAACTTTTTACAAAGGGAAAAATCAACTTTGAATAGTCGGTGAAAAACGCCTTCAAAGCATTCATTAGTTCCTGTCCACGAAAGTTTTACAGCAGAGGAATTAGGTAACTCCCATTAAAATGACAAATCTGCATAGATAAATACGGGTCAATATTTCTATTAATTAAATATATATTTTTCATTCAAAGTTTTTGGCCTTAAATTTACTTTATAGGTAAAGACCCAATATATCCCACGGTGGAGCACTTTGAGATTGTTGATGCTGCGGCCAAACCCGCAATCTCATCTCGCAATGCACCGTGAGATGACCCTCAAAGACTTTTGTGTATACCAATCTACAGATCTAGTAACGCGAGCCCAGGATCTACGATTTTTCCTATCCGGAGCCATAACTTGACATTGGCTTTATTACTTGATATCCGGGGCAATAACTTGACATTGGCTTTATTACTTGATATCCGGGGCAATAACTTGACATTGGCTTTATTACTTGATATCCGGGGCAATAACTTGACATTGGCTTTATAATTTTTTAAAATCACTAAACAAATATACTGGTGAGATTTTATAGGACCAGGGAATAAGTTGCTTATTTACGACATTTGAAAATAAAAATACGGTAAAAAAAAATTACCATATTTTTTTGTTGCTAATACAGTACAACTCTAATTGAATCGGTTGTTTTGGGAAGGGTACAAGTCATACTTTTTGGCGACATTGAGTTAAGTATGAGGCAATGTTCTACTATGGGAGACGCATGTTTTCGCCGATGTCTACCGAGATATGAACTGTCATTTTCTGCGTTTGTTTTGGGAAGAACAAAAGTCCGGGATATATGTAGGCCCTTCTTAAAGCAAACGTCACTTTGACAGATGACTACTTCCCACAACGGGGTCTTCGTTTTTGCCATGCGATAGAGACTATAGCCTAGTAAAGAAAAAGGTAAGAAAACATGACCATCTCTATTTGCCGGAGGAGTATGAAGATATAATAACACTAAGTGCTAACACACGAAAGTTCTCCGTATATGAGGTAAAAACAGATTATGCACTGGATTTTAAATCTTGGTTCCATCCAATCTCTAGGACATCACGTCGCCAGAGACCAAAAGGTGAACTTCAACGTATCCATATTTTCTGAGTTCCGTTACAATGCCCAAAGACCAGGTATCGTCCAATCCTTTGAGTTCATCAATAACAACATCACAAAACATGACTTCAGTCTACGTCGGGGACGAGAAGTTGCGGTACTGCCTACAACCAGAGCCTACAGGACATGCGTACCAATAAATGACAAGAAAATCGCCGTTATTAAAAAAAGTGATGGTTTATATTTCATTACAATTCAAAGGATTTTACAACCAAATAACAAACTGGCCAACCAAAAACACGGAAACTTTAGAGGAATCTTCCTCTAAAGTGTCGTGATTATAGATGTATAGAAATAAGGGTTTTTGTTTATTATACTATATAATACGGATAACTATATTATAGCTTGGTCACACACTCTGTTTGCGGAGCCGTTCTCGCGTACCAACTTAAGTCGATGGAGTCTCCTTACGCGTGCCTTGCGACATATAAATGCGCTATGTTCGACAGCGTCAGACCTGGATTTTTACTGCGAGCCCACATCTCTTCAAGGTATGGCCATCGCACTATCTGTCTATGCCAGAATAACATCGATTGTTTTGTTATTGTTTTTTAATTAATTTTGTTACTCTTACTATTTTTAATGCTTCAGCTTGCATATTTAATGCCTTTTATATTTATGTAGGGTAGACCGGGGACAAATGATACAGGGGACAGTTAAAACAAAGCCGTTTTCTCAGTTCCTATGATAGCTATCAATGTGTGAGTGCCAACAGATTATACCTCTATAGGGCCCCGTATAACCTCTAGTTAGTCGCCGACGTCGGATTGTGCAAACGCCTACAGGGAGCCGACAAAATTTCACGACCCCAAATGTAAGTTTTACGTAACATTTCAATCAACTTATTTTTCATGATGGATGTAATGATGTTCACTTTTGCCTTACCTATCATGTACCTTTGGGTCTTGAGATTCTTTTGTGTATTATTTTGTCTGGATATGTGCTATGTAGTTCAGAATAAATTGTTTTTTTTGGAAAAAAGTGTCGCCGGGGACGATTGATACAATATTGAAGGGGACAATTGATACGTATCAATTGACCCCGTGTATCAACTGTCCCCGTTGACGATTCATTATCCAGTATTGTCAGTTTTATGATTGTCATGACTAATTAGTCTTCATGACGACATAATTTTGATTTATATGGTACAGCGCCCCTCTATGATCTGTTGTTATCGTTAATATGATAGCCATCTCCTTTTTCACATATCATAATTAATATCTCAATAATACGTATTTCGGCAAGAACCAAAAATAAAATCGCCTAATGTCCGGTGAAGAAATGACCAACGGACTCATAAATTTATTATTGTAAATTGGGAATTTCAAACAAAAGATAATATACACCTGAACAAATAAAAGGGCACTTAAATAAAAAGGATCAACCAAATTTGTAAAAGCAGGTACCAAACGCGAAATATCTTAAAAACGGACGATTTAATAAGGAACGTAGGAAAAGGTATGATGCTAATTTGACAAGTCATTAGCAAACGGGAAAGACCAGGCACCTGCGGTTAAATGAGTAAAAAGTTTCGAAGTCACTATGGTAGACTTGTGTGAAAATTCAAAGTGAACGGGTGTCCATTTGTGTGTTTTATCTACACGTATTAAGTGAGTACAGATACAGACGTAAGGGTCCTACAAACCCTCGTTACGAGCCTTAGTACGAGGAGACGGCAGCAGCGGGACTGTATCCAGGAAGTGCAACAGCATCCAAGGTAGGAACTTCTAGTTCATTAGGCTTACGTGACCGAGCTCTCCCCAGGGTCTGATCATCGCTAGTCTTCGAAAAACTAACTTCACCAAAATATTTGGTGAAGTTAGTTTTTTTATTCTTGTTACAATACCTATATGTATGTATATAACGTTGACTGAACTAAATTAATAATGTCAATTTTGATCTCGATTAAAATAAGTAAGTTACTTATGCCTATGTTCTAAGTTTGGTTTTTGTTTAATCTTGTTTAATAATTTGTTGACATTTTAGATATATTTTAGATGTATCTTGCCGTGCGCCTTTCACAGCGTTTACCTCGCATCGTCTGTACATGGCTTTATGATTATGATTTAGAATAGAGTAATTATAAGGTTAATTTTTAACCCCGAAATAAGGAGTATTTTAGACCAAAATATTTGGTGAAGTTAGTTTTTTAATTCTTGTTACAATATCTATATGTAGGTTTATAACGTTGACTAAACTAGAATTTTGATCTCGATTAAAATTAGGAAGTTACTTATGCCTAAGTTCTAAGTTTGGTTTTCGTTTAATTTTGTTTAAAAGTTAGTTTTTTTTTATGTATTTTATATGTATCTTGCCGTGCACCTGTCACAGCGTTTTCCTGGCATCGTCTGTACATGGCTTTATGATTATAATTTAGAATAAAGTATTTATTAAGTTTATTTTTAACCCCGAAATGATTAGTGTTTTAAACCAACATATTTGGTGAAGTTATATTCTTGTTACAATACATACCTATATGTAGGTTTGTAACGTTGACTGACCAAGATTAAGAATTTAAATTTTGATCTCGATAAAAAAAAGGAACTTACTAACGCTTAAGTTTTAAGTTTTCGTTTAATCTTGTTTAACAATTTGTTGACATTTTAGATGTATCTTGCCATGCGCCTTTCACAGCGTTTGCTTCGCATCGTCAGTACGTGGCTTTATGGCTATGATTTATAAAGTAATTATTAAGTTTATTGGTAGCCCCGAAATGAGGAGTGTTTTAAACCAAAATATTTGATGAATTAGTTTTTTATTCTTGTTAGAATACATACATGTAGGTGTATAATGTTGACTGAACTAATAAAGAATGTTTGTTATGATCTCGATTAAAATAGAAATGTTAAATATATATGTACATTATATCTAATAAAAATGATCCCGAACAGTTTTACTAGTTTTATTCGTAAATACCAAAGTGACTTTTAATGTTTATTATTAGGAAAATAGTAGTTAAAAACTGATGGGGACAGTTGAAACATGGGGACGGTTGATACAAACTTATTTTCATACAATTTCTTACTTTTAGTTTTCATTAACTATTTTGGATTTGCTTGCTTAATTTACAAAAAGAAAACTTGAATTATACTTGTTTCTTTAAGATTCGTCACTTTGTTTTCATTATAATGTTATAGGACTTATATATAAAATTTTAGAGGATGATTTATATAATTAATTTTTCAGATATTCGCACCTAAATATTCTATTTCTTTTCATATCTGAGTTAAAAAGCATAAAATTATCTATCTATTACCGTTAAAAAATAGTCTTTCATGGAACAAAATGTATGTTTTTTCATCGGCTGAAATTATGTATCATTTGTCCCCGGGTATGGGACAATTGATACAATCTACCATGGTCTCTTTTCTGGTCTACAGTCTTCTTCCTCGACACTTTCTTCTCTCACACATTCAATAAGTTCACCATCATCTACAATTTGAAACCCAGGGTCTGACGAATCACACACCATCCACTCTCCTATAGCTTCAGAAATAACTTCTAAATATCATCATCATCTTCTCCTGACTCCTCTTTCCATCCATATTTCGGATAATCACCGATTCGGATAGTCAGAGTTCGAAAAATTGGATATCTGCTATATTAAGATTTTGATGTCTCATTAACTTGGAAAAAAACATAATTTATGAATTATTCGTATTCGCTAATTTATAAAATGATTTCGAAGTTATGGGAAACTTATATCCCATGGTTCTTAACAGGTTCAGCTAAGTCGGATGAAGCGTTTAGTTTAGATAGATGAAGCTATTGTGGATTAATATACACACACAGCCCCATCGACACACAGAGAGTTTTCATTCTGGAAATGGTCATAATCATCTTAGGGGGACTCAAAATGGATATTTCCGTCTTCATATCAAAATAAAAAAATGCGTGTTCACAATACTTTCCATCCGCTTCAGTTGGTAAGCTGGAATAGTAAAATCAGTAAAATCATAATAGAACTTACCCCGACAAATTTATCAATGTAAAAGTAGCACCTAAATTAACATATAGTTCTGCTACTTTAAAAGATATTAAAGGATTTGGCATCCTTTATAATCGTGGCCCTAAAAGGCTATCGGTTGTTAAGGAATCAACTATGATTCAACCGTTCATTTAGTATACGGTCGAAAAAAACAACAATACTTAGGTTAAAGGCGGTTGTAGATTGCTAATTTCTGGTGCCAATAGATATAATAATATACGGGTGGGTTTATAAAATTCGTAGAAATAAAATATACCCACTACACAAAGAGGTAGAAAACTTTTCGGCCTAACAAAGAGACGACGCGACGCCCCGATTAGAATATGGATATGTTTATTGAATTTGGAATACGAAGTGTCACCAAGTTGGTTTTGTCACCACAAAACTTTCCTTGCAAGTAGCCAAGGAATATGAGCGTGATTTATCTTCGGGAAACAGGTTGACCTGATTGAAAGGGACAGTCGGCGACGAGCGCGGATAGTGAAAATGCAACGCATCAAACACGGTGCATTCAATCGACAATCGCAAATAATATATTGACCGGCTAAAATTCAATGTGATTTTGGCCCAACAGGGCATCTGTGTTACAAATTTCAAGTCTATAAGTCCAATATTTTGAGATTGACTTATGACTATAGTGGCCGCAATCCTTCATGACATTCCGGGTCGTAAAACGTGCGAGCAAGACAGCACATCAGCGTTCTCGTTCTACAAGAGATGTGGCGCATAATGTCAGGCTATCGATATCGATTGATTCTTATATCGATGATTACATACCAGAAAACTATTAAAGTCGGCTATTATCGTCAAAACCCGGCTTTAATAACAAATCCAGAAAGAATTGCGAAATTAAAACGGATATTCTATCCTATTGCAAAACTAACGAAGCTATTGAAAATGTAACAATAGAAAATTGGAAAAAATGTGTTTGTCACGCTGAAGCTCTGCAAGAACAGGATTTAAAGAGCTCATATGTATGAGACCGCCTTTTAATAAATATCGGCGAAGACGATAGCGACACCGAGGACAATGATGATGATCTCGATTAAGAAGCACCAGAAGCACTCTCAACTTGTACCAAATAATCGCATTTTTTGTGGTTTTGATGGATTCTAGGATGAAATAAAAACTCCAAAAAGAATTTTTCCGGCGTTTTACATGTTCTAGAGTCCATTTAAACTAGTAAGGCGTTTGTGTCTGTCTGTCCGGACGTTACTATGTACAATAACTCGGTTAAACTACGTTAGTTTAAAAAAAAATCCTTCGCTTCTAGAAATCGCTATAGATTCTAATAACCTAAAATAAATTCAAATTGATAAATATTTTTGCTGCTTCGAATAATGTTCTTGGACATTATACATATCAATTTACATGTAATTACATGCAAAGTAATGAAAGATTCATTCTTATCGACGATGTACCTTTGCAAAAAAACACAATATCTTTACAAAAGAATTTCCTTCTCTAGGTGTATTCAAAATTGTAAAATTAAAGAAAAAGTAGGTTTCATAGACTAAAAATTATTTACATAGCATTTCATATATTTTTTAATATTGTATAATGTTTATTGTAACACCGATCTTTGTGTGGTGACGGTATCAACGACACTCATAAGTATATATATATATATATATATATATATATATATATATATATATATATATATATATATATATATATATATATATATATATATATATATATATATATATATATATATATATATATATATATATATATACTTAGCGACGTGGACTTGAAGAAGTCTCTTTTGCGGGGAGATTACGACAGCAAGAGTATGGCTCATGCTATTGGCCTTCAATGCCAGAATGATTGGACAACAATTGGGGACTTTTGCATTCGGCCTCCAATGCACTGGAAGGTAATGCTCTATGACTGGACGCCAGAGATGCTGAAATTTTATTTGAATGCCTTTCAGCATACACTTCCAGACCCCAGTAACCTCGCTCGTTGGAGCTTTGCCGAGGATAGTTCTTGTCCCCTCTGTAGCAATACCCCTTGCACAGCTAGACACATTCTAGCTGGCTGCAAGGTGGCCTTAGATCAAGGACGGTACACTTACCGCCATGACAAAGTTCTCGCTGTTATTCGCGAGGTAATTAGTCTCTCAGTGGCTCTTGCCAACAAGGGTTTGACAGTATCCTCCAAACCCCCAATACAGTTTGTGCGGGATGGCTCTAAAGGCAAAAAACATTTAACTACAAAACCTTTCTCAATAATCGAGAAAGCTACAGATTGGATTCTGGAGGTTGATTCGGTCTCTAAGCAGTATAAATTCCCTGACAGTCTCGGATGCACAGCCCTCCGTCCAGATATAACTCTTTACTCTCTATCTCGGAAGGTGTCTCTTATTGTAGAATTAACTGTTCCATGGGAATCAAATATCCCAAAAGACCACGAGTACAAATTAAATAAATACCATGATCTTGCAAATGCCGTAACCCGGAACGGCTTCACTGTTCACCTTCACGCGGTGGAAGTTGGCGCTCGTGGCCTGCCAGCTAAATCTCTATTTCACTTCTTTAAAGATCTTGGCCTTTCCAGAAAAATAATCAACTCTTTCTTAGAAAAATTATCTAAAACTGCGATTTGCGCATCTCAAATTCTATGGCTTCGAAGGGGGAGTGAATGGGTGGCAAGGTGAACGCTCACATGTGGCAAGACAGCTGTCCTAAACCTACCACAGCCGGTTCGTAAGTCCAGAATCCACTGCTCACCCCCCAGAAGTGTAAAAAAAATAGTATTATGATGGGCCCGACTCCGGTCGGTGAATTCCATGGCAGTTCCGTTTGTATTTATTATATATATATATATATATATATATATATATATATATATATATATATATATATATATATATATATATATATATATATATATATATATATATATATATATATATATATATATATATATATATATATATATATATATATATATATATATATATATATATATATATATATATATATATATATATATTATAGTGCGTTCCTTGTCGGACCGATTTCAACCACAACCTTTTTACAACCTTTTATTTACCTTGCAATGTTTGTTAGTTTGTTTGGGTCAAATCTTGCAAGCTGAATTAGAACCTCTTCCTCTTATCCTATGAAATTGAAATTTTACTTGTTGGTTCACTTCGGATGACAATGCATTTTTATGGTGAGCATGATCTGATGCTACACCCAGGATCGGCTCCCAACGAGCATACTCTTCTAAGGTCAACAAGACAGACACACACAATTTTGTATACGCGCTCAATTATGACAGCCAGTTCTAAATTTAACCTTGACATGGCTGCTGCACCCAGGGTTGGCTCCCGACGAGGGTACTCCTCAACGACGAACAGCACAGAAACGAAATTTTGTACACGCATTCAATTATGATAGACCGTTCTAAGTTTCACCGCGACAGGTCTGCTGCAACCAGGGTTGGCTTCCAGCGAGGATTTCCTCAGCGGTCAACAGCACAGAAACAAAATTTTGTATACGCATTCAATTATGTTCACCCGTTCTAAGTTTCACAGCGATAAGGCTGCTGCACCCACGGTTGGCTTCCAACGAGGGGACTCCTCAACGGTTAACAGTACTAACACGAAATTCTGTACAGCATTCAATTATGATAGCCTGTTCTATATTATCTATGGCATGGCTGCTGCATCCAGGGTTGGCTCGGGACAAAGCATTTTAATAAAAGCTTATTTTAAAAAACGTGTTTTTACTCTTAACTTTGTTTTTACTCTTTTTAAAAATGTGTTTTTACTATTAACGTATTAGCTCTTTCTATGAACAAATGATGCCTGCAAACATTAGATATATGTAAGTATAATCGTTTAATATTACGCTCTAACGTATTTCTCTGTCTCGTTTGCTAGTCTAGAATAATAATCTATATATTATAATAATAATGATAGTAATAGTAATTGAGTAGAGTAATAATAATATTATTAACAGTAGAATTATAATAATAGTCTATAGTGGACTAATAGTTATAATGTAGAATAATAGCCTCGAAAAATAATTAACGATTTGGAATCATCTGTAAGGTTAATTGTGTTTTGGGAAATAAATAAATAAATAAATAAATGCCAAGTTTCAGATCAATCGGATTAAGCGTTTGGGCACTATCGTGGAGGAATACACGCAGCCAGACAGATACATAGAGAGACTTCTATCTAGAAAAGCTCTTAATCGTTTCAGAGGGGCTCAAAATGGATATTTCTGTCTTCAGTTCGAAAAAACATCATGTCTACAATACTTTCCGTCCTCGTTGGTTAGTGGAAGGGAGAAGTAAAAATTAAATATAAAATTTTCAATAGGTACATTGTCTTTCGCTGTTAAGCCGCGAGCTTTCCTACTGTGTATATTCCTTCCAACTGTTCTTTCGCGTATCTTAGTGTACATCCAGCATAAGACACTTAACACTAAAGGCTGTGCTCAAAGTAGGTCGTCGTTCGCTGCCAGCGTCAGGCGATCGCTGGATGTGGGCTGCTGTGTGGGCAAGATAATGCTTCTCGTATGACTAAACCATCAGATTCGTTTGGCTCAGATGTTCACGATTGTTTCCACCTTAGAATTTGCATCAATGAATCAAATCTGCGTTCATACTGCTTACATTCTTAAAAGTTGGCGCTGAATAATGAATGAAGTGTGAATACAATCTATATTGAATAGCATCAGGATTTCAACCTCTGACTGGAGCAGAAAAGAGGTTGATTGACCAAAAAAAGATGATTACTGATTATCAAAGGGCCGGTCATCTTTCTCTCAAGCAGTAAAGCGATTCGTCATGTGGATTTTATCAACATTAAATAAACTGATTTATAAAAGGTGAGATACTATAGGTAAACGTATATGAAAGAGAATTTTATGCTCAGATAATAAAACATAATTTATGTTCATACATTTTTTTAAATAATTTCAAACACCTAGACAACGTGCTGTCAACTGCAGCGGGCGAAGCAGTCACCTCAGTCACCGCACGATATTAGATCGTTTTGTCTCTCGTGAGGTGACCGTAGGAGACTTGGGATGAAAACAGTCCTTTGTCTAGTTACGCCACTCACCCGTCAGAGGTCAACGCCCTTCGGCGAGGCACCGGCAGCCTCGCCCCCTGACTAAAAGTTTGGAAGGATCCTGACTAGTTACAGGATCGAGATCGCTTGCGCGGTCCTCTCCCTTAAGTAGCGGTGATACGGTGTCTACCGAATCTTTTCCCGGCTGATTCACGCGGGATCGGGTGGCCGAATGGTCGTTTCAAGAGCAGTCGCCATAAGGTTAACAACTAATCCCAATCTATAGGAAATATTACTGTTTTCAGACTCCCCCGGCTGTTAGTCGGAATGCACAATCGATTGGCTGATGCTGCACAGCGCGCAAACCATCCAGGAGCGACCGAAAGTTGACTCCTAGGGGAGACTGGCCCGCAGGCCAGAGTCCTACCCGCGCTCGCACTTCTGCGTGGAGGCCGCCGGATGGGTGTTATGCGTGCGTTTAACCGACCCTATACAACTGGGTCTTAGTGGACAAACTACAACAGGGCCCATTAACTCCCAAGACGCGATTATTAGTGCTATATGTATGTTTATTGTGCGCAGTGTTAAAATATTTTCTATATTATTGTTTAGTATTATTTTCATAAAATGTAAATAATACTAAACAATAGTAACCAAAATTATTGAATAGGTGATTTTAAAAAATCAACGAGAACAATAAAAATGATAAGAATTGTCAAGGATAAAATTTAATGTTGGAAACTGTCTCGGTATAATTTATATGTATTTTGCCAGGCGTCATGTTTCAACGTCATTACCGGAATGGTTCCATAACATGCCCGTGACATGGTAAATACCGCCATGCCAACACTGTTACGCGTCTTGTATGAGCCACAACCCATGTTATATGCGTAATCCCTGTTAAAACATGCATGTGTATTACATGTTATATTTTTCTCATTGCTGATCTATCAATTTACCCAAAAACATCCTTTTTAGCAAGAAAATAATATGTTTCTATCAGTGTATCAATAAGTAAATTACAATCATGGTCCGTTTGGGGTTCGATTTTAAAATCGAACCCCTTCTTTCGGTGTTTTTTCTGCGAAACAAGAGCATCCGGGATGACGGGGTTTACCGAACGCATCGCGTCATACGATACGTGACCGAAGGTTGACCTACATTCGTAAGGATGCAGCCACAAAGGCAAAGGGAGATTGAATCTTACCGAGGCAAAAAATAAGTGGTAAAAATATGAGAAGCAGGAGCGTGGGATGCTTTACAAGGTATTATTACCGAAATAACTGCAATTTCTCTCTGTAGAGGACTATGTGCCCTTTTGTTACAATTGGTCAATAAGGATAATTTTTGTTTCATTATAATTCCCAAAGCTAGGCTGATGAATCAAATCTAATGAAAGATATTTATTCAACAACAAATAATACTAAATTAAAATGTTGATCATACAATGGGCTCGATTGCGTTTCTTCGTGAACTAAAATCGGAAATTAGTCCGTATGAACGAGACAGGGCAGTATGCTAGAGCGGAATGTGAAATGATCTGTTAGGACTATCAGAATATTTTATATTCGGTGTAAAGAAATGTTATTTATGATTATTTAATATGTCTACATATAAGTAATATTATGTACTTATAGTTATATTTTTATGGATATTTCACATAGATATATGAAGAATAAATTAAAATATATAATTATAATACGTAAAAATTATGAAATTTTGTTATTTGGAAAGAATATGTTATCTATATATATAAAACAAAGTCGGGTTTGTTCGAACACTTATAACTCGAGAACGGCTGGAGCGATTTTCACGGTTTATGATTTGATGTATTTGTCTCCATTCCGAATAGCAGAATAACTATTAAAAACGAAAATTGGAAAATTGACGAAAAATTAAAATAAAAGAGAAAATATTTTCTTATACAAAATGTAAATCGGTGTTTTTCTCATGATCAGTTTTACGTGGCATGTTCACTTGTCGGCAAATCATCCGCTTTATTTGTTCTTGCGCCTGATAAAAAAACACAAAAAATCGTATATTACAAGGTGCTTCAATGAAGAGAATTAAACCGAGTGCATCCCATGCTGCACAATCTGTAAATAGTTTAATTCAATCATGTCTTGCTGACACGCGATTGATATACTTAATTTTTTTCTTTTATCTTTCTTTTTGTGTTATTATCTTAATAAAGTAGTGAACTTAATATTTATTTTGTATTCATTGTATTACTTTCATAAAATCATAAATTAATTTCAGCTAATCTGTAACACGACATTCATTGACTGTTAGGACGTACGAAGTTCGCCGGGTCAGCTAGTAATTATATATAATACTAGTGAAATGTTAACCGGCGATAGTCGGGTATCCGTTTCCTTCTCCTTCCCACTCCTCCTACTCCCCCCCCCCCCCCCTCCCCAAGTAGCCTATGCTAATCGCCGTTCCTTCCACTTCAGAATTTATTTAATTTTCATGGCGATCGGTTGAACAGTATAGAAGTTGACCTGATGCAGTGCAATCTAGTGGCAAGTTATAACAACGTGTAAATATTATCCGTGCTCCTATATATATCAATCTTCATGGCGATCGTTTGAGCGGTATAGAAGTTGCCATCTAGTGGTAAGTTACAACAAAGCGATTATCATTCCAACATCTAATAAGATTACCATAAAAATAAAATGATAACATGTACCTAAATATTCATAATTGTTTGTTTGACTTAAAATATGTTTAGATTTACAGCATTTTTGAAGCCTTCTGCCAAGGTGTTGTAAATATTGGGCTCTGAAAAAGTACGTGTAAATAATGCACTTAAACGACCTTTGAGCTAGATGGATGGGAGAGAAGTCAGCGATCTCGATCCAACTCTCTAGACGAGAGAATCTCGTTAAAATGTAAATAATTGTTTTATAGAAAATTTTATGTATTTCATTTTAGTAGCAGTAGGCATAACGCTAATCAGAAAATTTTCGAAAAATCTGGAAAAAACGGAGGAAAGTGATATTTTAGCACCCCCCCCCCCCCTTCCCCGCCTGCCCACTGCTAACACCTCCCTTGGGGACTTTGAGTATGTTCAAGAGGTCACCTTGAGGAGAGCCGTACTGACTTCCAAAAGTAAGTGAATTATTTGTGCTGATTTTTCTAATTTTGTCGCAGTAATAAGCTGACCTGCAGGAGATTGTTGATCGAGTAAATGAGTGTAGTGTCAAATCTAGTCTCAGGATGAAGGTCACCAAGATTAAGTTTATGGTCATTCCTAATCATTCCAATTACCAACCTAGCATAGTTGTGACGGGCCAAAGACTAGAACAACACGATAAATATAAATACCTTAGCACCTGGCTTACACAAAACTGAAACAGTGAAGTGTAGATCAAGACACGCATCGAAATTGCACGCAGTGCCTTTGGAAAAATAAAAAAAGGTCCTTTGCAATCGAAGCATGAAAATCCCACTTTGAATACGTCTTTTCCAGTGCTAGATGTAGCACTGAAAAATACGTGGCCCATACTTATGAATGGGACAGATGTGGCCCATACTTCTATATAGATGTGAGGCCTGGACTGTTAAGGAAGATCTCAGGAAACGTATAGAGCATTCAAGATGTGGGCATACAGAAGCATAATGTTGATATATTGGACTCTGAAAGTCACGAATGAGGAATTTCTACGGCGTGTCGGCCAAAAACGCAAGCTTTGGCAGACCATCAAACAACGCAAAGCTGCATACCTGGATCACGTGCTTAGGCACGACAGATACGAACTCCTGCAACTCGTTATGACGGGAAAAGTTGCAGGGAAGAGGAGACCTGGCCGAAGACGGAAACCTTGGTTGCGAAACATTCGTGAATAAACCGGGATTGCGATTGTCGCCGAATTGTTTTGCCTGGCAAAGGACAAAAAAAGAATGCAGAAATGACTGCCAACCTTCACTAGTTGGAGCGGTAACAACTTCACTAAGAAGAAGAAGAAATAATAGTAAAATATATTTGCTCCAATTTTCTATGCAGTTTTTTTGTAATAATCCAATTCTATTTAACGCAATAATACCAACGAGGTACGACGGTCTACTAGCGAAAAACATAAAACAAGAAAGAGAAATAAGAATATATTTATTGTCCGAATTAGGGTGTAACATTTATGGTGATAATGTACAAATCCTTTCTTATAACTCTCTGTTATGGTAACAGATTGGCAAGTTTTCCTTATTTGGCAAGTGTGTAATGTTAAATTAGTAGCTATCGTTATTGCATTGGCTTACAAAAAACATTATTGCACTGGCTTACAGGCCGCGTCAAAGATCTCGGTCCCCCGAAAACTAGCTAGAATGCGTTCACATATATAATCGAGACAGCTAACGGAGTGCAAAGAGATTTCTAACCATGTTTGGTATCAGCGCATTGGTATTGGTGTTCAATAAATGCAAAACAAGTGATCTGAGCATGTAGGCAATGGACCAAGATCTTTGACGCGGTCTGTACATATAATGTCTAATGGAAATTGTATTAAATATAATAAACTGCAATCATAATTAAACAAAATTAAATATAATCAAAAATCCCAGTTAAAATCTTTCGTTATTAAAACATTGATATATAGTACACTGAAAGTTCTGAAAACAACTATAGCCAATATGATAGAAGGCGACTATGAGGTACCCACATATTTACGTGTCAACCAGGGCTGTATTGTGTCGCCTCTGCTTTAAAGACCCCTTCTCTGCATACGACTAGACCGTTCAAAGCGCAAAAAACAGGAAATTGATTCGATCGGATGTTTGAGAATACGCCGAGTAAATAAAGTAGGCGGCACTGGGTCGACCCTTCTTCGTATTATCAAGCACCTGCTTCCGAAATCTCCCATCAAACCAGCCATGTGTCTATAAATCAGAGCAGGTAATGGAAGGCCAGAGGTGGCATTTGAAGCGCGAGGTGCGGACTTTAGAAGTAGGGGAAAATACTATTTCTATTCTATGAGCACATAATTTTCGGTTGTCACGATAATATATATTTACTCCTGTCTGAGTTATATCCATTTTAAGTATCACAATTTTAGATATTAGATAAGCATATCTAATGACTTCTTTAATTTTTCATCAAAAACTAAAGAGCAGCTGAAATAACAACACCGGGAATGATAAAAATTTCAAAATGAACTTTTTATAGAATATCAGTCTATAGGAGACTAATTTTTTTATTAGAAGAATATTAAAATAATGTTCATATTTTAACATTATTGTATCTTACGTACAAAAATCAGGGAATGGAGGGGGTGGGTTATAATTTTTCGCCTACGTTTCCCATGATTTCTCTTCAACGGTGGGTGAAGTACAAAACAAAAACAAAAGTGATAGTATTTTGAAATTAGCGATACTAGCCCTTTCATATAATATCCGATACGAATGGTTAAAAAAAACCGACCCTCTTTAGACGCCCTTAATAACAAGATAAAAAATATATTTTTTCACTTTTGACTCGGACTGTACAAAATATGTCGATGGTTTTAATAACAACATCGAACATGATAAAAATTTCAAAATGAAGTTTTTTATACAATATCTGACAGTCTACAGGAGACTTATTTTTTTCTAGAGGAATATTAAAATAATGGTCATATTTTAACATTATTGTATCTTACGTGCAAAAGTCAGGGAATGGAGGGGGTGGGTTATACTTTTTCGCCTACGTATCCCATGATTTCTCTTTAAATGTGGGTGAAGTACAAAAAAATCAAAAGTGATAGTATTTTGAAGTTAGCGATACTAGCCCTTTCATATAATACCCGATACAACTGGTTAAGAAAAAATACCAACCCTCTTTAGACGCCCTTAATAACAAGATAAAAAATATATTTTTTCACTTTTGAGTCTTAAACAGGAAATTTCTAGGACTATACAAAATATGTCGATGGTTTTAAGACTGACCGACATAACCGACTGTGACCTACAAGTAGCAGATAGATAGACAGACATACGACGGTGTCTCTCTCAGTCGTTGATTTTTCATGGGATTTAATTAATACATCCGTACATACAATATAGAGTGGGTATCATTGTGAATTTTGAGACAAATTTGCAAATTTTTAGAATCTTTCACTAACTAAAAATCTTCCTAAAAATCTTTCAATCGTTTAGCCATAATCATATTTTTTTTTATTTGTTGTGTAGGGCTTTTCTAAGGTCTTCATGAACCTTGTAACACAGCGAACATTGCTGATCTATTGTGTTCGCCACCTACTATAGTTCTGCGCTAAGCCTCGTGTCATATCCTAAATAAAAAAAACTTTTTAGAATACTTTAAACTTAGTTTCATTCTAATTAGAATGAATCTATCTTCTTTAAAAAAAAACATATTTATTTTTCTAATGTCTTTATGGGCCTTTCTAACACTGCGACAATTGCTGATCTATTTGTGTTCGCCACCTACAGTTCTGCGCTAAGCCTCGTGTCATTTAAAAACCGCAACAGGCTTTTGGCGCCAGATTGTTTTACCTCCTCAGGTTGGAGGTGATGACCACCTAAGTGGATGTGTCTTTTACGCATCAGCGGGCCACACTCGCACATGAGGTGCAGATGAGTTTCCTCTGCCTCTTGGCAGAACCTGTACATTTTTGTGTTTTGGAGCTTGAGGTTGTACATGTGTTTGTTGAGGCCACAATGCCCCGTGAGCGCCCCCACCAGTATGCGTAGATTTTTCCTATTTAGCGATAAGGCCTCACGGGCCGTGGTCGTAGGCCTTAATTAGCGCTTTGGATTGATTCAACCCTGGCGTGTTGCTCCAGTGGTTGACGGATTGTTCTAAACATATTTGTTTGAGAATTAGGTTTCCAAGGCTTTTTGGCACGCCACAGCAAGGTTCAGGACCGTATAACGTTCCCTTTGCTCCCGTCTTAGCAAGTTCGTCGGCTTTTTCATTTCCCTCGATTCCTGCATGGCCGGGAACCCATCTTAGAATTACCCTGTTCTTTTCGCCCAGGGAATTCAGTAGTGATACGCAGTTTTGCACTAGCTATGAATTAATAGTTTTCGAGGCTAGTGCCATAAGAGCTGCTTTGCTATCCGCTCATAATCATATACTCGGAATGACAACGATTCTAGCAATACCATACTTTCAAATCATTTCTAGCGTTTAGACGTTATGGTGGAATAAAGAAATGGAAAATATACATAGATGAGTTCTGAACACAAACCACTCAGTGTAGTTGTGTAAAAATAAGGCTCAATGTAATAAAGGTCAAAAAAAGAAAACCTAATACATAAAAAGAAAATGAAAGATTTTTATAAAAATAGCAAGTTAAAAACATTTTTTAATGGCAATTATATCTAAAACGAAAAAAATATTTAACAGGACACAAAAAATATAAATAATTAAATTATTTTTAAAAATATGGTAAACTTGGTTCTGACCAAGTTTTGGCAGCAAATACATGTGCGACGTGATATCTCCTCAACATTTACCTACCTCAACATAATAAGCTCATCAATTTGCGGTCGAATGCGTTTTTTGCCGGCGCTGCGAAGAGATTCGGTGGATAAGTGCAGGCATGAATCATTGCCATCTAATTCACGACCGGCTCAACTGTACATCGAGTGTGTTGACCCACTTAATCGCGCGGCCGCGGACGCCTCGTTTGCATGGAATGAATGGATACGAATACCCCATTGTGTGGGCAACACCGTTTTCCGCATTAACATTTCGGTTGACAACAAAACTATTCACTCAACCGCTGATTTTGGTTAAATCGTTTCAATATCTCTTTGCTTAGGTTAATATCATCATTGATTATATAGGGCATTAGATTGCTCAATGCCATATTACGTTTTGGCAACCATTCTGCGCCTACGACTGATATCATTGTCCGGCGAAGCTAATAGTAATTTATTTGGCCATCTATAAAAAAATGTGATTTTTGTTTTATTGGTTTATGTTATAAAATTTATTTATTCTTCAGGAAACATCAGCACTTCATCGATTCGGTCTCTAAGCGGTATAAATTCCCTGAGTCTCGGATGCACAGCCCTCCATCCAGATATAACTCTTTAATCTTTATCTCGCAAGATGGGCCTTATTGTAGAATTAACTGTTTAATGGGAATCAAATATCCCAAAATTCCACAAGTACAAAATAAATTAATATCGTCAAATGCCGTCAGCCGTAACGGCTTTACCGTTCGCCTTCACGCGGTGGAGGTTAGCTCTCGTGTCCTGCCATGTTTTACCTCTTTAAAGATCTTGGTCTCTCCAGGAAAATAATCAACACCTTTCTAGAAAAATTTACTGAAACCGCGATTTCCTCATCTCGAATTTTATGGAATCGAAGGGGGAATGGGTGGTAAGATTCCCTATCACAGCGAGGGTATCGGTGGTAAGATGGACGCTCACATGGGGCAAGACAGCTGTATTAATCCTACCATAGCCATAAACAGAAATTTTTAGAACTTTATATCTCAGAAAATATATGCATTCATTTAAGGCTGGAAAATTGCTTTAATTTAACCCATATAACCCGTATAACCCAGTGATTAAAAAACGAAACAAGAAGTAATTCCTTTGTAAAAGCATCGGAAATCCATTGTAAGTTCAGTAAATTCCAAAAAAACTGCCATCTATCGCAAGAGTACAGAACTATTCCCTATTAGCAGCGCTGCAGTTTTAGCAGCATCGACAGCTTTGATTGAAATAGTAAGAGGGGCAAGTTGTGTTCACGTCGTGAAAAAATCGTGTCGTCTCCCGAAAAAAGTAAGTAATTATAGTTGACTAAAGCTTTATACAAGTATCATAGTTTTGTAGTAAATTTTGGTAAATTATGGACTTACTCGTTATTTTAGAATTAGTTAATAATAATTTATAAATACTTATAATGTCCTTATAACCTTATTGATTCGAAAACGATACGTCAGGCAAATATACAGCAGAGACCTGTACTAAATCTCTTTTTTGTGTTTTAGGCGAATCAGGTGCTTAGTTAACAAAAAAAATATATACTAAAAGTAGTCAATACTGTGATAGAGACCTTTCAACATAAACATATCTGAAAATAACCAAAATCGAAATTCCGAAATAGTTCTGGGCATATATGGGGACAGGATAAGGAAATGTATTTAGAACAACACCTAAAATAACTGTAATTCCCTATCACAACGTTAATAAATTTGATGAAATGCAATTATCGTTTAGGTCACAATGTGAAATATATTAAGTACGTAATTAGTGTAACAATGCAAACGTCACACCTTTACACCAACGACTTACAGCTATCAAACACAATATCATAATTATCTAGCATAATTTCTATACGCATAGCTCGGTTGAATATATTAATTCTAATCGACAAAAATTAGGCATTAGACAAAACAGTCCAATTTTCTGGAGTAGTTAAACCTTATGCAGGTCCAAATAGGTGCAGAAAGATCATTATCGACGGCCACCAATGAGAGCCGACCCTAATCCCAAAGACGCTATTTCGAAAATTGTCGTGTATAAATTTATCTATTGATAAATTCCTACAGATAAATTCCGCAGATAAATTCCTACATATTCATTTATTATGCTTACCTCTATATTTTATAGTATTATTTTACGTACAATAAAGATTTTCAATTCATGTACTATTATTACAAATTACAAATTACAAATCATTTATTGATTTCAAATTGTGAGTAGATTCAATATACAAAAGTCTTAACCTAACTAGGCTGCCGCCTGTTCCAAGGTAGACAATTTATTTTAATTATCCTAAGAAATCGATAATAATATATTTATATAAATGAACAAAATCTACATAATGTTACAGAAATATCTTAATTACCTAATTAAAAATTCGTAAGAGAATGTCATGAAAATTGACAATTACCTATATTTTATTTTAAAGCATGATAAACATTAATATATATATATTTATATATGTATTAATAAGTATTAATGTGTATTAATATACAAAATAATATACAAAATAAATACACAACAATAAAAATAAAATTATATTTAGAAATCATCAATTTATATTACTACATATAGGTATTATTATGTTTTTATTATAAGGATTTAATTATCTAATAAGGTGTTCAATATCTGCATTTGTACAATTTAAGAGGTAGGCACTGAAACTATTTTTAAATGTATATGAAATTTTAATGTCTTTAATGTTTGGCGGTAGGCAATTATAAAATTTGGGGGCAAGATAAGAGAAACTGGGTTGGCCAAAAGCGGATCTCCTGAGGGGTATTGCAAAATTTGTTTGTTTCGATCTTCTTGTCACACGAGATTGCTGCCTTTTTTCTGTTCTTCTAACTCACTCTGGAATTTAGTAAGAGTTACTAGCACGATCATTTTTCTCACACTCAACACTCTATACTCTCGGAAAAGGTCATCGAAAGATTTATTATTCCCTTAAATTTAATTCTTTTCACGATTTGGTTTAAATTATCTTTGTATCATGATATCACTGACAGTCAGCTAATTTCCATTAAAATTAAACTCCCCATTGGGTAAAATACTTTTAGTATCTTGGGGACTTAAACCGTGAGTTGAGCAGGCCATAATGACAAAAATATAGGGCAACACCACCCAAGCCACACGGAACCATAAGAACCCAGCCGAAAGTGGTAGGTACCTAAAGTGGGTCGAGCGATGTGTATCTCTCTAGCTAGCAGCGATTGCCGCGTCACAGATTCGGACTCACGACCCGCTGAAGAGCCAGGCCGATTTGCCAGCCATGCTCTATGACAATGAGGTTGCCGCGCACGCGACTTTCACTCTTTTGGCCTGGTGCGTAGCGCACAATTTGGCCCGACTCGTGCGATATAAATTATCTAGTTTTTAACGGAAGCTCAGCGCCACCGCGGCGGGACAGCCAATATGCCGAATCACGACGAAAACGGCTGTGAGAAGAAAGTTTTGAGGACCAGGGTGCTTGATTTTTGAAGCGATAGAGAAAACGCCGTATACGAGATGACATCATATGTCGAGATATCCGCATTCCACGTTCAAATTTCAAATGAAAAGCGATAGAGAATGACGTCACCGTGACGTCATCTCGGATACTACCTTTTATCTATAGATTCAAAAATCACCCCCGCTCTTAAAATGGGCCGCGGAAGTTATTGATAGCTGCTTTATCAAACATAAATAACCTGGCCAGGTCAACCTGCTAGTACCCCAACAGTGAGCACTAAATAATTTCATGAACAAAATACTTGTGTTCCTCGATGTTATAGTGGCACGAATATTGAAATAACAGTTTGGCTACTGGGAGCAATTGCAAGTGGCGGAAATCTGGAGTTGATACTCGAAAAAGTAACAAGTATTCAAAAGCTCATGTGCTTAAAGTTAAATGATACTATCCAAAATTATTAGGTTTAGGTTATTAAACTAAAATACGAAACAGTCGGGGAGTCTGGGAACTGTATTGTTTCCTATAGAGCGGGGGTGGTTGCGTACCTTACGGCGACTGCTCTTGAAATGACCATTGGCCATCCGATCCCGGTTCAAAGCCGGGCAAAGGACGCGTTGGTCCGCGATAGATTCGGTGTACTCCGTTTCACCGCTTCGTAAGGGAGAGGACCGCGCAAGCGACCTCGAACTCGGAACCAATCGAGAGACCGGAGAAATCTGGTCACAATTGGAAGTGAGGGCGCGAGTATCTCGAGCCCGCCGGGTTTATTCCTGGATAACTCGCGGTAAGGCGTTGGACTCCACGGGTTGTGGCGTAGCTAGACGTTGGATTGTTATTGTCCAAAGTCTTCTACGCTCACTGCAGGTCGATAGAACGACTAATCGTTAAAACGTCCTGTGGTGACGGGCTCGCCCGTTGTAGTCGACACCGCAAGATGTTAGTCAGAGTGCGCAAACGATTGGCTTATACCGCACGGTGCGCAGACCGTCCAGAAGCGCCAGAAGGTTGATTCCTAGGGGAACTAACCCTAGGGCCAGAGTCCTACCCAGGCTCGCACTTCATGCGTAGATGACGTCGGATGGGTGTTGACCCGTGAGTCTGACCAACCCTGAACAGAATGGGTCTTCGTGGCCAACTCAGCAAGGGCCCATTAACTCCCTGTAGTAGACACCTAACTGTACATGGAACTACATAGTGGATACTTGTGGCGCATACTAGTAATAGCATCCCTTCTTCTCATGAAAAACAATCCACCGTCAGCTGGTCGTCGCTTATGCAGATTTTTCGCAAGTGTCATTCAAGACACCAGTCGTATGAGAACGAGGATAATTTGATAGGTAAATTAAAACAACTTTGCATCTTTCGTACTTTCCGGATCTTTCGTACTTTCGTGCTGGAAGCAAGACTAAATCGTCGCTCCCATGATCGACTATCCTGCCATTTTGGTCATTTTCACTTTTGTCCACCAAAACATTACGTTTCATTTATTACAAAATGTGGCAACTCTAAATAATATACTTCTGGAGTTATAATATAAAGATTAGGAAAACCACCATAGTCAATTTATAATTGGCAATTGTAGTGTGTCGTCTGTTGGGAATGATAAAACCTGAAAGGATAAAAAAACCCACCATGGTAAACATACAATCTGCTATAGCCTAACTGAACATATTTTAAAATAATAATGTTGTACGGTCAACTAACGAAACGAATGGTTGACTATCTTACAACATTAAGGAATATGACCAATGTCAATAGGCATTATTGACATATGACCCACGGTTTTGTTTCAAAATATGGAGAATGAAAAAAGACTGCACAAGGTATTTATTTATTTATTTATTTAAGCTAATTAAGTAATGTATAATTCTACCTTTTTGGTTTTTTCTAATGTCTATTTAAGGGGACAGTTTCTGGGGGCCTGCTATTTTAATGACAGCTTTCTTTACATAGAAAATACGCATTCTAAAATTATTTTAAAAAAAAAGCAAACTAATGAAAATTGCCTTCATGAAAATCGAAAAACAAAAGTATACGTCTCTCAAAGATTTCAAATAATGTTTTTTGCAAAAACTTCTACAGTGTGGGCAAATTTTGATTTCCTCTTTGAAACTGTCAATTTAACAACTTAAGTTTTATTATTGCGTATAAATAGTTTCTTTCTCATAAAGGCTATCACTGTGACCATGAAGCTGAATTGATAATCAGATTTTTTAAATGATTATTTTGACTCGATGCGATAATTGACCATGGGAGGGACGAAGTCTAGCACTGACTAAACTCTAGTTTTTTTCATGCCCTGAAAAAAATGCATGTTTGCGTGTACATCTAGTGACGATATGCACAGATAGATATTTTTCGAAACATCATCTACCTGCTATGACGATCAAAATAAATCATATCTCAAAAAATCTAACATTTAAAAAAAAAAATTATTGAAAGGTGCAACAGTTGCCTCCGCACTTGACCGTAATACAGCTTCAAATGCCGACAATCAATAATAATAATATTCAGAATTCGATTACACACTTTTCGATCCATATCTGGTGTACACAAATGAAAAACATCGGAAAACGCATATACATAGAGTTAGACACGAATCGTCCGATTATCAGTCGGCCTATAGCTAAAGTAAGTAGGCTGCAGTTGCAGAATTTCCGCTTGGCAATTGCACGCCAACTGCAATATTTACACATTCGTGTGCATCGCTCACTCGATTATTCAGCGAACAATAATTGCTCAAATCCTTCATCGCATTCCAATAATAATTAAGTTTTGTCACCTATTTCGAGCAACGATTGCAAAGCAATTACATGAATATACTAAACCGTTAGATTTGCAGCAAGAATGAGTCATTGTAATGTAATGTCGTCGTTAAAGAAATTAAAGCTTAAATAAATGTTTATTTTTGTAATGGCTTTTCAATTAGAAAGTTTCGAATTTATTTATGGAAATATTTGATGTATTCAGGATTTAGTAATAAGCCCTAATAATTTGAGTCTCGCTAACTTTTATTGTAACGATGATTCCAACATTGTATTAAATTTCTGTCTGTGCTTTTATTTAAAGGAACCTTTTTTTCCCGAGATATAAGAGCTTCAATTTATTCCTTATGGAGTTATATATGTTTGTTTGTTTCTGCTCTTTATTGTGAAATTTCACATATCGTGGATATTTAATCAATTTAATCAAAAATATCAACTGACTTCATAAAACAACAGTGACCTTATAATAAGGCGATGCCTTATAATAAGGCAAAAAGAAATTCATTTATTTCATAAGTAATTGCATTTATTAGATTGCAAACAAAATAAATAAAATTTCCTTTTTATTCGACTAAGCCGATTCCAAGCCGCACAACAAAAGTGTAAAAAGTGTGGCCTATAAATATCTATAAATAGGCCCCATCAAGTGCGCGATCCCAAAGCGGGCAGAACAAAATAATCAACAATACAAAATTTTAATAAAATAAACCGAATTCATTTGTTTCAATAAATGCAGCAGCCAATTCATGGTGAAACTTAAAACAGGCTATCATAATTTAATGCGTATACAAAATTTCGTGTCTGAGCTGTTGACCGTTGAGGAGTCCCCTCGTAGGGAGTCAACTCTGGGTGCAGTAACCTTGTCATGGTAAAATTTAGAACGGGCTATCATAACTAAATGCGTAAGTACATATACACAATTTCGTGACTGCGCTGTTGACCGTTGAGGAGTCCCCTCGACGGGAGCCAACCCAGGGTGTAAATCAGGTCATGCTTACCATAAAAAATGCATTGTCATCGGAATTGAACCAACATGTAAATTTACAACTTCATATGGTATTATTTGAGGATTTCTCCCAATTACTCACGGATACCATCATCAGAACAGGATTTTTAAAATGGGACCAGTCTGGAAGTATATCCTTTCAAATAAAAAAAGACAAATTCTCCTTA
Organism: Micropterix aruncella; assembly: GCA_944548615.1. Classification (NCBI taxonomy): domain Eukaryota; kingdom Metazoa; phylum Arthropoda; class Insecta; order Lepidoptera; family Micropterigidae; genus Micropterix; species Micropterix aruncella. The sequence continues at coordinate 11,846,533 of OX155968.1, forward strand.
CATCCTGTGAATTTAAACATGTCCACTTTACTGCGAATATAATATTTTTCTCTACAATGCGAATTTTCTGTATCAACGACATTTTTGATAAATATGTCAGTGGCCCCGGATTAAGCCCCGGAAATTACCTTCTTAAGGCAAAATTAGTAAACGATTTGTGAAATTACGAAAATACGAGCCTATGACTTGTGACGTCACAGTTGCAATGGCCCGGGCGCCATAGCAATATTCTACAATAAGAAAAAAAACAAGTTTGTTATATATAAATGCATATGTGATATGAAAGCATTGTCATATATTCTTCTAAAAATCTCTATTAGTAATCATGGAAAAATGTGAGAAAATTGACAACAATTGAAACTCTTTATGACGATTATTCCATCGGAATCTTCTTCATAATAGCAGTTGAACAAGAAGAAGAGAAGGAATAAAGAGGCTAGTCATGACGTTGTAGTACTTAAAAACTAAAAAAAATCCCGTTGTGACCTAAAATTACGCTTTTAACATAAATCGATACTAAAGTGAAATGGGAATATGCGGGCGGTTGGCCCGCCCGGTGATCAACACAGCTGTTATCTTGAGCTAGCAATGTGAAAGCGGAAATGATAAGCTCAAACCAACATGAACGTGGCTCAGGGACTGGAAAATATTCAGGGACTAGAAATGTGGTATCTTTCGTTGCCTTAACTATAGAAACTAACGATGTCTTAAAAAAATTCGTGGAATACACGAAGAAAGCAAAGTTTTTAAAGAAAATAACTACCTAATTTATTAATCGCGTATATACCTACTGAGGCTGCTATGTTGGTATTGTCAATGAACAATTCACATCCGTATAATTATAGTATAATAATTACGATGTTTTATCATTCAACGCGGAATACTTGTACATATCTCTTGAAAATTCACTTTTTATTGATTTTCAAGAATCATATTGGATACACCTGTAAACACTCAAACAGTATAGCTAACCGATCTTGAAAATCTATATTTATGATTCCTTTTAGGCGTACATAAAATGTCGTCACCTACATTCATAAAAATACATATAGAGGTATATAAAAACAAAAAAAATACTCCCATCAATTACTTTGACAAAACGCATACAAAGATATTAAAACGTGTCATGTTTACTTACCGATCGCCGCTCCAATATATCCTTTTCCGCGAAGATGCACTTTGGCAAACAAATTATTATCACACAGTTCTTGGTCTTTACTGTAATATCAGTTCACTGTGTTCTGTAAAATATTTACTGTAAAATACAGGAAAACAAAAACTTTTCGGCAGCACGATTATGTAAACTTTCAATAATTAAAAATGTTTGTGCTTTGTATTAGTTTAAAGAAAAGATTTATGTAGGAAGGAAGAGAAGAAGTTTTGTAAAACATGCGTAAGCGACATTTTGTATATACAGTTTTTTTTTGTAACAAATTAAGACTCATTGGAGAGTAGTATGAAATTAAATATAAAGAAATGAAAGATTTTTTCAATTAGGATAAAGTATCTACTATACAGTCCATTCAAGGACGATACACCACTGTTCTCTGTCACTATAGCTCACATACGGATTCGCATAGCTCTAACTTGCCGGCTGTCTCATGACATTTCGTTTTCCAGTTCGGGAGCCATTCCAGCATCAATTTAGTGTCATAAATATTTGTAAGGGTCTGTCTTAATTTTTCTCAATAGCAGTGCTCGCAGGGCGCTATGTCCAACAATACAACAAGCACATTTAATTTTACTTCTTACGCATTTAAGCTAGAGAAGAACGGTGCTGTACAGCCTTTATTTGCTAAGCAAATATGTGTTTTGGCCGGCGTGATCGACTGTGGGCACACTGGCCGCGATCGGAATTTGATTGTTGATCATTTAAAAATAACGGTCCGCTCCACTGACTGGAATTAATAAGTTTTCGTCCAAACTAAATGATTTTCCGTGCCGTGAGAAATACACTAATCAAATGTTTTTGTTTCTTTTTAGCTAGGCGCTAGAAAAGGGATGTTCGACATTGGGATTACTGTAATAAGTGTGCCCGCAAATCCGCCTGCGATAAAGTCGAATTTATACATTAATATTTGCTATTACTTTTCTTGCATCTATAACGTTCAAAAATATGAAGCACCCTTTTTTTGATATTGTTAGCCATTTTATTAAAATTCTGTTTAATTTTATTTGTTTTTGTTTTGATTCATTTATTTTATGTACATAGCAGCTTAGAGTTTAAAAAAAAAGAGTGGGTATGTAACCACGGAATCTCAGGGGATATGATACGAAGGAAAGAAAGGCATTGGCTTGGATAAGCTTGAATATTTTGACAAACTGCCAAGATATTTCGACAATCCTCTGTACAAGACCTCTGTTAGGGAATAAAGGTTAACGAGAAGGGATCGACACAGGCCTATAACATTCAGCAGTGGAAAGTGGACTTATATAAAATGGAATATAAAAAATGTAAGTCATTTTCCATAAGGGGCACTGCGATCTTGTCCAGTTTACTAGACTCAAATCACAGTTAATCGCGCGTCCGCGCGCGTTGATGTTTTATCATTAATATTCTAATTAGCAGTCGTATGCGTATACTCTGTCGCCCTACATTCAGGTAGCCAAAATGTATACGAGATGAATAAAACATCGACACGATGACGGCCGCTAGATTCGCAAAGTTGGAAGTGGGTCATGAAGCGAGTAATTCCTGAAGGATTATTTCTACACGAGGGCAGATTGATAATAGAAAAGGCGAAATTTCATTTTTTCTGTAGTCAAATTCATGTCGATAGCTTTAAAACTGCTCGAGATAAACAACGACAGTGACATAGATACCAAAGTATTGATTATAGTTTTAATGAATATTATTGATGTAGTTTTAATGAAGTTGCTGTTCTATAAAGGAAATTAAGGAACAAAAAATTTGTATGAAAAATATATATTTAATTAATGAAAATATTGACTTCTATGTTTGTTATTTTAATGGGAGTTGCTTAATTACTCTGCTGTAAAATTCTCATGGACAGGAATCAATGAATTATTTGAAAGTGTTTTTCAACGACTCTTCAAGTTTGATTTTTTCCATTGTAAATTTTTAAAATCTAAGTTCTGAAAAAGAAATTAAACTATTTGAGCAAGGTCTGGCAAGTACGGTGGGTGACCATGAGTCTCCAACCGCAACTCCTGCTATTTTGCGACTGTTTGAAATGAAATCTGTGGTTATACGTTGTCATGCATAAACAGTGGCTATGAGCGATTGACCAGGCTCGGTTATTTAATCACGAGCTTCTCCATCATGCAGTTCTTAACAGTACACATTTACGGTAACTGTATAGTCAGACTGTTATAAGCTTACGGAAGTTAATGGGCCCTTGCTGAGTTGGCCACGAAGACCCATTCTGTTTAGGGTTGGTCACACTCACGGGTCAACACCTATCCGACCGCCTCCACGCATGAAGTGCGAGCCTGGGTAGGACTCTGTCCTTATGGTTAGTTTCCCCTGGGAATCAACCTTCTGGCGCTCCTGGACGGTCTGCGCACCGTGCGGCGTAAGCCAATCGACTGTGCACTCTGACTAACAGTCAGGAGATTCTGGAAGCAGTACTGTCTCCTATAGAGCGGGGGTGGTTGCGGACCTTACGGCGACTGCTCTTGAAACGACCATCGGCTACCCGATCCAGGGTGAACAGCCGGGCAAAGGACGCTGTGTTTCGCGATAGATTCGGTATACACCGTTTCACCGCTTCGTAAAGGAGAGGACCGCGCAAGCGACCTCGAACTCGTAACCAATCGAGAGACCGGAGTAATCTGGTCACAATTGGAAGTAAGGGCGTGAGTGTAGGCCCGCCGGGTAACACTCCTGGCTATCTCGCGGTTAAGGCGTTGGCCTTTTACGGGCTTGTGGCGTAGCTAGACGGTGGACTGTTTTGTCCTCGAGTCTTCTGCGCTCACTCCAGGGAGATAGAACGACTAATCGTTAAAAATTCCTGAGGTGACGGGCTCGCCCGCTGTAGTCGACAACCCTAGTTGTTATAAGCTATAATAAGAAACACCGGCACAGGGTCTCATATTTGAAAATAATCCAAATTTTAAACTTTACCATGGTTGCACAAACAAAAATATCTGAGCAAAATCAAACTACAGAAAGACAAATAAATGGGTGATTCTTAGAAAAGAATAACATGGAAATGAATTAAAATTTATATGAATTTGAAATTCCAACTCAAACCCAAAATATCCAGGTTCAAATTGGGCAGTGTGAAAAAACAGCGATTACATGGATAAAGACCCAATAGTTAAATTCTTACTACCTATGTAGTATTTTGCACCACGATAATGCGCAGTCTTACACTCCACTCGTTCTTCGTGACCATTTTGCCAAAAACTCAACGCATGTCGTTCCACGACCACCGTATTCGCCTGATTTGGCTCCGTGTGAATTCTGGCTATTCCCCAAACTCAAAAGACTACTCCGAGGACACCGTTTAGTCACGATTGAAGAGATTCAGCGTGAATCGCTGCGCGTTCTGGAAGCCATACCGGAAGGTGACTATTTGGCATGCATCGAGGATTGGAAAACACGTTGGCATAAGTGCATTATATCGGGGGGGGGGGGGGGGGTGATTACTTTGAAGAAATGAAATAGATTTGGATGAATAAATAAAGTTTTTTCATTTTATAACATAATTCACCTTAATTTTTTCCTACAGAAGTATGTGATAAAAAGATTAGTAACGTTACTTACTACCCATCACAAATATTTTGATACGTCCAAGAGCGGTTTATAGCCGTCAATTGGACACGATGAAAATGTAATGTAATATAATACAGTTCTCTCAGTCTAAGTAATTGGTTCCGTTTGTCTTATTCAATATGGAACCCTAAAATCATTATTATAGTTCATTACTGAATGGAAATACGACAGTAGCCGTGGCAGGTGCTGAGGAAGTAGGTTAAGCATCGATGCGGGGCGGTTTCAGTTTCAAGACTGGTTTTCAGAGCGTTCTCATTTCAGTCAATGTAATTAATATACACAAACGCCCAGCAGGAAATGCTAAATATTTAGATTTTTAAAAGACTTTACTAACAACGAATATCAGAATAAAACACCATCAACATATCAAAACGTTTATATATTATATATACACCTAACCGCGTTTGTTATTATATGTTGGTACTCGTAACAGCAACATTCGCACACGCACACACCTACCTTCTTTATAAAATTATTTAAAAAAAGTCAGATGGACAGAAAAGATTAAAGAAGAACGATTATAAAATGAAATGGAATATATGCAGTTTAGCTAACTCTGCCAATTTTTTAAACCGACTTAACCTACCGCCATTTAGGCATTTAGGATTGTTTAAAAAAACTAACTTAACATACTTTAGTTTCTTTAAACGCTTATATAAAGCTTATTTTCAGATTCGGAATCAGTGTGATGAATATAGTGAGGAGATATAAAAACATCTTCTATGTAGAAGAGTTTGCTATGCTGCATAAATACCAACAAAATTTTCAAATGAAAAGAAATAAAACCGCCAACTATATGAACAAGATATTGTTATATACATAGAAGGTTAAAAATGGAATTATTTCAGAATATGAACCTTTATCAAAAATCGAAAAAATAGGGAAATACTACTAGATTCGGTCATTGTAATGCTAAATTTGATAGAAAAAAGATTCGGACGCGTAAATTTTGAGACACAAAAAAAAATATATACAAAAAAGAAAGTTTTTTTAAAAATCAGCTTTTAAAGTTATTTAAAAAAAACTAATCTTACCTACCGCCAAATAGGCGTTTATGTATTATTTTTAAAAAATAACAACCTACCGAAATGTTTGGGTTTGAGGCATCTTTGAATACCTATATCTCGCTTATTTATTGAGACCGTATAAAGAGTATTGCAGATTCAGAATCAGCGTGGTGAATATAGTCGGGTGACGATAAAAAATCAACAATCTAGAAGAGGTTCCTATACTGCAATAATACCGAAGAGTTTGCTAAATACTAAAACTGAAGTTATCGCCATATAGGTGTTTATCCATAGTTTAGAAACAAAAACTAACTTAATCTACCGAAGTGGATGTTTGACGCTTCTTTGAACGCATATATCTCGCTTATTCATTTGATTTTTTACTGATTCGGAATCAGTATGATGAATATAGTGAGGTGACATTAAAACATCTTGAATATAGAAGATTTTGATAAACTGCATACCAGTGAAGTATTGAAATAAAAAGAAATAAAACCGTCACCTCTATGTACAAAATATTGCAATACTTACAGATAGAATTCAGGGTTTCTTCTTAGTATGAGAAATAGTTAAGTGGGTAGATCAGAATACTACAAAGGCGACTGCTCCTGGGTGGAAAGCTTATCTACAAAAGACGATGGAACCTCAACAAAATGCACTTAATATTTAATTGGAAATCACTCAAAAAAAACTTTAACACTTTTCGTTTCACTTTTTTTTTTAAGTCAAAATCACAGTTGGTGTTTTTTTGTGGTACTAGTCACTGGAACCGGAAGCGGTATCCGGAAACGATCCTTTCAGCCGCACGGAGGGGAGGCTCATCACTCCAGATATGTAAGTAGGTCAACGTGACAGTTCCGGCGCGAGTAGGCAGTACGTAAAACCGCTCGTGCGCAGTCGGGCCTGGCGGGCAGGCCGATCGCTCGCGCAGGTTTCTTCGGTACTGGGTCGCCGGCGCAACGCGGGCTTCTACCATCCCCACTCTCCGGCTATCTCTTCGGGCAGCGGTTGCCAACCGGGAACCGCGGCCCAACTATGAACTAATCCAAGCAGTGAATGGATTTGAAAATTATAGACGACGAGCTTCGACGTAATATGTCCCTACCTATGAAATTGCTGTTTAATAAAGGAAATTTAATCCCAAAAACTTTGTATGAAAAATATATATTTTATTAATAGAAATATTGACCCCTATTATCTGTGCAGATTTGTCATTGTAATGAGAGTTTAATTCCTCTGCTGTATAACCCCCGTGAACAGGAACCAATGAATGATTTGAAGGCGTTTCTCACCAACTTTTTAAAGAAGATTTCTTCCCTTCTAAAATGGTATTTAAACTCTAAAAAAATAAATAAACTCTATTGAAGCAAGGTCTGGCAAGTACGTTAGGTGACCAAGAGTCTCCATCCGCAACTCCTGCAACTTTGCGACTGTTTGCAGTGAAATCTGTGGCTATAATTGGTCATGCAAGAGCAGTGGTAATGAGCGATTGACCAGCTCGGTTGTTTAATCACAAGCTCTCCATCATTGTTTGCAGTTCTTAACAGTACACATTAACGGTAACTGTACAGCCAGAATGCAAGAAGCTGTAATAGAAACACCGGCACAGGATCTCATATTTAAAAGTCATTAATATTTTCAATTTTACCATGGTTGCATAAACGAAAATATTTTAGCAAAAATAAACGACGGAAAGACAAATAAACAGCTGATTCTTAATATACATAGACTAACATGGCGTTGAATTTGAAATTCCAACTCAAACCCAAGTTATCCAAGTTCAAAATGTACATTGTAAAAAACCCCAATTACATAGGTAAGGACCCAAAATATTATAATTACACTCAAGAGCAAAAAACCAAGTCACCAACATAAACGTGTGAATATCTCGCAAACTAAGAGTGCTAGCTTATTCAATAACTACCTATGAATAATAAAAATTGAATACGAGGAGAGCTTGTCATATTATTTTTTGTGAGAGAACAGACACAACAGCAAAACAAACGCAGTGAATTCATAGCTCGATTTACAAAATATCATTTATTTTATCTTTTTTAATAGGGTTACTTTACAGCCACTAAGGAGTTTTAATTATTTTATTAGAGTAGTATTGAATTGTCTATAAATTACTTTTTATTTGAATTAGCTAAAATTCTTAGTTTCTAAGATATTAAGGTTATGTTAGTGACCAAGATTCATTGCTTTTGAGTGCATATTAAAATGAGCAAAACCTAACGATACAACTACAAATACAACACAAATAGATATATTAGTCGGAAAATTTCAGCCATATAATAAAATATATTAGTAATCAAGAATCAAAAGTCTATGACCATTTACATTGCATAACACCTATGGCTAATCATATCGTCGGTAGCATTTATTGTTTTTCAAATATATAGTATATATTTAGTTTAATATGACTATTTTTAACTGCTATTATTTTCAGTTATTGTATAAATACTTTTATTTGTGATTTTGATTTTTTATTGCTGTAATCTTCTTTGAATCCGTATTTAACTATGTATTTAATAAAATTGCTCTTTATATTTAGAATTCCTTTAACGTATTTACACACCAATTAATGTAACTATATAGAAGTCCGCCCAATTACAAACTTTGCTTAGTTACGCTACATCTGACTGTAAACATTATATAATAATTGAGTACAATTTCTTGCTATGTATGAAGTATTTTAGTTACATAATGGGCCCGATTGCGTTTCTTTGTGAACTAAAACTGAAATTAGTTCAAGCGACCGAGATAGAGCAATACATTAGAGTGGAATATGAAGCGAACGATCATCGATAAAATCTATCTCTCGAACTTACACTCGTCCGAATAAATTTGAAGATATTTCGTGCGGTCTTACATTCGGATAGTACTTTATCTTTGGTGGGTAGTTTTAATGCGAAAAAGTGATAACAGTTCATTACACATTCCGCTCTAACGTATTGCCTTGTCTCGTTCCCACGAACTAATTTCAGATTTTAGTTCACGAAGAAACGCTATCAAGGGTTTATGGTTTATATTTTATGTTTTAAATGATAATATTATTTGTGAATTGCTTCAAATAAATTAAATAGGTTTCTGTGTGATGGATTGTGTTAGAATTGCGGGTCAAGTAGGTGGGTGTTTGTGTGTGTGATCACGAAAGATGATTATGTATAAATGGTGAAATCTATTGTGATTGCTTGATTTTTTGTACAAATTGTACGGGTTTCTCCTTCCTTCAGAGAAAAAATTCAAACTCACCGTATTGTGAGTTCACAAAATACCGTATTGTGAGTTCGTATATATGTAGCAGTTGACACATCAACGGCTACTTGTTGGCCGTGTAACGGGCTTTCGAGGGCTTACACATCGTAATAGTTGATACTTTCTGTATAGCTATCATTGCGTCGAGCAATATATCCCACGAATCATTTCTGAATATTTCAATCGGAGTCTTGAATACCAGAAATAAGGATACAATGTAGATGTTGCTCTTACTAACGTCTTAGTCACAAGCGAATTTATTATTGCCCCACATATAGTCTGAAAAAGTGTGATTTTTGGTTTAATGAACATTGATTATCCATAAAAGTCGTCACTACACTGAAAAGTTGGTTGTAAGCACAACAACAAGAATTTCCATTTTTCCACAAGCAAACGCCTACTTCAGCGAGTGCCTTCAAGACTTGTCTATTCTGGACTAAATATCGCTCACTGAATAAACCCTGCTCCGGCTTATGATTTCAAAATCCCCCTTTTCTGGACTTAATCTCCATCACTGGTTTCTATGGGGCGTTGTGTTTTATCACAAATCATCTTCACAATCAGATCGCATAGATTAAATTTAAGTCTATTTAAATGCATCTTAGGATCCATAGTCAAAGAGCTTGTATTGGATATTTCAATCTTGATTTTTTTATGATGTAAATGTGTCATAATATCTAATATATGACGTTTAATAAACAATAACGTAATAATGTACCTATATGGTCTGTAAGCGTCAACATTAACTTTGGAAAAATTCAAAATAATTAATTTAAATTATTTATTATTAAATTTATTAAATTTAAAATTCATCTATCAATAATTAATTTATGTGTGTTATCTAATAAAATCAAAACACGCAGAGAAAACCTCAGTTTAGAATCTTACTTTCGAAAATATTGTTACATTTATAATAGCAAACTTGCAACTAAAAATTTAGTTTTTTTATATATTGAGCAGTGTTTTATTCAAAATAAGATAGTTATTGCAAATACTGACAAACAAAACTTTATTCAATTATAGAAAAGAACACGATAATCATGTTCTCAGTACATTTATTTTAGGTCACAAAATACGCTAAATATTTTGTCTAACAATGAATTAATTTATGCATATATTTGAGCTAGTCTTATGGGAATCTTTGTATCACAACAGCGACATAACAACATTATTTGTGAAGGAAGAAGAAAAGGTGTATTTGTCAGTATTACGTATATAAATATCGAAAGTTACAAATATAATATCTTATTTATAATTGTCAGTATTAATTTGTTGAATCATTCTATTTGGGAATGTATAATACGTTGGATATGTTTAAAATAATATTTATATTGAACAGAACTACCATTTGTTTGGCTTCCCATTATGTGAGTTATTTTGTTACGAGCCTTGGCGAAAATGAAATATCAAATCAAAATAGAATGTATAGATGCCAAAATTAGCGAAAGAATCCATACATTGTTATTGGAAGGAAAGTGTATATTTGTGTTATTTACACGGCTCAATATAGGCTTAAGATTTCTCATTCAAGAGCGCAGGAGTGAGTGCTTTTATAAAAACTGTCATGAAAATGCTTTTTTGATTTTAATTTATTGCCTGACTGATCAATCAAAAAAAAAATGCTTAAATAGTCAAAAGTTTCCAGGTTTTAGATATGTCTGGCAAGAAACGGCGAAGGCCGATTTATATTCCAGCAGCTTATAGAATAGAATAGAATAGAATAGAATAATTTTATTGTGCTATAAAAACATAACTTAATGAATATTACCCTGGTTTAATAAACAAGACAATTTATGCACAAATGACGGACTTATTGCTATAGCGATATCTTACAGTCAACCATTTGATAAAATAATAATTTTCACAATACAATACACGAAGACGTAGTAAAGTTAAAATTAAAATAAACTTATACAAGTATATGTCAGTAACTTATGCTAAGATTGCCCAGGGAAGGATAAAGAAGAGGAAAAGTGGAGGTATTTGGTTAGTGGCTGTGTAAAAATAAATGTTTCTTCAACAACTTTTTGAAAGTATGCAACGAAGGTGCATGCCTGATAGAGTGAGGGAGCTGATTCCATAAACGAGCAGAATGGACTGTAAAAGAGTGCGTGTAAACAGAAGAATGATATATTGGAATGGCGAGTGTGTTATCGCTGCTTGATCGAAGTGGAAGACCGTGGCCTCCCAAAGGGTGGAAATTCTCCTTGAGATAGGAGGATGAAGTGGGGTTATTGAGTATGTTGTAGAGTAGCGTCAACGTATGCAAATTTCTTCGATCGCGAATAGGAAGCTAATGAAGTTGCTCACGAAAGCAGCTAATGTGGTTGAACTTTCGCAAATTAAAAACATACCTGAGGGAGATATTTTGCAGACGCTCCAGCTTATTTAAAATAACCTCACTGGCTTCTATTGAACAAACATCACTGTAGTCAAGTATAGGCGTTAAGAGTTATTCTTATTCATTGCAATTGTGATTATTTTATTATTCATGCTTATTCATTGTTATTTTGCTTACTTTATTATTAATGCTTATTCATTGTCATTTCGCTTATTTTATTATTCATGATTATTCATTATTATTTTGCTTGAATTTAACACTAATCGTGTATTCATATTTTGAAGGACGGAAGAATGGTTTAGTTTAGAAATGGAGGGCAAAATTTTATCAGTATTTAAAGAGCTCTTTAACCCAGCTACACTTTGCCGTAAGCCAGGATACACACACACACACTCACATTTCTTTTAAACACGACGATGGGTTCCTAAATCCGATCATGGGACTCCTTCTTTATCACGTAAGTGGCTTTTATTATTATTTTTTTATATCATCATTTTGGCCTCGTTTTCTTTTCTCGCGACTTCGACCTCCTAATCTTTCACGCCAGAAAAATCACGATATAAACATACACAGGAGTATAAAAAAAAGTTTTTTGGCAACTCGGCCAATATTTGGATGTAGTTTAGGTTGTTTTAAATAGAATTAAGCGACCGTCAAAAGAAATATCGTTAGAATAAGTGAGATGCGTTTGTCAGGTAAGTCACAAATATCGTTTTTTTTTGTTAGATAAAAATAATTAGTCATTTTAAGTGAAGTTGGAATCATCGCTACACTTTTTTTAAAATATTATACCACTTCTTACGCAGTGAAAGAAAGTAGCGGCCCACTAGTTGGTAAGCCCTGCCTCAACAGGAGAGCTGCCGGAGGTAAGAGCTATCTCCCAACCACAACCACGCATTCACCAACACCAACACCTGCGCTCCCACAGATATTCGTAGGTGTGCTGACTGAGTTCCTTCCTCAACGCACCAAGTTTGTACATAGTGACGTCACTACGACGTGAACAACAAGAGACTACAACGCGCAGACATGGCTGAAAGACACTAGACAATCTTTAAAGATTTGGGATGAATTTATTATGTGTGATTCCATGTTTTTATTGAAATATTTATATTTTTGTATAGACAGAATTTTCCAGGAAAGTATGTGTGAAGTTAAAAATACTTGTTTTCTTTGTCTAGGGGCATTTTTTGGTGGAGGCTAGTAGTATATTTCCCTATCTTAAACATGTTTGAACCTTTGTTTAATATCTTCTCTAAGAGCACAATCAGATGTGGATATCAATTTTTTTATATTCTGTGGTGTGTGAGTAGGTTTTTGGGTAAATATAAAATACAACACTCTAAATATATAAAAAAAATGTTGTTATACAGCAATCAAGACGGGGAAGTCGTATTTAATATATTTCAAATTAAAGTTGGGCCTCTTATAGAACAGTGATGAAAGTTATGAATTATGTACATAAAATCCTTTCTTTGAAATTTTGATTATTTACCAATTTTACTGTCCTTTTAATTATGGAATAATTTATTATTTTTTTTGGTTATCAATTTATTATTATTTGAGGCGTATATTTAAAAGTCTCAAATAATTGACACTTTACCTACAAATAAAAAAATGCATATTTTTATTTGAAAACTTTTTTGTAACATTTATTCAACATTGAAAAAAATCACATACGTAATCGTATATTAATATTATAACTGATACTTTTAAAAAGGACTTTCTTCTAGTCAGTGTAGGATATGAAACTTAATTAGATTTAAATTCAATCAAAAAAAAAATATATAAGTACTCGTATAATCGTATATCAAAATATTGAAATGTGAATAGTGCAATATGTCGAATTTGTTGAGCAAAGTTGATGATTTATATAAAGTTCAGTAAGTGTGTAAACATGTATTCAAATAATTTGATTTGTTTAAACCGTTATCTGAAGAAATATATTATTTGTTCTATATTAATGACTCAAATACTTACGTAATTACAGTACTTGATTTGCCTAACGATTTAGACTATTTAATGTCCTTATAATTTTATTTCATATTTTCTTTCTAGTGTTTATATTTATATATTCCAAATTTAAAATCATAGTGACAGCATAATTTAAAAATTTCTCATCAATAAATATTAATTATAATTATTTAATGTAGTGAATAAAGTGCAATTATACAGTCTAGATTAACCTGCGGTTGACACAGGACGTGTCCCGAATGTACTCGATCGCTGTTTGTATATCGGTCTAATTATAATGGGAAGCAAAAGTATATAGCAAAAGACCGAGTCAATGGCGGTATAACCATTCCAAACTGGGCAACCGATTGAAAAGGTCTCAGCGGCCTAAGGTCATAAATAGACCTAAAATGTCTGGTAGAGAAGGCAACGGGAGAACACTGCACTATATATCCCTAGTAGTTAGCAATGGAAAAGTCAAAAATAGCTATGGCCCCGAGTGCCCGGCGGCCCTTTAATGGATCAGGGGTGCTAAGAATCCCCGGGTGGAAAACTGGACGGGATCACCAGTACGGAACAGCTTTTCCGGATGACGCAAGACCGACAAAAGTATTCAGAGCTAACGGCCAACCTCCAGCAATGGAGAGGCACTTCGAGAAGAAGAAGAAGAAGAATTGTTTTATTAAGTATGTTAATAATAAATATATTTTAGCCATTATATTTATAAGTAACAGATATTACAGCATGAAATTACAAAATCCTCGAATTTTCGTCTGGATTACTTAAATTTGCGATGTTCATATTGTAGACATAAGAATTGTAGAAATGGGATCGTTTTCCAACGCTATATACCATGTATCAAACTATTGCATCGTAAAGGACTAGTAGCGTATGAAAGGTTTATTTTTTTTTTGCATTTGTTTCTGTCTAATAAATAGCTAATACTGATTTTTTATATACAGGAATCTTAAGCAGATATTATATTTTATTCTCTTAATATTGGTGTCAATTAATAAGTGCAATACTAGTGTGCGTTCTTTCGTCTTCACATGTGAGCCTTTTTGCGTGTTTGGTGATAATAAATGGCATTTTTTTTTTTAAATAATTAAATTTAAATAAATGCCATTTCATGAATAAAATCATTTAAAAATAGAGGCCTTCTTCTTCTTCCTATTTATTTAATAATTAATATATAACATCGATTTTGCTTACAAAAATAACAGGAACCGAATAGCAAAACCTTAATCCTATGCTTATTGTGCTTCTTCGGGTGCCTCTCCGACTAGAAATGGTTGGCAATCAGCTCTGCATATTTTTCCCTATCCTTCGCAAGGTGGAATAGTTCTGTAGAACTCCCGACCCCAGCCCACTCCCGTAGGTTTCTCAAACCTTCCTTCTCCGGTCTACGCCTCTATTGACAGCGACTTTCCTACTCATTATGAGTTGCAGGAGGTTGTATCTCATGTGTCTGAGCACAGGTTTCTTAAGTTTCTTTTTGACACGTCGTAGGACTTCCTCATTTGTAACATTTTGGATCCAATAAATTTAAGCATCCGTCGGTTGCAGCACATCTCGAATGCTTCTATACATTTTCTGAGGTCTTTTTTAATCGTCCAAGCCTCGCATTCTTATAAAAGTATCGGCCAAATTTAGAACTGTACCATCCGACAGCGTAGCGTAGTTTTAGGACTCCGGCTAGTCAGTACTTTCCTCATGTTGTTGATGATACTCCTGGAGACCGCTATGCGGGTTTTTATTTCGGTATCACTGTCCCAGTTTTCAGTCAGCCAGGTACCTAGATATTTGTACTTGGTAACTCTTTCTAGCTTTTGTCCTGATACTTCGATCGGGTTCCAAATGGTTCGTGCAGCTTGGGTGGTGTTTCCAAACTCTTTCTGTCATCTGGCCTACCCAACTCACGGTTCAACTCCTATCTGGTTGCCTCCTTAAAGAGAAGTTTACCCTGTCAGGGCCTCTGTGAGTTTCTGCACGGCTGTAATGCTGCAGTCAAAGGCGGTTGGGATCAAAAGATAGCGGATTCGGGGAATACCACAAGCGGAACTGGGCGTTTGGAGCACAATCTTCAATTGCACAAAAAACGAAGAAAGCCCCAGCCGGTAAATAACCAAATGGGTCTGGATACGTATGTTTCCAATGACATATATTTCCTATGAGAGGAATGGGCTGCGGCACGTACCCTATGACACTAGGGAGGACAAAACGATTCTAACAATACGACACACTTCTAAATCGGTTCAAGCGTTTAGAAGTTATGGTGGAATAAAAAACGGAAAACATACATACATGAATCCTGATCACGTAACACTTTTTTTGGGTAGTGGTTTAAAAATAGAGTAAGATGATCATACCTAAATATAAAAATAAAAAAAATAGTTCAAAAATTCAAATTATCATAAAAAATAAAAGAGAGAGTCGCATTCCTAAATACTATATTTAAAAACTATAATGCTTTAACAATATTAATTATATATACTTTTATACATTTTAATTCAATTATCATTACATACATACATATCATTCCATACATACCATTCAGACATTTATACTTAGTGTTGTTAATGTTAACATGTAATGGTATGGTAGTCTATGTTAAAATGGTACTCTATGTTAATCCTCCCTTCCAATCAACCAACACATAACAGATAGTATAAAATTTGTAATTGTGTCGATAGCCTTGATTGATCCAGGAAGGTGATAATAAATCCTAGGAGCGATGAATGCTGTTCATGCGCGGTATTTTTACGGGATATGACCATATCTTCTGAGTGCGCTGCTCTCGTATATATATATATCACTTCCTCATTAAAACTCGGTTGACTTTTATATCGTTCACGTAGTAGGGGCAATTTAATGTACGGTTGTCTAAAGTCCAGAACATTGCAATGATTAAAAAGTTTATTGGTGGGATATCGATTCGGCTTACGCGCTATAATATGAGCTGCTTTTTGCACAAGATGCAAAAAGCAGCTCAAAAAGCAGCATTTTGAACAAGATGCTTTTTAAGCCACTTCTAATTATGAATGAATTAATGAAAATCTCTCTATCGCACAACTTGAGCTGTCATCTAAAACGAGCGATCCCGTCACATCAGGACGTTTTAACGATATTAGATCGTTCTGTCTCCCGTAAGGTGAGAGGCAAATCTTTATTTCACAATAAAAACAAGGTACAATCGCGATTCGGGGGAGAGGTACGGACTGATCTTCCAGTCAACTGACATGGTGATGTGAAAAAAGAGTAGGCAAAAACTAAAGTACAATAAGATACAATAAAATATATTTATTATTTTAAATTATAGCAATTATTATCAACTTTTTGTAAATTGCAAAAGCCAAAAGGAAATACATAAATTATTTTTTGAGTATTACATAATACATATATACATACATATATTAAATACTAGCTGCGCCCCGCGGTTTCACCCACGTGGTGATGGAAAATTGTGATAATGATGATAGAAAACTATATATCTTTATAAATTATGTGTGAGCCTATGTGTTATTCTGATGTGTAAGCTATATTATTGTGAAGTTTCATCAAAATCCATTCAGTAGTTTTTGCGTGAAAGAGTAACAAACATACATACATACATTCTTACAAACTTTCGCGTCTATAATAGTAGTAGGATAAATAAATAAACTGCCTAAGATATGGCAAAGAAAACGAAGGGATAACAGAATGGTTAGAATTTATGGTTCATATTTATTGTCAAAGGAAGTGTTTTTTCAATGATTGTTTAAAGGTGGACAGCGAGCCTAACAGTTGGAGAAATCTGATTCCACAGTCGAGCTGCATGTACGTAGAAGGAGTGGGAAAAACAAGTGGTTTTGTGTTTTGTATTATTCTGACGAACGAAGTGGGAGACCATGACTTCCTAGCCCAGTAAAAGCCTCGTTGAGGTAGAGGGGAGGTGTAGGACATTATATAGTAGTGAAATGATACGCAAATTTCTCCGGTCCTGTATCCGAAGCCATTGCAATTTTGCTCGGTACTCGGAAACATGGTCATATTTCCGGAGATTGAATATGTACCTCATGCAAACGTTCTGTAGGCGCTCAAGCTTATTTAGTTTGTTCTCGGTGAGGTCCAGGTATGCGACATGGGCATAGTCTAGCAACGGTAGTAGCAGACTTTGAGCTATGGTCTGCTTAGTGCTTTGCTTACAGGGAGGAGTCTCTGCAACCTTCGAAGGCTATGAAAGCCATTATATACAGAGTGCGTTTTAATTAACCGGCATTCTTCAAGGGGTGACTCAGTACGAGCAGGTAACTTTTAATTTAAAAAAATGGAAAAACGAAAAACAAGATATTTTTTGTTTTTTTTAAGCTATTGCATAGCTTTTATCGCGGGCCTAGGCCATCGCGGCGACCGAATGAAGAAATTTCTTAATGAAAATTAATGATTTTAAACTGATAATTACGTCTAAACGAGTACTGCTTACGATTCGAAAAAAATATATGTTAAACAAGAACATTTTCCTAATATTCGTAGCTTTGAATATTTTAGATTTTGTTTATATTACATGGTGTAATTAATTTGTGAAATTAGGTCTAACCGAACACAAAAACGACTACTACGCAAATACTATCTGGCGTATTATTATGAAACCTGCACCATTTTAAAGATAATTTAATTATCTATCTTTTTATCTACGATTTTTTTCGAATAATTCGTTTTTTTTGCTTTATTGAATAAAAAATTCGTGCGCGGCGCTCTATCGAAAGACGTTTAAATTATTCCGAATCATTTGCTTCCGCAGCCGCAAATGATTCGGAATAATTTCAACGTTTTCCGATAGAGCGCAGTTATCTGATATCAGAAAAAATAAAATAAATAAATAATTATAATTGCATAAGTTGTTAAAAATGCTATGCAATAGCTTTACCGTGGCAGTCCCCGAGTGCCACCCGTATTTTTTTTTTATAAATTTTAATTATTGACTGTTAAATAAACGTTTGACGAGGGTTTGAGCGCGCGGTGCCATCTAGCGGTAGGTAAAATATCGGTAATAAACAATATTAGCGATATTTTTCCTACCGGTAAATAGCGCATCGTGCTCAGCGCTCTTTAAAGTATTTAAAAAAATACAAAATAAATTAAAAAAAAAAAGAAAATCAAGTTTTTTTTTACAACTTTTTATCAAAAGTTGCTTATATGCTCGTACTGATTCGCCCTCCTTAAGGATGCCGGTTAATTAAATCTCACCCTGTATATAATATGACATATAATCGACTGATATAATAAATATTTTTTATAATTTTAAGGAAAAATAAATCTTAATGAACTAATAAATCTCTTATAATTTTAAGGAAACGTTTTTCGGTTAAAAATATCCTACTGTAAAAAAAGGTTTTTATTGATGTATCATTTTGAGAAAACGGTCCTTAATTATGAATCATTGAAGTGATGCTTTTAATATCAATGTAAAGTGGCCTGTGTTGCCCGAGTAGACCAGTGGCAGCCATCGAGCGATGCACTAAAAAAGCAACATTAATTGCTGCTGGAGTATGTAATTAATATGAATAAATGGACGATGGTTATGAAACTAACCAGTGCATGGCAAACTGTGATTGGATTATTTTTTTTTATTTTATTTATTTAGGACATAGGATTAGGTATACAGTTCATTCATAGGTCATGTAATCTTATAATAATTATATAAATTATTTAATAATTAATATAGGGAGGTTTAACACATCTTACATGACCTTTACTGCCAATAGCACATCTAACTAGGCGATAATTTGGCCCGTCTCTAGATGTGCATATTTTTATGCAATTTTAAGAAATGAAGTGTTTTTTTTTAAATAAATTATTTGAACCCACCACCTGTATATACACATAAATATACCAATTTTATAAAAAATATAGCTATGTAATAAATATATACATTTATAATTGTAATTTAATAAAATTTAATTAAGAAAAATAGATAAGTGATACTAAATAAATTGTCGTGCGTTGCAAAGAAGTTGATCAGATTTTACATATCCCTTGTTAAGTAGCCATCTATTAAGGTTTGCTTTAAATATTTTTATGTTAGGATAATTTTTCATGTCTTCACTAAGGGAATTATATAATTTTGGGGCTATGTAGAATATATGTCTCTGGGCAAATGTTGTCCTGACTGACGGAATTATATAATTGATACTCGCGGACATTCTTGTGTTCAGATTGTTTTGAGTTCGGGCGTGGTCATCTCTAGATTTGTAGAATGCAAGAAGCGCTTGCTTAATGAATAACTGTTTAGCTGATAGCACATGGGATTGGGAAAATAACAAGGCAGATGGATGACGCCGGTTTTTCCTGTGAATTACTCTCAATAATAATTTCTGCGCTTTTGTCAATCTATCCAGATTATCATTAATAGTAGCGCCCCATACCGCGACTCCGTAGGACAAAATACTCTGACACAAGGCCATGTATACCATTCTTATGGTTGTTTTGGACAGAATGTTGCGCAGCCGAAGAAATACATAAACCAGCTTTCTAATTCTCGAACCCAAATTTGCAATCTGATTTTCCCAACATAGCTTCTCATCTACCGTTATGCCTAAGTAGGAGACTGTTGCAGATTTGCTTAATTTAGTACATACACATCTATTCTTATCCAAGCATTTGTCGGTATGAATGGCAAGTGTTTGGTTGAGAACCTGGATGGGATTTCCCCGCAAGCTGAAAGTGATAAATTTTGATTTCGCAGCATTTAGCGTTTAAATATGGTTGTCGATCCAAGTTTTAGCCAGTTCCAAGTTACTTTGAGCTTTGAAGAATGTATCATTCCAATTATTAGTCGCAGTAAGAAGGACAGTGTCGTCCGCGAAGGATACAATTCTACCATTAACAGGTAATTCGCACAATTCGTTGATGTAGATTAAAAAGAGAATTGGACCCAAAACACTACCTTGAGGGACACCGAATGACACTTTAGTCGCTTCGCTTATTTGTCGACCAATTACTGTGCTCTGAGTCCTCCCGTCTAGGTAACTCCGAACCCATTTTAAGGCCACCCCAGCGATTCCGTAGTCAGTTAGTTTTTTTTCGAGGATTACATGGGAAACTGTGTCAAAAGCCTTTGACAGGTCAAGGAAAGTGGCAATTACCTTTTTTCCTTTGTCTATGTTTTCCACTATATATTGTATGACAGCATTGATGGCCTCACTGGTTCCCCGACCCTGTCTAAAGCCATACTGATTATTAGATAGCAGCTTCTGTGTCTCTAGATATTGTGTTAGTCTATATTTGAATATTTTTTCATACACTTTAGAAACCACACTGAGGAGGGAGATAGGGCGATAATTTCCTATATCTTCTTTTTTACCACTTTTAAATATTGGTTTTATTATCGCTTTTTTCAGCTATGTTGGAAATATACCAGTCAAGAAACTGAGGTTTATTAGATGAGCAAGGGGCTCGGATAATGTTTCTGCAGATTGTTTGATTATCTTTGCCTGGATCCCATCTTTTCCTGGGATGATTGTCACGAATTAGGTTGTAGTGCTGAGGATGATATTTCATTACATTTATATGTTATGGTAAATTACATAGGATTCGTTTCTTCATACATACATACATAATTTTTATTCTGCGGTTTAGACAATTGTTTAAAATACTGAAAAAGGGTATAAAATTAAAAAATAATAAAATAATAATTTAAAAAAAATATATGTAATAATAACAATATTAATATTAATAATATTGACAATGATTATAAATTAAAATTAAAATAATTAAAAAATAATATTTTAGATTTTTCCTTGTCACAACCATGGCATTCTAGTGTGACTTCCGAAGTGAGCTCGCCTTAGCACAGGGGTGCCTAGAAAGGCGGGCTCGGCTGCTCTTTGCTTAGCATAATAGAAAGATTGATAAATTGTCATTTTATTTTCTTTTGTGCTCATGAATTTGAATGTATATGTATATGTAAATAAATAAATAAATAAAATAAATAAATGTTCGTGATCGCTACTGCATTCCGAGTCATACTATAGAATAGTTTAGACTGGTGTAGCTGTTTAAAGGATGGTCTATCTGTTGGTTTCTTTTTGAGGTCTGTGTCATTTCTACAAGGGCAACACATTGGCGTTTAAGATATTGACAGATATTTAGTGACAAGCCTTCGCTTTAATAAAAATATTGTTTTAAGCTTGATCAATGCAGAGAAATATTGAAGAAGTGCTGTGGTAAAGAAACTGTGTGAAATTTGAAACGAATTTTTGGTCGAAATGAACCCTGTTATTGCCTGTTATTTCTTACATTGACACGACATTGGGGATTGAGATATAGACATATATTGTCCCGTATTCCGTTTCTCGCAGGTGCCTAACTAAAAGTCTATAAAACCGCTAAAACGATGCTTAATTTTGAACGGACCGGATTAATCAGTTTAAGCCCAAAAATCTCGGAATATGCAGAAAGTGAAAATCTTCGAATATGCACAAGGTACCTACCTACATTGAATGGCACGTACAAATTGCAGGCGACATATTTAAAATTTTACAGGAGGCAATAAAAACGGCAATTATTGGCAACTTCTGGCTCCTAACATACTTTGTCCAGGCGTTGTAATACTGTAAATATGATGGTTGCAACAAAAAACAAACCGTTCAAGGTGCATGCAACGTTCGTTATGTCGCTTGCATTATCAGGTAAAATTTGCAGCGGTTGATATAATATTTAACTAGTAGTATCTTTCGAATAGCAGTGACAATATTTTGCATAGCTATACATAGATATCGCGTATTCGAGCAAAACTAATTAATTCGACCAATCAATTATGCTTTATGTGAATCGCTTATTACTTACGGCATAATTGGATGGGGTGGATGTGGTAAAACCCTGCTAGAGCCATTGCAAGTTGCGCAGAAATTTATATTAAAAAATATTCTACGTAGACCATATCGCCATCCCACTAATGAACTGTATAAGGAAGCTAAAGTTCTTGATTGTAGGCAACTTTTTCTAAAAACTTCCCTCTTAAGGCTATTTTTGGACAATAACTCAAATCTAGGAATAATTCAGAACCGGCGACCAACGAGACAAGTTGTAGAAAATAGCTTAATAATACCCAGAAGGAAAACATCATTTGGTCAAAGACATTACTCTTTCATTGCGCCGAGATTTTACAATCTGATCAATATGGAAATAAAAATGAATTTAACATTTGGGGAATTCAAAAATAAATTAAAGAAATGGTTATCGAATCATGACAGACTAACCATACATCAAATGTTAGAAATAATAGTATAATAAAACTTAGGTGCACAAATTATTAACATATTTTTAAACTTATATGTTAAGTATTTTTTAACATTGAACTAACTACCAAAAAATATTTGACTTTGACAATGAATTATACGTTTAGACTAGGTATTTTTATATTAAATCTTATATTACTTAACATAATATTAAATATTAATGACTGTTTCTTTCTTTTCTCACATATAACCTTATTTATATTGTTTAATCGAATTTTATATTATATTTATTGCCGATTTAATAATGGAATTGCATTTTATTTATTATATATTTTTAATATTTTTTATTATTATTATTATTTATTTTATTCTGAAGACCACATTTTAGGGCAATTTAGTGTCTTTAGCTTTTTACTAAAACTTGTACATTTGTAGGCAACCAAGCAATCAAGCAAACTTGATTGTAATATTGGAGTCCTGTCCACCCTAGAACGGGCTAGTCCCAGTTGGGTGACAGAAACAAATAAGCAAAAGGTTAAGGTTTTGCCATTCGGTTCCTGTTATTTTTGTAAGCTAATCAATGTTTTATAGTAATTAATTCTTAAAAAAAAAATATAATAATTAAATAATAATTAATAATCCGGAGTAATATACTTAAAATCAATATATACTTGAATATAACTCGGTCATCTGGTGTACAAGTGAAAACAAATATATTCAGATGGTAGAGCGTATTCAAAGAAAATTTTTAAGATATATTTATTACAGAAAATTCAATATTTATCCATACTTATTTCCGTCCGATTTTGAGCTAGGAATGGTAGGATACAACAGTCTTGAAACGCGTCGATATATTTCACTAATTATATTTGCATATAAATTAATTCAAGGAACTATTTATTTGCCAGAGATACTATGTAAGTTTGAATTGTACGTACCAGTAAATTATACAGCGAGGAGATCGCATCTATTGTTTAATGTGCCGTACCACCGTACAAATATTTTTGTAGACAGGCCAGGCCAGTGGGAAGGGTTATAGCTCTTCTTGATTCCTTACCCACAGAAATAGATATCTTTTGTATATCCCTTTGGCAGCTAAAAAGGCAACTCCCTGCTATCTCATGTTTATCATAATCTGTCTTTTATTTAGTTTTATATTTTTATGTTTTTTTCTTGTTCAATGTTAGCATTAATTTAGTTATGTAGTCATTTATTTTTAGACTTACACTCTAGCTTTAATATTCAAGGGCGAATTGGATTCATCTGTAATGCCCTTGAATACTACTTGAAACTAATAAATAAATAAATAAATAATGTATGCCCATAACGACATTTTAAAATTCTTTGAACCAATATATAATGCAACAAAAAGTAATATAACATTTGTTATATTACTTTTTTTGTTAATTGAAATAACTTTTGAGAAATTTACGTTACCTTTCTTTGATAAATTGAGTAACTAATTAGTACTAACTTTTTAAAACAATTCTTTTTTGTTTCTTAGAGTGCCTCTCCAACTAGTGAAGGTTGGCATTCAGCTCTGCGTACTTCTTTTTGTCGTAGTCCCGGTCTATTCTCGAATGTCCCACAACCAAGATTTTCGTCTATGGCAGGTCTTCTCTTCCCTGCAACTTCTCCCATCATAATAAGTTACAGGAGTTCGTTCCTGTCGTGCCTAAGCACGTGACCCAGGTATGCAGCTTTGCGCTGTTCGATGGTCTACCAAAGTTTGCGTTTATGGTCGACACGCCGTAGAACTTCCTAATTGGTGACTTTCTGAGTCCAAGATATCGACATCATGCGTATGCCCACATCTCGAATGCTTCTATACGTTTCCTGAGATCTTCCTTAATAGTCCAGGCCTCACATCCGTATATAAGGATGAGCCAGATAACGGCACTGGAGAAGACGGATTTTCAGGCTTTGATTAATAAAATAATATCGATTAATAAATCGATAAACAATAAAGATTAATTAAATGAACTTCTTCATCCGTGCACAATTGTAATGGTTGTGATAAAAATAAATACTCTCTATTCTCAAACGGCGTAATAAGTGATTTTCATAGAACGGATCGCTTGCAATCATAGAAAGGATCGATTTTGATCAACGAACTAACTTTTTATATTATTATGACAAACTTGATTATATAGTTATAAATACTCTCCCGCATCACGTTAGAATAGGTATAACTTTAGTATAGTAGAATAGGTTAGAATAGGTATAAGTAGGCTACTATGTTTTGCTGATGACATGAAGATTTTCAAAATAATTAAATCGCTCAGTTATGTCTCCGACCTTCAGGCGGACCTTTCAAGATTGGACAGTTACTGTCTCTCTAATAAAATTGACCTCAATCCATCCAAGTGCACCGTTGTCACCTACACCCGTAAAAAACTATTACCTTTAGCCTCATACTCATTAAAGTTTCATACCTTGCAGAGATGCAGCGTGGTTAAAGATCTTGGTGTCATTCATGATTCTCATCTACTGTTCGATAATCACGTTCAATCTATTGTTTCTAAAGCTTCCAAAGCTTTAGGTTTTGTCATGAGGAGTGCAGCTTGCTTTCACCGTGCTAAAACTTTCAAGATCCTTTACTGCACTTTTGTCAGAAGCATCTTGGAATATGCATCTCAGGTATGGAACCCTTGTTATGATGAATAAATAAATAGAATCGAGCGCATTCAAATGAAGTTCGTGAAATATCTCTGCTTCCGTCTGAAAATCCCATACAGCTCATCTAACTATTTCAATTTATGCAAAAATTTCATATTCTCCCCTTGATTAAGCGGCGTGAAACCGCGGACTTAACCTTTTTGCTAAAAATCACCTCCAATAATATTAACTGTTCTGACTTACTAAATAAAATTAATCTCTGTGTTCCTTCCAAACTCAATAGATTTAACCCTGCTCTTCATGTTCCTCATGCTGGTACCAACTATAGCCAAAATGCATTTCTGTGGCGAACAAGTGACAATTTCAATGACTTGATTAAACGCTTTGACTTTGATCTATTCTGTACGAGTATTAACTCAGCTAGGCAGCGGCTGAACAGTGAATTCTTTAGCATTAATTGTTGAATAATTTTTGTTGCATTTTTAATCGATAGCTTTAATTGAAAGATAACATTTGTTTCTACAACGTTACTTAAACGTGAAAACCTTTAATTGGCTCTCTGTTATCTTACTCCGTCTTTTTGTTAAATTATAATTAGCTGTTGGTTTTCCTAAAAATAAATAAATAAATGAATAAGTTCTTATCGGTTATAAAATAAGAATAAATGAAAGACCAACGATTTATTTAGTCAAAAAGTGTTAACTTAATTTATATGAATGTTAATATTACACTGCGAAGAAGAAAGAGCTGAACAAATCTTCTGTTAGCCAATAATATACTGCGTTTAATTATTTCGATTGCTTTTATTGATTTCGTTGAAGTTTACCGGTCTCAATTTCAAATTATCCAGTGTTATGGATGTCGATATTATCAGCCTATTCTTAGTTCTTCATATACATTAAGTTCATCGTATTTCCATCGTAGTGCTTTTTCTACTTTAAGTTATTCTTCTACTTCGTATGATGGATGATGTGGATATCATAGTCTGAAGTACCTATGCAGAGCTGTCTGGAGGAAATTTGGCGCCCTGAATCAGAATAGTGGTCCCCCCCCCCCCTAACTTAACTTTTAAAACAAATTTTTAGACGGATTCTCCGGATGAATTTCATGATGAGTTTTGTAAATTAATAAAATGAAATGAATGAAATGTCATGAATAAAGAAATGAATGAAATGACCAAAATAAAATGAAATGATGAATAAAGTGACAGAAGGCGAATATTTGGTGGACTTCAGCGATTTAATTGCATTATTCTTGTTGGATTTCTGTGGGAAATCTGAAATATATTTATTTAGAAAAAAATCTTTAAATGACATCTACCATTCTATCTGCACTTAAGATAATTTTATCAAAATCAGTTATATTAAACTTATTAGTCTCTGAAAGTTAATGTTTATAGTTTATTGTTTATATTACTAAAGATAAGTTAATTTTAATGAAATTACGGATATCGAAATCGGAATGAAAAAGATAATTTGAAATATATTATTTCATTCAAGACATTTGTGATTCTACTTTTATTGAGATTCAAAATAAACTTCATTCATAAAGGTATTCTGATTAATTTTTTCAAAATTCTGGAATTGCGAAAACACTGCCAATATTCATGGGATTGAGCGTCAGTGCCCTACACAAGCAATTTTCATGGTCTCTATTCATTGCGATGTGGTTTGTGCTGCATCTCGAGACTACACGTAAGATTACTTTTAAACCGCATCGACTTCAGATTTCTGCTCCGCGACTATAGGCCTCTTAAGTTAGTCCGAGTCGCGTAGGATCTACAACGTTTGAGCGACGTTGCGATTGGGCGATACGCGCATGCGCTTATAGTGATTTCGTATGCTAAATGGCGTTAAGCGGTGCGGCGTTGGACCGTTGAGTACTCCAGGAAGCCACGCAGCCTTGTGAAGGACGGTTCAGCCGCCCGCTGATAGCCAACTATTGGAACAATATGCGAGGATACGGCACACGCTTTTTGCGCGCTTATAGTTCACGATCCGGTTTTGCTTCAACTCGCATACAAGTTGCACTGAGCGTTGATCCATGCGGGGAGGGGTAGTAACATCTGGTGTATTTCTTTCTTTCTTCCGAAATATTTTCCTCGTAAAGTACGGGGAGTTGTATATAACCGGATAGGCGGCTCAAACCAAGTACTTAGTTATTTCTGAATCTACAGATATTTCAGAATCAATTTATCTCTTCCTGAAATATTTTAATACCGCGTCAGTTTGCAAGAATTTTAGACGCGTGCACAACGTGCTTTGTTAAGTATTTTTTTCTAAACGTGCCAATTATTAACGACTTTATTTCGGATACAGTCAGTCAATCAACTTAGCGTTTACACGGCCTATAATAGTGAGTATTTCGAAAAATTATCACGATTCAAAGAGCATTTTTACCGTTTTATCGATTGCTTACATTGAGGTCAAATCCGATTGAATTATTCTTCTGAATGGATACTCAGAGAAACATTGTATGTCACCTGTACCTCGTTGATACTAAGTAAGCTAGATATGTCGAATCCTAGTTATAAAAACTACAGGATATATGGAAACTATATAGGAAACGATATAGGAAACGATATAGGGAACTACAGGAATAAACCCTCAAGTTCCGAAGTAACTAGAATTCCATACGTTCAGCTGGCTTCACGGCTGAACATATGGAATTCTACAGTATGGGAATACATACAGAAGAGCTGGCTCCCAGTGTTTCGACATTTTTTAAACTAGAAAAATTGTTCCAGTTATGAAAATAGAATCATAAAATATAGTATAAAATTCTTGGTAAATTTGTCATTTACTAAATTAAAATCTACATACGAGTATATAAAAATGGATGATGGTATATCTGTATGTCTGTCTGTCTATCCGAGCTTAATAGACTCCGACACCGTTTGGCCGATCACCATGAAAGCTGGCACATATATGTATTTTTAGATGGAGAAGGTTTTTATGATGTCCGCTTTGTTGTAACTTACCACTAGATCGCGCTGCAGCACATTAACTTCTATACCGCTCAACCGATCGCCATGAAAATAACATACATAGACATTTAAGAATGCACAATATTTTCGCTATATCAACTTTATTGTAACTCACCACCAGATAGCACTGTAGCACATCAACTTCTATATCGCTCAACCGATCGCCATAAAAATTGGTATACATAGACATTCAAGCCGGCATAATATTTATTGTAGCTCGCCACTGGATGTCGCTGCAGCACATTAACTTATATAGCGCTCAACTGATCGCCATGAAAATTCGTATACATAGACATTTGAGCACGCATACTATTTTTGCACTGTTCACTTTGTT
Organism: Micropterix aruncella; assembly: GCA_944548615.1. Classification (NCBI taxonomy): domain Eukaryota; kingdom Metazoa; phylum Arthropoda; class Insecta; order Lepidoptera; family Micropterigidae; genus Micropterix; species Micropterix aruncella. The sequence continues at coordinate 11,874,990 of OX155968.1, forward strand.
ATAACTTGCCATTAGGTGACGCTGCAGCACATCAACTTATATACCGTTCAACTGATCGCCAAGAAAGTTGGTATGCATAGGTATTTGAGCGGGATATAACATGGGCAATGCCGAGTAACACCCAGTAGAGTATAAAATTCTTGATAAATTTATTATCTTCTAAATTCATCAAAAACATCCGAAGTTTCTCCAAAAAGTGCCAGTGTACTCACAGTGTTTACAAGTGTTGCCCGTAATTACCGCTGTCTTAATCTGAATATCGCAATTATATTTGCAATTATTGACCGCCGCTAGGCTATTAGGAATTTGTTGATATGTCGCAATATATTTTTGACCGGGGCAGCACCTAATACTATCGATATCCTGCACCTAATTAAAATTAAATTAATTATAATCGCAACGGAACATTACTGTGATACGGAACATAACGGACCATTACGGTGATAAAACTAAGCAAATAATGAAATAATTTAGTTTTAAAATGTTAATTTGGATAAACATACAAGTATTTTAGTCTGCTAAGTCAATAATATGCTCAAACTTTTGACATAAATGTGTGTTTTGTAAAAACGATTAGTTTATCCTGTTCACAAATAGATAAGTTCAAATAAATTTTGTCGCAATGAAATCAACAATATTAAATGATTATTATTACGTCGCTAAAATCAACTGAAGTAACTGGACTTAGATAATCTCTATCCTCGTAAGTGCAACAGAAACAGCATATTATGACATCCCTAAAGCTAAATCTACCGCATTTATGTAGTAAAAGTGTTGTATGAAAAAGTTAATCAGCGGAGCTTATATAGTATATGGCAAATAAGATGCTATGTATCCTCAATATATTCAATAATATAATAGAGAGTAGGCAGCCCTGAATACTTTTCTGAAAAATGTCTACATTTAATACATCTTTATACAAGTAGGTAGATACTTTTTAGTAGGTATTCAACGCTGTACCACTGTATATCGTATGGCTGTACTAAGATGGTGGTAGCTAACAGTTCTCTTGTAGTTGGGCTATTAAGACCTGCTTAACTCAGGGTTCAGATCCTATCAAGTAGCCTCCCCGAATAGTCTGCTACGGTAAAGACTCTGCTTCCCATGCCACGGCATGGTCTCCCTGGGGGATAGCCTTCAGGTGCTGCCGGGCGGTCTGTGCATTGTGCGGCGTCATCCGATCGAGGATCTGCACTCCGGCGAATAACTGGATGAGTCTAGAATATACATACTATTTCCTAAAGATAAGATAAAGATAAAGATAAAAGTATTTATTTCCAATACAACCATAACAATTGTGTAGGAATGACATTAAATTAATCTTAAACTAGTTACTCAATTTAGCCAAGAGATGATATAAAATATATAACTTTAAACTTTCCAATTTACAAAAACAAAGACTATATCATAACAGTATACAACAAAACAATTGACAATAAAAAAATGTGTATTAGATTAAATGGTTAGATACGATGCTATGTATTTTCACAATATTTTAAAAGTCGTTATGAGCATACATGTTAATTTTTAGCAGATAAACTCGGATGGATCTCTTGAAAATATCGATGTTTTATTCACTTTTAATCTTTCAGGCAATTTATTAAAAAGTTTGAGGTCTATGTATAGACTAGTCGCCTGGAACTTGGCAGTACGTGCTACGTACGGTTGAAGGTACTGGGTTTTATTCCTGGTGTCATACCGATGTACTTCCTCGTGGGATATTGCCGAGCTCTTATTGCAATAGAATTCGCAAAGAGCTTCTTGAACAAAGATCGCATATACGGTCAATATCCCTAGTTTTTGGAAGTGTTCACGACATGAATGCCGTGGACCAATACCCCACTATCGCACGTATGGCTTTTTTCTAAAGAGTAAATACACTGTTGATGTGCGCTGCAGTACCCCATAAAAGAATACCATAGCGCAGGTGTAACTCAACAACTAGCACGTAATACGCCGATATTACCTCAGTTCTCTCCATACAACTTCTGATGCGTAATAGAGAGGAATTTAACATATTCCTCAATTTCAACCGGGTAGTTAACTTTTATAGATGATGTCTTATTATTAAAATTTAAAATAACATTTTTAGACATATTAAGAGACATCTTGTTCGCAGTGAACAAATCATCAAGTTCACCAAGAGATGTATTGATATTGGCAGTGGGCATATTTATGTGCGTGGGTGGATGTTGACCTATCAGCCACTCTTGAAAGGACCAGTTTGCCACCCGATTCCGAGTGGTAGAAGGGCAAAAGACGCCATGGTCCGCGATAAATTCAAACCGAATTACCCCTGAACTAACATCATTTGTGGTTGTCGAGAACAACGGGCGAACCCCCGCAAGTTTTAACGATAACGATCGTTCTTTAAGGACGATATACAAAAAATACTCAGGGCCATATTACTTTAACAGGCTACCAGAAAGTTTAAAAACTATTCAAGTGGAAAGCTTATTCAAAAAGTTACTTAAAGAATTCTTATTAGACAAAGCTTTTTACTCGATCGATGAGTTTGTTAATTTTAAATAATTTTTCAAATTTTTTGGTCATTTTTTTGACAATTTTAAGTAGCATTTTTTTATTATTCTGACTTTTTCTGATTTTAATTTCTTGATTATTTTTATCAATTATTTTAATTTGTGGTTTTAGTAAATAAATCTTAAAAATGATTTGGATGCCCTAAAAGCAATAATGAAGTAACTGTATGTACGTGGTGATAAATTTATATATTGTAAAAACGAACTAATATACTGTAATTTAAATGTACCTAAATATTAAGTTTCTACAATCTGTTAAGATTTTTTTGGAAATAAAATAAATTGAAATTGAAATTGAAAATTGATACAAATCTACCGTCCAGCAAAAACCACGAACCCGCCAGAGATAAACACCTTACGGCGAGGCACTAAAAAGGTAACCCAGTTGGGCCACCTCGCCCCTGGTTACCAGTTTCGGCCAGATTACTCCGGCCCCTCTACTGGTTACGGGTTCGAGATCGTTTGCGCGGTCCCCTCCCTTACGTAACGGTGAGTCGGTATCTACGAATCTATTGCGGATCACGGCATCCTTTGCTCGGCTCTTCAACCGGTATCGGGTAGCCATGAGCCATGAGATATCCTACCAAAACTGGTAGTTACGGGGCGAGGCTGCCCGCTGGGCACCTTTCCCGGTGCCTCGCCGTAAGGCGTCGGCCTCTAACGGGCTGCTGGCGAGGTAGACAGTAGATTTGTCTTGTCTCAAGTCTTCGACGCTCATCCCACGGCTGAAAGAATGATTATATATCGTCATACCAGCATGGGGTGACGGGTTCGCCCGTTGTAGTCGGCACCGCCCCTACCTCTACGTCATATTTGAAAGGCGTATAAATACACAGGAGTACTAATCGGTTTCCTCCTGAGAAAACTAGACACGACAGCCATGTACATTTACTCGTACATAGTTATATGAAAAGTAGCATGTGGAAGTAGGAAATATTTATGCTAGAATGTCGGTCACTAGCATTAACATAATCATCTAAGCTGGTGTCACACGGCGACTTCTCGTCTACGGACCATACGACTAATGCGGGAGTGTGGTACAATCAGGAAATAGAGATATAACTGACATGCGAACTCAGAAAGATGAAAAAATAAGAACTCTGGTCGGGAATGGTGCAAAAAACATTTAGTGAAACTCTGATTAGATATGCTAGATAAGCTAATGATATGCAACGAACTATCTGATTATAAAAACCTTATTAATTTAATACTACCTATTAATGAAACCTATTTTTCATTTAATTACACTTAATCATTTAATTTCATTTAATTACGTTACTCCCTCTCAAAACTAGACTTCTGGAGTTAAACTTATTCGAGAGTTTGATAAAAAGAAGATTGGCATCCATACATGCTTTCTATACGTTGGACGAGGTCACAGCTGTGCTGAATCGTTTGTAGTTTAAGTATTTGTATATTAGATTTAAACAGTTGAAATAGCATGAAATACTATTTTACAATATTGATAGGGTTTTTTATATAAGCTTCAGGCGTTTTAATTGTTAAGTTGACTATTGTATTATTTCCAAATTATGTTGGATTGTAGTTAGTGGATCATTTAACATTTCTCTTTTTATATTTTTTTGTTTTGTTAAGTTTTGTTTATTTTAACGCGATTATTATCATTTTATTTGGTCATGTCTTTTAGTTTGACACTATTTCTTTTTCTACTATGGTTTTCCATTTTGAAATTTAACTAATATGTAATTTATCTAATATGTTTTTTTTTTACGATTTTACCAGATTAGGTTTGTTGTAGATAGCTAGTCTTTTTTGAAAAAGAAATATGATTATGATTATGATTAAATAAAAATTGCTTAAAATTTTAGGATTCCCTTTTCTTGTTAGAATTGTATTTTTTTTTTGCTCTTGATGGTTCTAGGTATAAAATTATTAGTAGTTGCCATTTACACTGAAACAAAAATATTTCTGATATGAAATTCTATAACGACATTCTGTATGAGAAATCTGGTTTGCCAACCACTATATGTTTATGAGTTTATTCGAGTAGTCAGTGGCGTAACTAGAAAAAATGGGCCCGGTGCAAAATTGAACAAAAGCCCCCCCCCCCCCTCCTCCCTACTTACTTCATCATGGTATATTTCAATTTCAATTTCAATTTATGTCCAAAAAATCTTAACAGATTGTAGAAACGTAATATCTAGGTACATTTAAATTTCTATCTGTCTCTTAGTCCGTTTTTACAATATCCAAATTATCACCATGAACAGACAGTTCAACGTTCTTTATTATTTATTTATTTATTTATTTTATTTATTTATTTACATATACATATACATTCAAATTCATGAGCAAAACAGAAAATAAATTGTCAATTTATACAATGCCGTCGTATGCTTTTAAAGTTATATACGCATTATACATCTGTCTGAGCCTAGGTTACATAGCGCATACATTAAACGCAAATGATAATCTTTCTATTGTGCTAAGCAAAGAGCAGCCGAGCCCGCCTTGCTAGGCACCCCTGTGTTAAGGCGAGCTCACTTCGGGAGTCACACTAGAGAGCCACGGTTGTGTCAGGAAAGATCTAATATATATATATATATTTAATTATTTCAATTTTAATTTATAATCATTATTATTATTATTATTATTATTTATTTTATTATTTTGTTATTTTTCTAGTTTTTTAACCGCAGAATAGAATCCACAAGCGCGAATCCCCTCTTTTGCAATATAGAGGTGATTGTCGCATCGTATGTATATGAGTTCCGCTCGTTTCCCTGTAAATATTGCTATCCATAAAGCAGGTAGGCAGATAGTTTCGTATTGAACGCAACTGAACTGATTGACTAGTGATTAACGACTTCAGGGGTTCGCAGCAAGCGGTTTTTTTAACAACGTACTACTAACACTTTTTAAATAACAAAAGTTATACAGTTACAAAATTAAACTAAAGTTAGATACATACTTACATTTTATAATAGCAGCAAAATTATTAAATGACTAGATATTGCTTTTATGACATATCGATATGCAACATTTTATTACTAGCAATACTCAAAATAATTTTTAAGATGTACTTACTAAAACCACCAATTAAAATAATCAATAATAAAAATCAAGTTATATAAAATAAAAAAAAATCAGAATAATTCAAAAATGCTACTTAAAATTAAAAAAAAAATGGCCAAAAAATTTTAAAATCACTTAAAATTAACAAACCCCTCTAACGAATAAAAAGCTTTGTCTAATAAGAATTTTTTAGGTAATTTTTTGAATAAGCTTTCCACTTGAATTGTTTTTAAACTTGTAATATGGTCCGGAGTATTTTGTGTCTTGCCTTGCTGTGTTTAATACATGGTATAAAAAAAAATATTTCTCGTATTTTTATTATATGTATCTGAAAACTTTTTATAATGTTTTTCATTATTCTTAAAAAACTCAGTCAATAACTTAAAGAGATAGAGTGAGGTTAAATAGAGGATTCTTCATAATGTAAAAACTGTTTATCTAGCTAGGTACTTTAAATACTTATTTTGTAGCTATATAATAAATCGGCGTATTTATTTGGAGACATTGCCTTGAACATGTTTCGGAACAAGTTCTCAAGAACTTCAGCGGGACACGAGGGATCACATAGAAACATTGTTGCGGGAGAATGTTAGAAACATTTGTTCCTATAATAATACGACATTTTGAATGTTCGTGACAAATAAAACAATAATGTCAGTTTTTATTACTTATAGTATAATTATTTTAAGTAGAAGACTTATTTGAGTAGTAAGACAAAAATACCAAATTACAAATGTACTAATTTTTTAATATTTATATTTAATTTAACCACTTAATATGTTGTAATAAATATGAACAAATAGGTACATTTCTAGAACGGTTTTCATCTTGATTTGCACTGTGCAAATTCATCTATCAGTTTTGAGACATCCATCTTTTCGGCCTTATTAGCTTCCTAGCAGTGTTGGATGGAACGTCGACCCTAGATAGAATTTCCGTTTTGGCCCTCTGAACTACCGTGGGCTCCGGTGCGCCGCACCGGCTGCATCGGCTTAGTTACGCCACTGCGAGTAGTATTGGACGTTTTATTTAATATCTTGCGCAAGTTCATTCAATCCTTAGTTTTGTTTGTCAATGTTGATATTGTTTACAATAAAAATCATCTGTTTTTTTACTATCAGGCACGTATCCAGACTTCAGTTTCAAGGGGGGGGGGGGATTATTTGAAACAACACACGCGGCACCCACCAAACTTGAATTTGCCCTTACAATGAAACGAAAAACGCTGGATTTCCGGGGTTTAAATCTCAACTACCCCCCTCCCCCCAGATACGTGCCTGACTGAGGTTACTTGGTATATAAGTCGCGGATTCTCCCCGATTCTCAATTATTTCTCGACTTCATTTTTTACTCAAAAAAACGGGGGAGGGGGGCGTGCCTTGACTTCCGCCCTCTGGATGCGTCCTTGCTATTCCTGGATAATATCTGGTTTTATTTTGAGAATAATATCTGGGATAAATGAAGTAAAATAAATACATACTGATAGACATCTGCAATGAAGTGAATCAGATAGACACGTCTAATGAAGGAAATTAGATAAACATGTGCTATATTCCTAATGATTATAAATAATAATAACACAATAATATTAATAATAATGCTAGGTTCCTAATGAGTCCGCGCAGATTGGGCCCAAACGGTCTGTTTGTGACTTCTTAGGTCGGTCCAGCTTACGGTTCAGCTCCCATCCGCTGGCCTCCTCGAAAAGAGACCTTACCTGGAAGGGCCGATGTGAACTCTGATAGCGGCTGCAACCTATGGGCGTATATAGTTCGAATCGGAAGTGCAGAGCCGGGGGAACACCTCATGTGAAAATGGGCGGTTTGCGAACAATCCCGCGAATAGGCCCGCGAATGGGAGCTAACGGGCCATGATGAGTTGGCCACGATGACCCATGTGTTCAGGGTCGGTCACACTCACGGGTCAACACCCATCCGACGGCCTCCACGCACGGGGTGCGAACCTGGGTAGGACTCTGGCCAGCGAACCAGTTTCCCCTGGGAATCAAACCTCTGGCGCTCCTGGGCGGTCTGCGCACCGTGCGGCGCAAGCCAATCGATTGTGCACTCCGACTAACATATTGAGTTGTCAACCACAACGGGCGAACCCGTCACCGCAGGACGTTTTAACGATTGTTCGTTCTATCGACCGTGCAGTGAGCGTAGAAGACTTTGGACATAACAAATCCGACGTCTAGCTACGCCACAACCCGTTAGAGTCCAACGCCTTACCGCGAGTAGCCAGGTAAGTTACCTGGCGGGCGGCACTCGCGCCCTAACTACCAATTGTGACCAGATTTCTCCGGTCTCTCGATTGGTTCCGAGTTCGAGGTCGCTTGCGCGGTCCTCTCCCTTACGAAGCGGTGAAACGGTGTGAACCGAATCTATCGCGGACCAAGGCGTCCTTTGCCCGACTCTGAATCGGGATCGGATGGCCAATGGTCATTTCAAGAGCAGTCGCCGTAAGGTAGACAACCACCCCCGCTCTATAGGAAACAATACAGTTCCCAGACTCCCCCGATTGTTAGTCGGAGAGCACAGACGATTGGCTTGAACCGCTCGGTGCGCAGACCGTCCAGGAGAGCCAGAGGTTTGATTCCCAGGGGAGACTGGTTGACCCAGTGTCCTACCCAGGCTCGCACCCCATGCGTGGAGGCCATCGGATGGGTGTTGACCCGTGAGTGTGACCGACCCTGAACACATGGGTCATCGTGGCCACCTCATCATGGGCCCATTAGCTCACAAAACTCCGACTAACAGTCGGGGGAGTCTGGAAGCTGTATTGGTTCCTATAGAGCGGGGGTGGTTGCGTACCTCACGGCGACTGCTCTTGAAATGACCATTGGCCATCCGATCCCGGTTCAGAGCAGGGCAAAGGACGCCTTGGTCTGCGATAGATTCGGTATACACCGTTTCACCGCTTCGTAAGGAAGAGGACCGCGCAAGCGACCTCGAACTCGGAACCAATCGAGAGACCGGAGAAATCTGGTCACAATTGAAAGTAAGGGCGCGAGTGTCTCGAGCCGCCGGGTACTATTCCTGGCTATCTCGCGGTAAGGCGTTGGTCTCTTACGTGTTGTGGCGTAGCTAGACGTCGGATTGTTTTGTCCAAAGTCTTCTAGGCTCACTGCAGGTCGACAGAATGACTAATCGTTAAAACTTCCTGTGGTGACGGGCTCGCCCGTTGTAGTTGACACCTCAAGAGAATCCCGCGAATAAGCGGAAGAGTTTGGAGACGAACGTTTACTAAGAAGCGACGGGGGCTTTTGACCTGGCGTTCTCGCCATGGAAGATATTTATTTAATTAATTTAATTAATTTATTTAATTAATTAACAATGCATATGTATCACTAATATTCGTATCAATAAACAATTTAGATAGAATGTATGTTGTCGTTATAACTCCCTGGAGTGGCGGGTTCACTAGTAGCAATTGACACCGCAATGAAGGTACAATTACAATACCGAGCACCTACATTATGTTTTCAGAAATGAGACTTTTGCATTCGTATTCGTATAATTGGTGCATTATTCGTATAATTCGTATAACTTTACGCAACTATTCAAATATCTTTTGTTGTTAAATCGTTTGTAATTATACCGTTTATTTTGATTATGCGTTTTAATGTTTAAAATGGTACCGTCCTTAAAAGTAAAATTCCAATTGCAGAATGTGGTCGGCAAACTGGTGTAACTACGTAAAACGTTTCAGGTAGCTGGTAACGAATTGGTAACCAAAAAAATGTTTGGTAACATTTCTTTCCCCAAAAAGGTGTCTTTTTGTCCGCAAAAGGCTGTAAAGTAGGAGACGTCGACGCCGCAAAGGCAATAAAACAATATCCACGTCAATCCACGTTACACCTGACAAAGCAGCCCACCTTTTATAGCACCTGGATGCTGAAAGAAAAGGAACTGCATCAGAAAGGTTGCCGTTTGAGCAATGTTGGTGTCCGTTGCATGGTGCATTATGAGTTGGGTGACGTTTACACTGTCATCCTTGATACAGGGGAGGTCTATGTTGCTCTTAAATTGAGGCCCACTTTCTTAAAATGATCAATTTTTTTTAAAAATATGATTATAATTGTTTTGTGTACTTCTCTCAAAGCTTGAGACATCAGCGAAATAATAATCTAGAAAACGATACAAAAACCTTTGTTTTTCAAAACAAAGAAGTATTTCAATGTGATACATCATTCATAAATAAACTGAGACTTTGGATTTGATGTGTTTGTTTCTGAAATTAACGAAGTTATTCATACAGATCTCTGTATTAACATCTTGGCTAATTTCGGAAGTTTTAAAAGTGGTAGACCATCGATATTGTTTGCCATTATAATTAGGATAAAAATCAATTTCAACTCGTGAAGTTTGTACTCGACGTTTCGGCGATGTTGCTTATAGAAAGCATGTGTGGATTGCAGCTTTTTTTAAACGCCTTTGTTTCCATCTTTCTTGTGGAGAGTGGTAGCTGGTTAAAGAGTTTATAGCTCAAATATCCAAAGGACTTTTGTGTCTGCGTAAGGCGTACTTTAGGCAGGATAACATCATCACGTCTGTGTGTATTGTGGGAGTGCATACCTATTCCCGTTTACCCCTTGTTCGTTAATATTCGATTTAGCATATAGTAGACATTTTAAAACATATTCAGACGTAAAAGTCAGTATTTTGTACTTAATAAAGTATGGTTCGCAGTGCGTGTCACGGGATACTCCTGCAATTGCTCTTAGTGCACTTTTCTGTAAAATGAAAACCCTAAAACTGTCTGTGGCATTCCCCATATCAGTATACCTTAAGTCATTTAGATGGAAACAGGCTTGATACGCAGTTATTGCACAGTAGTGAATATCTTGACAACTTATCGGCGGTTGCAACATCGCCGAAATATCGAGTGCTACAATGGTCACGAGGTAATTTCGTTTTTATCCTATTTATAATATCAAAACAACCGCGATAGTATTTCACTTCTACGATTCCCGAGATTAGCAAATATGTTAAATACAGAGATATGTATTACGTCTTCGCTAATTTCAGAAAAAAACACATCAAACCCAGAGTCACAATGTCTATGTATGATGATAGACCCAGATTGTCTATGTATGATGTGTCACTTTGAAACACTTCACATTTTGCGCCTGCTAAAACGAAGTATTTTGTATCGATTCCTAGGAATTTAGTTTTTGTCCTATTTCGAAACACTTCACATTGTGCGTCTGCTAAAACACATTTGTTTTAGCAATTTTTGTTATAGTTTTTGTTTAGTTTTTGTATCGTTTTCTAGAAAATTCGTTTTTATCCTATTTATGATTCCTAACAACCACGATAGTCTTCAACTTTTACAGTAGGTCTAATTATAAACCAACAATAGATCTTGAAACTTGTCCATCTAGCTAGAGGAAATACCTAACCGAAATGCGATTATTGCATTTTTTAAAATACAAAAAAAATATGACAATTTATGAAAAAATATCTGTTTAGCCAAGGTTAATAAGTAATGTAAGGTAGAAAAATAGGAAAAAAGTAAGTAGATACCTTACTAAACTAAACCCTTATAATGTGCACGTATCCTAATTATTTCTTTTGCATAGAGGAAACATTCTCTAGCACACTATGTGCTCCAAGGTCTCGAACAATGAGATTTGTGAACACAACAGGTTGTCATTGTGTTCTCGGAGTAATAGCTTTATTACCCCCCAAAGTCGCGGCTGATTTAAAAACTTCACAAACAGTAGCATATTTACAAAATATTTTCGTTTTGTCATTGAATATGTTAAGGTTAAGGGGATCACACCGTCATACATTATCGAGAGAATATTAAAAAAAATATATTAGTTTATTTTTATCGTACCTACATATTTAACGTTTACCTCTCATATTAAATTGCTTTATAATGATAAAAGAAAACTTTAAAGTTCGCTGTTAAATGTCGTAAATTAGTGTTAGTTCCGATGGAAGTTTGTCATAAAAGCAAATAAATTGCACAGCTAAAGAGCAATCGTGAAAAATGTACAAAATATATGTCATTCTAATAAACGCCTAATATTTCTACAAATAGAGGTTTTGGAAGTCTTCACATTGTAACCCTGCCGTGCATATACATTCTGAAAGTAGCAACTGTTGTAACCAACAGGGTTTTTTTCGCTTTTAATAATAATTCAGTATTCAGTATTCAATTTATTTATTCAGAATATACAATAAAAGCATGAATTATGAATTAAAGCTAATTATCGCATATTACAATTCGTCAGTTTAAATGTAGATATAAAATTATTAAAGCATAAATATTAATTCGACAATAGCGTTGACTAAAGTCGGCTTTACACGGCAGACAAATAAAATTTAAAAAAAATAGAGCTGAATCCATGTACATGAGTATACATATAAAATAGATAATTATTATAAGAATATTAATAGTCATCAAGCACTTTATACAAAAAATAATCACACAATAGGTAGTATCAAAACAAAATTGGAAAAAACAACGTATGTATATGATCAGGTATGTTACATTACACATTGTAGTCTACATATTAAATATTAAATTCATAATATTATTATTAAACAATAAGAACTAAAATGAGGTACCTGAAAGTTACATATTAATGTTATTCCCATTTGAAGGAATTGGCATGCTCAAAAAAATCACCCAGCTTATAGAAAGCATGTGTGGATTGTAGCTTTTGTTTAATAAATTCTACTCATACCTAACTAAACAATAGTGACATTTTCATGACAAATTAAAAATTGCCAATGTAATTAACATACATTAAGGGGGAGATAAGCAGGATTTCAATAATTATCGACTCATCTCCATTTTAAACAAGACCTCCAAAACTTTGGGAACGTTGTAAAGGCGACACTATAAATTTTACATGAAAAATAAAATACTCTCAGACAATCAGTTCGGCTTCAGGAAGGGACCAGGCGCAACAGACGCTATAAAAACCTCAAGAAAATAATTGTGGTTTTCAACTCGTGTCGTTAATAGGGGTTTATAAGCAGTTAGAAATTTCAAAAGTATGTTTTATTTTTTAATGCATTTTCAGAGTATATCCTCTGAAAATTTCAAAACCATCTGGCAAATATAGGACGTTCGGAGCGTTACAAAGTAGGCGGTGTAAAGATTAGAGTAGCAGCTGTTTTTATGCCGCGCAATAAATACCCAAGTAGATCATATTCATTGTATTCGCATAGGTCTATTTATAGATCTATTTTATACCAGAGAGCTAAATGCAATCGTTTCTTTAGCCAAACAAGTGAATTTCGTCAGCTGAAATATCTCTGCCTTAAACATCTCTGAAACAAGTCGTGCGTTCAGTTTATACTCTGTTCGTAGTTTTGTGTCTCAAAATGCCACAATACGAAGAGCATCTGATAAGGTGCAAAAATCAAGATCAAAAAAGATAAAAATTGTTTTTAATCCAAAACTACTTATGCCGAAAAGGATGATGCAGATCGCGTCACGATCTCTGAGCGCATGGGAGCACGCGCAAGGAGAGAATGTTTCGTAGACAACAACAACTCGGAATATTAGAAGCTGCTGATGATGCAGAGGGTTTATCTTATGGCCCCGACTTAGATGACTCCGCCTAAGTTGAAAAAAAACTATGTAAACGTCTTTTGGAAGTTTGACTGCGTTTTTTTAAAACGGTGTTTTCAAAGTCGGTGAGCACGATTTCTCGAAAACAGCTAAACCGACCAGTCTGAAATTTTAACACAAGCTTCTCAGATATATTCTACAGAGATTGATCGAAGTAATAAAATTTTCGATAATTACTTTTATTTTTTTAAACAACCAAACAAAAAAAATTTGGTCGAAAATCGTTTTTTTTGGAGCTGCCATTTTGTCAAAAATCAAAATTTCGTCTATTTCTTTGATCAATACCTATACTTTTCTTTCCACTAATAGAATCTTCTGTTTTTTTTATATCGTATCATCCAAACCGGAGATATCTTACTCACCGTTAGACACCTTTTTTTGAAGGACCTCCAGGAGACCGTCTACAGGAGCAGGGTAAATCAATATTTTTGAAAATGAAAAATTTCAAAATAAAGTTTAAAGTCACCTTTGCATTTATTAATACTTTTTGTATTTGTCAAAAATAAATCCTATCAGGTCTTTTTTGAAAATCCTATCACGACCAAAAAAACGCCTTTTTAGGACGTGCAACTGCGTATAACCCCTTAATAGACATACTTATGTTTTATCGTTTTTTTGTTATAATTAGATAAGTAGTTTGTTTATATTTATTATTTCAAAATGGATGAAACGCGTTTGGGCTACCCGATTGGAATTGAAATTACTTTGGATCGTATAATATAGGTACACAAAATGTATGTCCAACTAAACAGGTACCTTTTATTTATCAAAACAATGTATTTTTCATTACGAAAAAAATAATATAAAATAAAACAAAAGTTTTGAGTGTTCAAATTTAAAACAGAAAATTCCTTTTGATTGTTTCACTGAGCGTTCAGTCGCACTTTTAATTACCACTCCAATGAGACTGGTGGATGTTACATACCTGGATTTTAGGAAGGTATTTTCCGTGTCGACAATAATGCGTTGCTCGGCGAATGTTGGGTTCATTGGTAAGCTGTGTCAACTTTTCACAGACTACTTTGGAGGACGACAGCAATTCGTTAAAATTGACCGATTCGAATCTGGTATTAGTCAAGCCCAAACTTGGCGCTATCGCTCTTCACTCTATTCGTCAACAATTCGGGAAAAGTTGGTACATCGGTTCATTGTTCAGTATTTGTTGATGATGTAAATTATATTTTTTCTACTGGAAAAGTTATGGCTTTTGAACTCTTTCAGCGTTATTTCAATCCAGGTTATCCATGGAGCTAAGTTCGGAACCTGCATTTTAATATTAATTAATTTCCAGTAGCAACGTACACAATATCGTCTGCTTACCACTTATATGATCAATTCATCGCTGTGTATGTGTTTGTTTGTTTGTTTATACTCTTTATTGTGAAAATGTCACAATGGGCGGGTTTATTGTCATATGACAATCTCTTACAACCAGCCCTACTATGACGTGTTTTATGCATGTGAACGTGTAACATGTGTGTCTTGTTATTGCATTCGATCGACAGAATTGAAAATGCAATTCCGTTAATTTGATCCCAACGGAAAATGGTGTCCCAGCCGGGAATCGAACCCGGGACCTGACAATGTAAGATCAGTCGACCTAACCACTATGCCACCGGGGCGTTTGCATAGAGTTGCTGAAATAAAAGTTGTAAGAGTTATTTTCGATCCTCAGCTAAGCTTTAGGATACGCCCACGTCGATTATCAGACTCCTCGTTAAAAGTTCTTCGGTTTGAGATGCGTCAATCCGAACAATTCCTTATTATTCTGGTTATTAACATGTTATAAATAAGATAAAAAACGAATTTAATTTACGCAGTGGCGGCAGCGGTATGCGGCCTACCCGCGTAACAACGGATTAACAGCTCTTTCAATCTACCCGGGACAACGGCGGCTGCAACGTCGCCGAAACGTCGGGTGCTACAAAATTTACGCGGTAAATTCGTTTTTTATCTTATTTATAATGTCAACTAACCGCGATAGTCTCCGATTTCATATTCACTCGATTGTTAGCACATTTATCTGGAATCCACACGAAGATATTTTAGGAATTATTTATTTTAAGTAGTATGGGTATTATCCACTTTTATACCCCGCTGCATTTAATTGAGGCATCGTTAGTTATAATTATGGGTGAGAACACCCAGAAGAGAATTTGTGTCAATGTTTTATATTTTTAAAGTAATTGGTAGCAGATCAGGCAACCATAGCTTTCTACCTTAGTAACCTACTATTTGTGATTTATAATTAATAATCGTGCTCGTACGCACGATATGTTTGCGTAGTCGTTCTCATGCACCAAAATTAGTAGGTGGCATCTATTGGCGCAAACACTTTTTTTTTAGTCAGTCCGCATCGTTTCGATGTCGCTTGTATTGATATGTATAAGCGAAAGATACAAATGTGTGTTTTTCATATATATTTTAAGCCATATTTATTTGTTATTGTTAATATTTAATTTCCATATGAATGTTTCGGTTTTTATGCTAAATTGATTAATGATATAAAGAATTAAATAAAATTTACAAGGGTTGGCGATTTAAAATTAAATTTTAATTAATTATAATTAAACTATTATGGTGCAACTCACATATTAATGTGAGCTTAATATTTTTAAGTATTCTCTTCGTTTTTAGCAATATAAACCTAACATGCCGCTTTTTCTGTCTCGATATAATATCATGACAAGAATAAGAATATGAATAACAATAAATTTATTTCCGAAAGCAATACTTAAAATGGTAATTTACAAAGTATGCCTAACTAGGCTGAAGCCCGTACCAAGGTAGACTCGACTAGGTTACTTGTAAGTTTTGTATTGTGCGCACACTTATCAATGTAAAATAACAGAGAAAAATAAAAAAATAAATTAAATAAATAAAATAGCTCTAATAAACCAGTAGTACGAAGGTAGTATCTCAAGAGCTATTTTAATAATATCTAATACTTTAAAATCATGTTGAAAAACATAATAAAGGCATGAAAATATAAGCGGTATACTTAAATATTATCTATTGAAAAAATATTAAGAATAATAATAAAATATAATAAAATTAAAATGGCAATAATAGTCACTTAATAGAGAATCATAATTAAAAAGTTGAGGTGCCTAACGGTGATAATTAAAAAAATAAAATAGCCAGTAATAAGAAGTAGTAATTAAAGCAGTCAGATAGTCAATAAATAATACAGAATAAAAGATGATACATCATGGCATAATTTCCTTAACGCTACCCGTAACTTATAAGATTTACAGCACTTTCCGGCGACTTCAATATCCCTCCTCTTTCAATATTCGACGCTAGCTGATATACGATGATTTTTTGGCGACTTACTGCATTTTGTTAGTGCAAGATCGTAAAGGCGTAATATCCTTTCATAGAGGGTAAAATTATGCAAGGCAAGAAACACCACAATTGCGGCATCCCTTAAATTTAAGCAAGGCAATAAAACGAGGGTAGGTGGAGAAAAAATACGGTAGGGTTGAAGAATTGTAACCGATTTTGTTACGCATGCGTTTGGGCTCTCTAGACGATCAACCATGCTTGTCAAGCTTCGCGTCGCGGGCTGGAAGGGGATTGTAAACCGCAGGAAATATGCAAATATTTAAAGAAAATATTTACCAAAAATGCCTAATTTTGTAGTTTTATACTAGCGAGTCACGTTAATTAGAAGTAATTGGTTAGATTCCTTGTAATTCTCATTGCAGTAGCGTATGTCATAGAATAATGATTTTATCCAAGTGATACCTCTCACGTGCTTAATAGTGATTCCTCGCAAGTAATCGAACTCTTCGAGTTTTAATCATTAAATATGGTAAATTAATATTTTTTTCAAATTTTGTCCGATTAACACAACTACAAAAACATCTCGTGAACGAAGTTATTCAAACGTATTCCATGCTCTGAAAAGATGCTTTAAAACATGTACGAGGTCTTACATATAGAGCGACGATATGTAATATGCTGCTCGGTACTCTAAAGCGGTTATCAGATACGAAGTGGTGCGGAGATACCTCTGTGCGGTAGAAGAACGCATTTGTACAAAGACAGGTTACATTCCTTAAGCAAACATACTCCATCAGATCCTGGGGGATCTGATAGAGTGTGTATACATAAGAGTAGGTGCCCAAGAGTATTTTGTGTCTTATACAAGAAGAAAGCTGAAATTGCTTTGAGGGTTGCTTCTAGAATTAAGTAGGTCATATAGCCATGTCTTACTCAAGCCATTGGTTTATTTTTACAAGACCGCCCAACAAAAAAGGAGTGTAATAAGTTCAGGGTTCATCAATGTATGTTTTCCATTCATTTACTAAACTATAACTTCTAAACGCTTGAACCGATTTAGAAGCGTGTGGTGTTGTTAGAATCGTTATGTCATTCCGAGTGCCAAAGGGTACCTAAACTGCCCAAATATGAAATAAATAATTGTCTGAATGCCCAAATGTCAATAAATTAACATAAATATATCGTGTTTAGTGTCAAATGAAAGGTCTGATTGATTACATTCCGGAAATATACATCAATCTATATGAATAAATACATAAACCACAAGTATTTCATAGACAAACCGTAATTAAAATAATTATTAATACAATAGTTTACTCTCTGTAGCGGCAGTCGTGTTTTTATTCTTTTTATTATATTTATTATTGATTTACTTTACTACATAATCTTTATGGCATAATGCCGTATTAACGTAGCTATGGTTGACACTTTACATATTTAAAAGTTGAGGCCACCCTTCTTAGAACAAGCGTCTACTAAGTACATCGTGCAACAATACTACATGATATAAATTAATGATCTGGGAAACACATGAAAATGCCTCGAAATCGTTATTCAAAGACTGCTCGGTTATCTTAGAATCAGTTAGAGTTGTCAACTACAACGAGCGAACCCGTCACATGAGAAAGTTTAAACGATAGTGATAGTTCTATCTATTTGTGAGGTAAGCGTAGATGACTTAGAGACTATGCAAATCTACGTCTAGCTAGGCCAAAAGGCCTGAGAGAGTCTAATGCCTTACTGCCAGGCACCGGGAAAGGTATCCAGCGGGCAGCCTCGCCCCCTGACTACCAGTTATGGAAGGATATCTCCGTCTGGAATTAACCATCAGGATACCTCCTTCCTTCCGACTGGTTACGGGACCAAAGTCGCTTACGCGACCTCTACCTATTATATTTCAGCGGTAATTCGATAGGAATTTATCGAGGACCTGGGCGTAATTTGCTTGTCATACCACTAGTGATCGGGAGGCCGATAGGTCGTCTCAAGAATGGCATAACGACATGGCAGGTCAACATCCACTCCCGCTGCTTAGGAGACAGTATATTTCCATAGTCTCCAGACTACTTCAGCAAATAGTCAGAGCGCACAAACGATTGGCGTCGCCGAATATTGCGCAAACCGTTCAGTAGCGTCAGGAGGCAATCCCTCAGGGGATACCGATCAACCAACCGTGAGGCCTGAGACGCGAGAGTCTTACCCAGGGTAGCCTTCCACACGTGGAGGCTTCTGAATAGGAGTTGAATCGTGAGTTGGCCCGATCCGAAAACACAATGTATCTGAATGGCACAAGCTGTAAGAAACTCATCTTATATTTGAACATCATCTTAGTTATCATCAACGACATGATCTTAGTTAGCAACTTATCATAAAATCATTTGAAAGACTTCTGTCGAAGGCGTAATGTTTGTTATGACACGTGTCACACTTCTTCACGTCAGTTAAGAGCAATGCTGGCGCTCACTAGAGCAGCGATGTGCCACAACCGCCCAGTAGAAATCGGCTATTAATTGCATACTCTCCGCACGCGAAATACATCAAATTCTTGTTCGTCTTCAACGCGTGCGTAATAATCCATTGTTGTGGCCGCGACGCCCGTGTTAGTCTGCATCTCGATCGATGGCGCTGAGAGGCTGCCAGGCGCTGAACTGCAAGAAAGAGTTTGTGGAGACTACGTCACACATAATGTAATATTTCGGAAATGGGGGGGCATGATGGACATTGTTAGAAATTGGCTAGGAAACTTTATGTTAACATTTAATGTTGGCAAAACCAAATACATGCCATTTAGTTTAAACGTTAGGGGTCAACCCACTGCAAAAAAAAACTATTGTAGTACACGAATGCGATAGCGTAGAGTCTTGCCTCTGCAAAGAGAAATAACTTGGAAATACCTAGGCATCACTCTAGATTGCTTCCTACGTTGGGACACTCATATACATAACGTGGCTACAAAGGTGCGAATCCTTAGATATATTTTCAAAGAACTGAGGAATATTCTGGATTCCAAAACGCTAAAAACTGTTTATCATGCTTTATGTGAATCGCTAATTACTTACGGCATAATTAGATGGGGTGGTTGTGGTAAAACCCTGCTAGAGTCATTGCAAGTTGCGCAGAAATTTATACTCAAAATGATTCTCCGCAGACCATATCGCCATCCCAGCAATGAACTTTATGTGGAAGCTAAAGTCCTTGATTGTAGGCAACTTTTTTTAAAACTTCCCTCCTAAAGCTATTTTTGGACAATAATTCAAATTTAGGAATAATTCAGAGCCGAAGACCAACAAGACAAGTTTTAGAAAATAGCTTAATAATACCCAGGATGAAAACATCATTTGGACAAAGACATTACTCTTTCATTACGCAGAGATTTTACAATCTGATCAATATGGAAATAAAAATGAATTTGACATTTAGGATATTCAAAATTAATGGCTATTTAAGGAATGGTTCTCGAGTCATGACAGACTAACCATACATCAAAAGTTAGAAATTATAGTTTAATAACTATTAAAAAAAAAAAAAAAAAAAAAACTTAGGTGCAAAAATTATTAATATATTTTTAAATAGAATGTATGTTTATTATATTTTAACATTCAACTAATTACCATTTCATTTTGTTGTTATATATTGTTTTGACAATAAATTGTACATTATTTTATATTAATTTTTATATTTCTTAACATTATTAAATATTATTTATTAACCTTTTTATTTTTTGTATTACAGATTTATCTTACTCTTTACTTTAGTTTTATGAAATTTTCTAATTGTCTCATATTTTTTGAGGATCATATTTTAGGGCAATTTAGTTTTTTGAGCATTTTAATAAAACTTTTACATAATTTATCGTAAAATTAGAGTCCTGTCCATCCTAGAACGGGCTAGTCCCAGTTGGGTGACAGAATCAAATAAGCAAAAGGTTAAGGTTTTGCCATTCGGTTCCTGTTATTTTTATAAGCAAAAATGATGTTTTATAGCAATTAATTCTTAAATAAATAAATAAATAAATAAATTTCATGTACCCCGCCTGATAGCAATTGAAACTTGCCGCTGCAATATGGTTGCCACTGCGTATAAATTCCGAGTCAGATTAATATATTTTCATCGTCGTAAACACTGATAGTTTAAGAGTCTTGACCGCTCAACAGTCGTAATTAAATCTTCAACCAGAGAGCACACTGTATTTTACTGTAACGAAAAGCGCACCGCTCCCTAGCGCGAGCCGCGGGAACAAAGGATTATCCTAAGTGCAACAAATTATTAACTCGTATGAACCCGTAATGTCCAGTACATGTGTTAAAAGTTACAAGATAACATTAATATTTAGGTCACGCCAAAAATTTCCAGAGCTACCCACTTACATCAACATTTTTGTAAGAATAATGACAACATTTGAAAATGGAAGTATTTGGTTGTAGAATAATATTTAAATCATTTAACTGTTATTTGTTTTCGGGAGCTAATGGGCCTAGTGCAGTTGGGCCATTATGATCCATGCGTTAGGTTCGGCCCAATTCACAGGTCAGCACCCATTCGGTAGCCTCCACATAGAAGTGTGAGCCCGAGTAGGACTTTGTGCTGTGAGCAAGTTCCCTAGGAATCGGTCTTAAGGCGCTCCTGGACGGTTTGCGCACCGTGCAGTCCGACTGATAACCGGGAGCGTCTGGAAACGGCTTGTTTCTTATAGAGCAGGGGTGGTTGTTAACCATATGGCAACCGCTCTTGATCGATCGGCTACCCGATACCGGGTGAACAGCCGGGCAAAGGACGCCGTGGTCCGCGATAGATTCGGTAGATACCGAGTCACCGCTACGTAAGGAAGAGAACCGTGCAAGTGACCTCCAATCCGTTACCAGTCGGGAGACCGGAGAAATCTGGCTGAAACCGGTAGTAAGGGCGCGAGGCCGCACGCTGGTTGCACACCCGGTGTCTTGCGATAAGCTTAGCGTTAGCTACTTTTGATTTTTGGTAACAGTAACGTGTAACAGCTACAGTTACAGCTCGCTAATGAGTACCTGGCTTTACGGGCGAGTGGCGTAACTAGACGGTGAACTGTTTCGTCCCATAGTTCTGTCGCTCACCTCACCGGAGACAGAATAATCATTGTCGTTAAAACTTCCTGAGGTGACTGGTCCGCCATTTGTAGTCTACACCTCCAAGTGTCCGGTTTTCTAGACATTCTGCCCATTTGTCGAATAACCAGGGGGTCTGGGGAGATGTATGTTTCCTATAATAGCGGGAACACTTGCCGAACTGACGTTATCTATCCTTGGAACGATTCGTTGGCCACCCAATTCCGAGTGAGCATAGCGGGAAAGGGCGCCTCGGTTCGCGATATATTGAAACTGAATTACCGCTTACGTCAGGTATGGACCGCGCAAGTGACTTCGAATCCATGACCAGACTGGAGGATGGAGAAATCCGGCCAAAACTTATATGGGGCAACTTGAGTTGACGACTACAACGTGCGAGCCCGTCACCTCAAAAAGTTTTAACGATTAGTCGTTCTATCTCCCTGGAGTGAGCGCAGAAGACTTGGACAAAACAGACCACCGTGTAGCCCCGCCACAAACCCGTAAGAAGCCAATGCCTTAACCGCGAGATAGCCAGGAGTGTTACCCAACGGGCTTACACTCACGCCCTTACTTCCAATTGCGACCAGATTACTCCAGTCTCTCGATTGGTTGCGAGTTCGAGGTCGCTTGCGCGGTCCTCTCCGAAGCGGTAAAACGGTGTACACCGAATCTATCGCGGACCACGGCATCCTTTGCCCGACTGTTCACCCAGGATCGGGTAGCCGATGGTCGTTTCAAGAGCAGTCGCCGTAAGGTCCGCAACCACCCCCGCTCTATGGGAAACAGTACTGCTTCGAGACTCCCCCGACTGTTAGTCAGAGTGCGCAATCGATTGGCTTATGCCACACGGTGCGCAGACCGTCCAGGAGCGCCAGAAGGTTGATTCCCAGGGAAAACTAACCATAAGGCGAGAGTCCTACCCGGGCTCGCACTTCATGCGTGGAGGCCGTCGGATAGGTGTTGACCCGTGAGTGTGACCAACCCTGAACAGAATGGGTCTTCGTGGCCAACTCAGCAAGGGCCCATTAACTCCCAAAGGGGGGGGGGGGGGGCATACGGTCTGCTGATTAACATCCCAGTGTTTACAGCGAGACACCGGGTGCGCATCCAGCGGGCGGCCTCTCGCCGTTACTACCAGGCGGGTTCGAGGTTGCTTGCGCTGTTCGGCTCGAGGTTTCTACCGCTATGTAATCGTAAGCGATTACATAGCGGTAATTCGGTATCTACCAAATCTGTTGCAGACATTATTTTTTTTATATACCTATTTTTTTTTACTTTTTTCAAAAAGTTTTTATTAAAACTTGCTTAGTTAGTCATACTGATTCACTTACTACAAGGATGTCACTAATTAAAAACTCATCCTGTATAGGCTCGCTGATCAAACAGCTGAAAACGTCTACAGTTGGCCACCCTGTCACAATCACCATAATGAGTAGTATCGCGACACACACCGCCGCATATTTCGCAGACAATATGGCGATGTTACAATAATTATGCCCACCTTACACGGTCGCTCGCGGCCCGCACGGGAGACAATGGTCGGGAAGAGACAACTGTGTGATCGGAACTGCCAACAATACGGCACCGCTTCTTGCGCGATTGTCTGCAACAGGCGACCGGAACTCATTCCCATCACAACGCCTTTTCGGGCGAAATCGGAAAATGCGGGTAAATAGGGTGCGATCGCGCCGATGCGACGACTCGATCGATCGGTTAGCGCCGCTTCGCCGCGTAAAAGGAAAACCGACGATCTCAGAGCAAAACTATGGTTAGAGCTCGTTCGAGAGCTACACTGACTGAACGCAAGCAAATTGTTTAAGTAGACACCCATTCTAGTGGTATTGCTCACTCGATTTTTAATGTTCCTTAAGGCAACGTCTTAGGACCGATCAGGTTTTTGGTCAATTTCAATTTTTTCAATTCAATTTCAATTTATTTCCAAAAAATCTTAACAGATTGTAGAAACTTGATATCTAGGTACATTTAAAGTACAGTCTATTACTCCGTTTTTACAGCATCCAAATTTATCACCACGTACATACAGTTCAACGTACTTTATTATTGCTTTTAAAACATGTCGATATGCAACATTTTAGTACCGGCGATACTCAAAATCATTTTTAAAATGTACTTACTAAAACCACAAATTAAAATAAACAATAAAAATAATCAAAAGTATAAAATCAAAAAAAGTCAGAATAAAAAAAAAATATTTAAAAAAAAATGGGCCAAAAATCATTTAAAATTATCAAATTCCTCGATGGAATAAAAAGCTTGGTCTAATAAGAATTCTTTAAGTAATTTTTTGAATAGGCTTTCCACTTGAATTGTTTTTAAACTTTCCGGTAGCCTGTTAAAGTAATATGTCCCGGAGTATTTTGTGTCTTGCCTTGCTGTATTTAGTTTAGTACATGGTATATAAAAAAAATATATTTCTCGTATTTTTAGTATGTGTATCTGAAAACTTTTTATAATGTGTTTCTATATTCTTAAAAAACTCAGTCAGTAACTTAAAGAGATAGAGTGAGGTTAAGGTGGGGATTCTCAGCCTTTTAAAAATGGGTAGACACGACTCTTCTTTTTTCACCTTTGCAATTATCCGTACTGCTCTCTTTTGGTGTATAAATATGGGTTCCCTATTACAAGCATAACAATTTCCCCAGATTGTAATAAGGGAATTACAAGGATAGCTTCAATATAGCTGAAATAAACATTTCTTGTTTGCAATTCATCCAACGACCTTCTGACAATACTCAAAGCATAACATGTCCAACTTAACCTACTTTCGAGGTTTTCACAGTGGAAATTCCATTTTAAAAGTTCGTCGACATGAACTTAAAAATCTAGTACAAGGAGTTTGAGGAATGGCAGTGTTATTTATTTAAAGTATTATTGGCGAACCTTTATTCCGATTTCGGTGATTTGTCAAATGTATGAAGTTACTTTTAGATGCATTTAGTGTGAGGTTCTTGCTCTCAAACCAACTATTAGGTTTACATAGGTTAATTTTAACGTTAATCAATAATTCTTCCATATCTTTACCGGCAACAATTAAACTAGTGTCGTCGGCAAACATCGTTACATTTATATTATTGAAATACATTGGTAAATCATTTACATATACTAAAAATAGAATAGGACCCAAAATGGAACCCTGCACATCAAATGAAATCAAACTAAGTTGTCTTTAAAACCTTATACATAGTTGTTTAGACGTTACCCAATACTTTGGATAAATGATATTACATAAATTGATTATAAAATCCAAACGCAATCAGAATCGATATAATACTTTTGTAGATAGCCGCTGATAGAAAGTCCAGCGTCCTGCTAGCCGACTTTACGTCCTACCGGTAGGACGCGCGGTTTTTGTTTATCTTAAGATTTCTAGGCCTGGTAGCAGGACGCAATTTCATTTAATACGTAGTGCATCTCATTCTCTCCTAGCCAGTTTTTAAATCACGTCGCTGCGACCAGTTTGGCCCAAATGGCTGCCAGTATGCCCAAATGGGATGCGCGTACGCGCTGAAGGGGGTGCGCGTTCGATGAACAAAAATGCGGAAACACGTTGAGTCGCAAACATTTTGGAAACGGTAGTTATTCTTGGGGAACAGTAAGAAAAGTAGAAAATAACTTTGTAAGGGTATTAAATGGACATGGATTGATTTTTTTTACCGTTCCTATATAAATTTCGATTGATAATATTAATGAATATTGTCAATCAAAATTTGATTGACAATATTCATTATCCAGTGGCAATATAACGTCAGACATAACGTGACATATGAGTCAGAGGCTGACCGAAGTACGAGACCGTGCGACTTTAATGGTCCGTAAAGCTCGTGGAGATATAATGGTGTTTATTAGAAAAGTACTCGATAGAGGGGGAGCAAGTATATGAAGATTTTGCCTTTGGCGTAGGTACTGGCAGCACTTCAACCGTGTGCCATATTCGGACACGGGATCATATTAGTTCAAGTTTTTTTAAGTAGTTCCTCAGATAACTCGAGGTAAGCCACATCTGAATAGTCAATAAAAGGTAAGTGGAGAGACTGCGCAAGAGATTTCTTTGTATCCATGTTGGAAGAATTCGTTTGAGCAGTTGCAGAGGGTGAAAGATAGCAATTATATGGCGACTTACATCGTCTACGTGTGGTTGCCAGGAGAAATGTTCATCGACAATTAGACCAAGATCTTTCACTATGCGACAAGGTGTATGGTGTTGCTGTATTGGATCTTCGTTCAGTTTCAAAACGAGAACAATTTGCAACCTTTGATGAGTAAAGCTTGGAATTTCTGAGGGTTGATTTTTATTATTATTATTATTATTCAGACATGCAGCATAATTGCTGATACGTCTTAATTTAACACTGAGTTTAAATGCAATATTTTTTTTAATGTCTAGTCTAGTCTTAAATGTCCAGTCACTTTATCAGGTAAACTGTTCCACTGGTCCACAGTCAGGTTGGCTAGAAAGTGTTCCCTGGGATTGGCGTGGAATTGTGTCGCCTCAAATTCGAAGTCTTATCCTCGCAGACGATGCATGTGGTCCCGCTTGAAGATTGAAGACAACTCTGGGCAATTATAGCATCAGTTGAGGATGTTATATGTCTTAATGCGGTCACCCCTGATCCGACAATCCTCGAGTGTTGTCAGTTGCAATCAGCGGAGTCTTTCTATTTCAGATTCTTAAAACCGATTGGCATCTTGGTCGTCCCATTCTGGATTTTATCTTCGTACTGGACGCTTTACGCTCTACCCCTGATTAGTAAACCCATCAGCGCACACCATTCACATATGGCAAATACACAACATACATAAGAAGCGTCTTTGTAAAATGTGTAATGCCGGCCGGATGCTTAGCCGAGCGGTAACCCCATCCTGTCATCAACCTTCGAACAATCATTTAAATGAATTTCATGGGCGGCGGAGCGATTTTATGTCATTGTGTAGTAATCTAGGTACCGCAATAAAATGAGTCTGGCCAGACGGGTTTATTTTACCGAAAGAAGGTTTTATGAGGGGCAATAAGTTCAAAAATAACGGTTTGCCCAATCGAATCCATTGAAAGCTCCTCGGAAGGACTGCTGCAATGTGTCCATTTTTCGACCCCTATTATTGCGTCCTTAAAATTATTATTTTTATTGTACGGGTATAAGTATGTACAACAAGGTATAAGTATGTTCAAGACAACAAAACTAACGAGCTCAAACTCGTCTATCTTAGCACTTTCCATCTGGGAGTTCCAGTGGCAATCTACCGGCTCCCAGACTGCCGTCATCACGTGTAATGGAAAGTTTTATTTATTTATTTATTTATTTAAGAATTAATTACTATAAAACATTGATTAGCTTACAAAAATAACAAGAACCGAATGGCAAAACCTGAACCTTTTGCTTATTTGTTTCTGTCACCCAACTGGGACTAGCCCGTTCTAGGGTGGACAGGACTCCAATATTACAATCAAGTTTGCTTGATTGCTTGGTTGCCTACAAATGTACAAGTTTTAGTAAAAAGCTAATAACACTAAATTGCCCTAAAATGTGGTCTTCAGAATAAAATAAAAAATAATAATAATAAAAAAATATTAAAAATATATAATAAATAAAATGCAATTCCATTATTAAATCGGCAATAAATATAATATAAAATTCGATTAAATAATATAAATAAAGTTATATGTGAGAAAAAAAAGAAACAGTCATTAATATTTAATATTATGTTTTAAGTAATATAAGATTTAATATAAAAATACCTAGTCTAAAAGTATAATTCATTGTCAAAGTCAAATATTTTTTGGTAGTTAGTTCAATGTTAAAAAATACTTAACATATAAGTTTAAAAATATGTTAATAATTTGTGCACCTAAGTTTTATTATACTATTATTTCTAACATTTGATGTATAGTTAGTCTGTCATGATTCGATAACCATTTCTTTAATTTATTTTTGAATTCCCTAAATGTCAAATTCATTTTTATTTCCATATTGATCAGATTGTAAAATCTCGGCGCAATGAAAGAGTAATGTCTTTGACCAAATGATGTTTTCCTTCTGGGTATTATTAAGCTATTTTCTACAACTTGTCTCGTTGGTCGCCGGTTCTGAATTATTATTAAATTTGAGTTATTGTCCAAAAATAGCCTTAAGAGGGAAGTTTTTAGAAAAAGTTGCCTACAATCAAGAACTTTAGCTTCCTTATACAGTTCATTAGTGGGGATGGCGATATGGTCTACGTAGAATAATTTTTAATATAAATTTCTGCGCAACTTGCAATGGCTCTAGCAGGGTTTTACCACATCCACCCCATCCAATTATGCCGTAAGTAATAAGCGATTCACATAAAGCATAATAAACAGTTTTTAGTGTTTTGGAATCCAGAATATTCCTCAGTTCTTTGAAAACATATCCAAGGATTCGCACCTTCGTAGCCACGTTATGTATATGAGAATCCCAACGGAGAAAGCAATCTAGAGTGATGCCTAGATATTTCCAAGATATTTCTCTTTGTAGAGGCTGACAGTTACAAGACTCTATGCTATCGCATTCGTGTATTACAATAGTTTTATTAGTAGTGGGTTGACATCTGGTTGTTATACTAAATGGCATGTATTTGGTTTTGCCAACATTAAGCGACAACATAAAGTTTCCTAGCCAATTTTTAACAATTTCCATGCCCTCGTTTGCTTTCTCAAATGTGTAATCCCAGTTTGAACCCTTGAATAGTATAACGGTGTCATCGGCATATGTGATGATTTTACCTACTGGTAACTGACATAGGTCATTTATGTAGACGAGGAATAAAATGGGTCCCAAAACGCTACCCTGTGGCACACCATACTTGAGATGCTGGCTTTTACTCTGGAGGCCCTGGATGGTGACACTTTGTACCCTGTTGGATAGGTAACTATCAAACCATTTAAGACTTGTATAGTTAATTCCTACACTGCTCAGTTTGCATAATAATATATTATGAGGAACGGAGTCAAAAGCCTTTGCAAGGTCAAGGAAAACTCCTAGGCACTTGTCTCCTTTATCCACCGTTTCGACTATAAATTCTGTTAAGGCAGCTATAGCGTCTGTTGTCCCTAAACCTTCCCTAAAACCGAACTGATTGTCTGAGAGTATTTTATTTTCAATTAAAAATTTATAGAGTCTCGCCTTTGCAACTTTCTCGAAGATTTTGGAGATCGTGTTTAGAATGGATATAGGTCGATAGTTATTGAGGTCCTGCTTATCTCCCCCTTTATGTATGGGAATTACTTTGGCAATTTTTAATTTGTCAGGAAAAATTCCGCTTCTAAAACTCACATTAATAATAAAAGCAATAGGCTGGCTGAGATAGGTTTCAGCTAGTTTAAATACGCATGTCCCGACCCCATCATCCCCCACCGCTGACCTATTTTTAAGGCTGCCTATTACTTTCTTAACTTCGTCTCTATTTGTAGGCGTTAGGTACATGGACACAGGTAACGTATCAGATTTACTTTGGTCAGTAATTACAGAACTATTTATCCCACGAAACTTTTCTGCTAGTTTGGAGCCAACATTACAAAAATGACTATTTGTACAATTTAGTAACTTTTCAGGATTATCTTTCATTGTAATTATTTGATTGTCAATTTTAATACTATTTAAATTTACATCCTTTCTATTTTTATAATTCGCCGCTTCTTTTATATTTATCCAGATTTTTCGTGGGTCCCCGGCTGAGTCAGTTATTTGTTTTTTAAAGTATTGCTGCTTAGTCAATTTAATAATTTTATTACATAAATTTCGATAACGAGTGTATTTCTGCCTCAGCATTGCATTGTCCGGTGTTTTTCTTAACGCTGCGTGCATTTTATCACGCCTGTGAATACAAAAGAGGAGTCCATCAGTAATCCACGGTGTAATTTTTTTATTTTTATGTTTTATAATTACAGTTTTCGATGTTGTATGTTTCTGTATAATGTTACTCAAGATGGAAAAAAATAAGTTATAGGCGTCGATAGCATCCCTAATCTGATATAACTCATTCCAGTCATGTTGGCTGATTTCGTAAACTATTTTATCATAATTAATTAATTTCTTTATTTGCTTGTTTGGATGTACAACGTTATTACTTCCCTTAGCGGCCATCTTAAAGAAGATTGTATAGTGATCTGTAATTGAATTTTTGTATACAATGGTCGAGATTAGGTTTTTGGTTCGAACCATGGCATGATCTATGCAACTGCTGCTATTGTTATATTCGCGCGTTGGATGAATTATCTCAGGTCGGAGACCATGTAGCATTAGGACGTTTAGATATTCTTCAGATTGTGGATGCAGAGTTCCTGCTATAGAGATATTCAAGTCACCGCACAGGTACAGATTTTGAGAATTTCTATTAGCGCATAAAAGTGTATTAAGGCTTTCTAAGAAGTAGTTGATATTATTTATAGATGGGCTTCGATAAATAGCAAGTAGACTTGTGGCTTCATCTATGTTTATTTGCAAGCAATTTGCTTCAGGGAAAGCTATTTCTTGTACCGATAAGAAGCTGAAGCTTTCTTTGATATATAAAACAATGCCATCATTTTGAGTATGATTAAAGTTGGTATGAAAAGATTCATAGCCTGGAATATGCTTCTCTCTGTAAAATTTACCATTCCAAGTTTCAGTGAGTATAATTACATCAATGTCTACATTGAGTTGTTGCAAGAAGATTACTAGACTATCGTAATTTTTGCTCAAACTTCTAATATTCAATGCTAAGAATTTTAAGGCCTTTTTTTCTGAAAGTATGCTCCTGCATATATTTATATCCGCAGTATTATGCCTATCATTATCAATATTACTAATAAAGTTCATGTCATGATCCATTGTTATGCGTTGTGGTAAAAATCATTACATTAATGGCAAAATGAAAGATATATTGATCGAATAATATTATGAGTCTTAAGGACATAAAACTTAGGCACATTGCTAAAAATAAATATATGCTAATAGATATTTTAAATATTAATTCTTCGTCATCACATACATCATTTAAATTATCAAAAAAAGGATAAAATAATAGATAGGTAAAAATGTATACGGCATAAATTTTATCAAAATCGTAAAAAACTAAAAATAATATATGAATATTATAATATAATACATTATTATTATAAGATCCGTAAAAACTTTGTATATTAAAAGAATCATTAAAATAGATTGTCATACATTGCAATACATTTTATATGTCATACATTGCAATACATTTTATATTATTTATTTATTTGTCCTACAGCAGCGGTTCCCAAAGTGTGGGTCGCAAGCCGATTCCAGGTGGGTCGCGAACACAACGTATGAACGTAGGGTATAATATGGTAGATAGACGACGAGATAGATTGAAGAGTCTAAGTGTATTTAGGATACCTACAGACAATATAATTAAATTAAATAAATGAATAAAATAAAGATAGCACTTGAAAATAATAGAATATAAAACTTGCAACCTTGAAACTGGACTGTCAACTAATGCCGATGCAGAGTTATTTGACTTGTCAGAAGATACCTACTTGAAGAGTACATTCAATCGCCAACGCTTGACACAATTCTGGCTATCTCTACGTGCTACACATCCGCACATTTATGCTGAGGTAGTTAAAGTTCTACTCCCATTCACGACGTCGTATTTGTGTGAAGTAGGTTTTTCTGCTATGGCAAGTATAAAGACAAAGTACAGGAAAAAGCTAGATTTGTCAAATTCTCTGCGCTTAAAAATATCTCGCATTAAAGTTGAAGAAGTAGCTGTAATTTTGAAAAATTGAAAGCAAGGTCATTCGTCCCACCATTGATTTTATAGTGTAATATAAAATCAATGGTCCCACTTAATTATTTCGCCGTACCTACTCTATGATATTCAAAGTAGGTAGGTAGGTAGGTATGTAAACGTAGTTCTTAGTTTCTATTTTTTATGTTGTCGTACATTACAATTTCTTAGAAAATAAAGACTTACTTATGATACTTACAAATGAAATGTTTATTTTTTACATCAAACCACTAACTAACTTTTCCGAAAAAGTTCTCGCTGGGTCGCAAAATATTGTGATTTTAAAAAGTGGGTCGCGGGGTCAATAAATTTGGCAACCCCTGTCCTACAGACTTTATCTTCCTAGTATGGGCTACGGCCTAGTTAGCAGATTCTACGAAGAAAACAATTTATTCGTATTTTTTTGAATTTATAAATTATCATTATATTAATATTCGTTTGAGAAGTTAATGAACAGAATCAGTGGAGGCAAGAAGGGGTTTTCCGTCTGGATTTTTTTAAAATATGTTGCTAAACGTGACATATTGTATTGAGCTCCATAAAAGATAGTTTCGCTTCATAGAACTTTCATCTATAGAAGCGTCAGCGAAGCCTTGCAAAGTAGGAAGTGCAAAAATGTACGGGATACGTCCCCACCGACCAATAAAACCAGACATATGACGTTGGAAAGCTCTTTCACGACTGTCATTTGTTACTATGGCGGTCAGTCTCATTTGAAGAAAAATATGTTTCTTGCAAGGAGCGACGCCACGCCGCCATGTTTCGCGTCGCCGTAAATTTTTTCTGAGAGGAACCAACGAAGAAACAATAATTGTGATGCATTATATTATTATTAATAATAAAACTCGTTATTTCAATAAAAGGCGAGCTAATTGCCTTGCGGCAATGTCTATCAGCTAACATATACCTTACGTTTATAGTACCTACCTGCAATGGCTACACAAAATTAACTTAAAAACTATAGAATAAACATAAAGCTAGAAAAAAAGTTGATAATAAAAAAAGAGAAACAAATTATTAAAACTAATATGAATTTAGTTGCTCAGCGCTATTTCGTTT
This sequence comes from Micropterix aruncella, assembly GCA_944548615.1. Classification (NCBI taxonomy): domain Eukaryota; kingdom Metazoa; phylum Arthropoda; class Insecta; order Lepidoptera; family Micropterigidae; genus Micropterix; species Micropterix aruncella. The sequence goes on from OX155968.1 coordinate 11,907,370, forward strand.
CAAGACAATCACTCATGCATGTGGAACAACTCTACAGATCAGAGCTGTCAGTTCAGTTTTGCATAATTTTGTTTTCTTTCACCCGTTTTTCTTGTGTGATGCGATAATTCGCTTATTAAACCAATTCTTTTCTTCTATTCATCAGTTTTATTCATTATCGGACTAAAATCAACAACTAAATAAAGACGCAGCGGAAAGGTAAGAGACGAAGGAAGGAAAGATAAGAGAGAACTAGAGAACTACAGAGACTACAACGGGCGAACCCGTCACCTCAGGAAGTTTTAACGATATTAGATTATTCTGTCTCCCGTGAGGTGACCGCAGAAGACTTGGGACGAAAAACAATCCACTGTCTAGTTACGCCACTTTCCCGTCAGAGGCACCGGGAAATGTACACAACGGGCAGCCTCGCCCCCTGACTATCAACTAGAGTTGTCAACTACAACGGGCGAACCCGTCACCTCAGGAAGTTTTAACGATATTGATCGTTCTGTCTCCCGTGAGGTGAGCGCAGAAGACTTGGGACGAAAAACAATCCACTGTCTAGTTAGGCCACTCGCATGTCAGAGGCCAACGTCTTACGGCGAGGCACCGGGAAAGGTACCTACTCAGCGGGCAGCCTCGCCCCCTGACTTTGCCCGTCATAATGAAGGTAGGCAAATATTTTTTTTTCGGACCCGAAGTCTTCACCGATTGACAATTTTCAGGGGTTCATAACTAGAGATATTATATCGAATATACAATAAATCATGCGGATAAAACTTTTTCCACAAACCAGACTCCCCCGCTATCAGAGAGAATGCACTGACGCCGCACGGTGCGCAAACCGTCCAGGAGCTCCTGAAGAACGATTCCTAGGGAAACTGGCCCGCAGGCCAGGGGGTCATACCCGAGCTCGCACTTCTGCGTGGAGGCTGCCGGATGGGTGTTGACCCTAGAAATTGCCGACCCTTACACATGGGTCCCCCATTAGCTCCCCGTTTTTAAGAACTGCAATAAATCTTTAAAAAATACTGCGAGTTGTACCTACTACAATAAGTAAGTTTTAAAGTCAAAGTGCCTATCGGCACCCACATCGGATGATAATTAGAACAATGTTTCGCTTGAATTGATTCGACAGGAAGTGTTGCACGCCAAATAGACCGAAAAACGTTACCTGCAGCAACGCCGATACCGCAAAATACTTCTATAAAAAGCTTCAAGCAAAAATTTGCGAAAACGCTTTAAGACACCTATTGGACAACTTTTCAACTATTTGGCTGTAAAGCACAAAGTAGTAGCGAATACAACCGCCATATAGCAGCATTTTTTAAAAAACTGCAGAACGATCTAGCGGTTTTGAAGGCAATCATTTAGTGTGTGTCAAACGAGTTACCAGGTAAACCGCTAGATTAATAATTATCAATTTTTTATTTGCTTCCCGTTGTATGATTTGGAACTTGAAATAAATAGTAGGAAAAACGGCTAATAGATGGCGCTTACTAGAAAAATAGAGAAAATTTCGAAAGTCCTTATTTGCCGATTCTATATCTAGACCTGGTTCTAGATAAGTTTTCTAATCAAGTTTGCTATCGCCTATATTTTTTACTGTTTCGTAATTTTGTGGAATTTTACATAAGTATTTGTTTTCGATAAAAATCGAGTTTATTAAAAAAAAAACATAAAGAAGTTAGGCTATTTCTAAGAAGCTATTTTAGCAGCTATAAAGCAGCATTTTTATTAAGGCTTTGCAGCGCGATTTAGCGGTTTTCATTATAATCATTCAAGTATTTGTCAAACGAGTTACCAGTTTAACCGCTAGATGGCGTGTTTATTTATTTTTCCGTTATGTACGATTTGCAACTAGACATAAATAGTAAGGAAAACGGATAATAGATGGCGTTCGCTAAAAAATGCGGAAAATTGCACATAATATGCATGTTTGCATCGTGGTTGCCAAGACAATGACCCGATTCTAGGCCGATTTTCTAATCAATATTGCTGTTGCCAAGAAAAGGGTATAATTTTATACTCGTTCGTAATTTTGTGCAATTTTCAATTCTGTTTTGTCTAAAAATCCAGTTTATTTAAAAATATTAAAAATATTATAAATCCAGTATATTTTTTTTAATATATAAAGATCTTTAAAATGTTGTATCGCATTGCTTAATTTATATATTATAACTTTGTTATGTATTTTTTTTAATCTATAATTATTTCTTAATAGACAAACCATTCATCTTCTTGCTTTAGCTATTTTGAGAAATGTGGCCCATTATTTTGATATATTTATATATTAACTTGGTATATTTTATGAAAATCTGAAAAAATCGGGAAATGAGCCACTTTGCATTTCACTTTGGCTTTATAATCATCTCTGTAAGGTGGATTGTTTCATGATTAACCACATATAATTTAAATTGCGATTCTGTAATAAAGCATGAATTCTGCTTTAAATTTTATTAACAGTAATAACTTATTTTTCAAATTGTATAAATTACTAATGCCTTTCACCTTTCGCAATTCTTTCAAAGAAATAGTGGGTTATGTTTGAAATGTCATAAATAACACAGTGTTGCATTTTTTTACACGACTGCCCAACAAAAAAGGAGTGTAATCTGTTCAGGGTTTATCTATGTATGTTTTCCGTTTCTTTATTCCACCATAACTTCTAATCGCTTGAACCCGAGTATAATATGGTACATTAACTGTCCAAATATCAGGTAAGTAGTCGTCTAATTGACCAAATGTCAATAAATTAACATAAATATATCGTGTTTAGTGTCGAATGAAAGGTCTGATTTGAGTTCATTCCGGAAATATACTTGTATCTATATGGATAAATACATAAACCACAAATATTTCATAAATATACCGCGATAAAAATAATGATAAATACAATAGTTAACTTTTTGTAAAGGCTGTCGTGTTTTTTTTATTGTTGTTAATATATTTACTTATTGGAAGTTGACATTGAAATGACAATTATGTCGTAATCGTAAGCCGTAAGCCGTAATCGTGGGTAATTTTTTCAGGAAAGCCACTGTTGTTGTCTTGGATAAAGCTTGCGTTTCTCGACATTTCAGTATACTTAAGTCAAAATCGACTTTTGTGTAGATAAACCAGTGTCGCTTTCAGCCATTGCTTTCAGCTAGCGATATTGACTTCAAAATGAACACGAATGCAGGAAAGGGCATTGACTTAGGGGTGCGTGAAGAAAGCTCAGGACCGGAAAATAGGTCAACAGGTCGATGAAATGGAGAGAGTCAATAGAATTTCTTGTGATTTGGGTGTGTTGGGGACAGAATAGGACAAAACACCATATTTTTCAATCTTTTTATTACGAGCGGTATGATTTCAACGCATAAAATAATTATCACATCTAATTCAGTAACAATCTTCACTAAACAACTACTGTACAACGCTAAACTCTAATATAGTACAACTTTATAATACCTCTCTATATGTATATATCTACCTAAATCAGATATAACCTCTTCGCTAAATTTTGAGCCAAGCTCCCGGTGTTTTGCTATTTTTGAAGAAATAAAACAATTGCACGCTAGAATCCCAATTTTTACAAATTATTAATAAAGAAACAAACTTAAAATTATACATCACATTATACAAATAACTGTCTGTACCCGTAATTTGCGAAACGTACGAAAAACTACATACAAAAAAACTCAGTCTATTTATTAAAAAAAATAATCATAATATATAAATAACGCTGCTCGTTCTATTAAATATGGCCTTTTGAGTTTTCTATTTACATTTCTATCTATGGGTAGTCGGTAGACGTTCAAAGCAAAAATCCTTACAGTGGACATAGTAACACATTAAAATAACCTATTATATACATCGACATATGAACCCCTAGATAGATAACTAGCCTTTCGCGCTCGAAAATGACTACTTCAAAACCACTACTGCGTTTCGGCGATGTTGCAACCGTCGTTGTCCAGGATAGACAGTCAACCCTGGACAACATCGCCGAAACATCGGGCGTTACAAACGTCACGCGGTAAATTCGTTTTTATCTTATGTCATAATGTCAAACAACCGCGATAGTCTTCGATTCCAAAATAACCTACGTATGATCATTATCCGATTTTTAACCGATTTGAAAATGTTTACGTTTTTCTACAAATTACCATAAAAACTACCTTGAAATTTTTGATATTTTTTTATTATAACAGGCAGTTTTTAAGGCAACCGAATAAATAGATTTTCACTTTGACAGAAGTGGGTAAAAGGAGCTTTTTAATATTACAGTTTAGAACTGCTTCATTATTGTTAATAAATAAGGAACACAGGATTTGCGATTTAGATAGTTGTCGTCGCAAAAAATAAAATTTTAAATCGGTTAACAATTTGTACGCGGTTTTTGGGTTTGGCTTTGTAGTCTTATTTGAGAGCCAAAAAGTGAAAAATTTTAATATTAATTACGAGAGTATCAGGATAACCATTTGAATAAGACTTATCTGGAAAGAAATCATACACGGCAGAGTATTGTAATTATGAAATATGTACGTTATGATAGGTGTATTATTATAGGTTTTTATGTCCTGTTTCAGGGTTTTTGCTTTGGACGTTTACTGACTGCCTAACCTTAGAAGAGATTTAAACCATAACTGTGTTAGCTACCAATCCCTCTTTTACATATCCATTTTCTAGTAACTCTGAATAGCCTGATTCGTCACTGCAGGCACTGTCGTTATCCCCTATGGCGTTGGTATCGGAATCGTCACTGTTCGAGTACGTGTTTTCCGATTTAATTTCGACCATCACTTTGACTGGTGGGTAAGTCGAGCGCCGTTTGAAACTGATCTTCTCGCCTATTGGGACTTCGTTTACGTCCTCAGATTGGAGCTCGTTTTCTTGGGGTCTGGTTTGGGTAGTTGCTTTGAAGCTCGAGTACCTCTTCGGAGAGAGGGTCTCGCTCTTGGGTTTCGAGCACAGCTGCTCGAAGCTTTGGACTCGCTGCAGCACGCTCATCTTCGCCGGCTCTGCGCTCTGCTGCGTCATATGACAAGGTAAGGAATTCATGTCAATGTCCGATGACGTGACCGTGCTGGCTGTTTCACAGCCGCTCGATATGGATCCCTCGTCGCTGTCCAGCACCAAATACGTCGACTGCGCGCACAAATGCTCCAGGATAGTCTTTTCGGTGATCTCTTTCGGCGTTTCTTCGATCGGTTCCTCGACGCTTTTCCTCTTGCTTTCTTCTATCAGTAAGCTGAAGACCTCGTCGCTGAACGACATCCCTGTGATTTCTTCGTGACAGTCTTCGCTGTCCTGTGTATCTTCGAGACTGTGGCATTTCTCCATTTTCTTCACTTCCGCTTCGACCGCTCTCTCAGGCAATGAGATCTTTCTAGGTGATTTTATCCTGTCGGATCTTCTCCTCCCCAAAGTGTAAGAAGGGTATAATTCATCGATTCTGTAGGGTTTCCGACTAGGCGACGCGGATTTGGTCCATGTATTGCATTTATTCGCCAGCTCCTCCTCTTCTTCGTCTTCTTCCGATACTAGTTCTTCTATCGCCATCAGCTTCGGAGCCGATTTGGACCTCTCGAGAGGTGGTCTGTAGTTGTTCCCACCCACGCTCAATAATATCTTTCGCCTTGGCATGTTAGGGTTATCGTAGACAGCATTGGCTAGACTCAACCTAGCGTTCTGCCTCGATATCTTATCCCTCTTAAACTCGCTGAGGGCCTGCTGCAGCTTGTGCTGAAGCTGTTCAGTTATCTTCCCGGAGGCTGTGTCTTTGGAGCATAGAACGGCGTGACAGCGTAGCTCGTGCTTCAGCTTCCGACCCTCGTGTCGGTACACCCAGCAGAATATCTTGGGGTGGTTGGGTGGACTGGCGCAGTAGGTTATGCGATGGGACCAGTACTCCGTAAGCCCATGCTCTTTGGTAAATCCTTTGAGGCCGGAGTTTGTGACAGAGAGCTTCATCACGACGTCCGGCTTCGATGATTGGTTGTAGTTTCGCCATAGTGTCGCTAGTGGTTTATCGACACATCCTTCACCTGCGAAAGAAGAGACAAAAACAGTTAACTCTCTATACGAAACACTATTGAGAACGAAATACTCATTACTAAACTAGCTCATTTAGGAAGAACAGAGAGGAAAATCTCAGTGACATTAATATTGATATTTGCTAATAGGTGAATTCCGCAGTTTAAATAGTACTACCATTGAGATAATTCCTTTGATCGCCAAGTCAGGGTTGTCCCTTTCTGCGGGCAGTAGGTAAACCTACTAATTGTAAACAGTTCGTCTGATTTGACACAGACAAGTTAGAACGACTGTCACGACTGTCCAAGTAGGGACTTTCGTTGGCAAATTGGTAGTTTTATTTGTAATGTCCTATTGGTAACGAGCAAAAAGTAAACACCCCTGATTTACACGACTGCTCGATAATAAAGGAGTGTGATGTGTTCAGGGTTCATCTATGTATGTTTTCCGTTTCTTTATTCCACCATAACTTCTAAACGCTTGCACCGATTTAGAAGTGTGTCATATTGTTAGAATCAATATCACATCCCGAGTGTCATATGATACCTTAACTCCCCAAATATAAAGCAATACTGTGTATAAAGTAAGTAGTTGTATAAATGTTCAAAAGTCAATAAATTAACATAAATATATTGTTTTTAGTTTCAAATGAAAGGTCTGGTTGAGTATATTCCGGAAAGATCTGTATGGATAAATACATAAACCGCAAATATATCATTAAAAAATCTGTTGTGTCACCCCAAGACTTTCCTGACTAGTATCCGGGGAGGTGCGAAAAAACAGCGACATTTTTTACTCTAGTACCCCTAATTTTCCCCAACCGTAGGTCGTAGAGACCCAAGATTCTAGTCAGTAAAGTCTTTGGGTGACGAAACCTTTACAGTTTACAGATTACAGAATAAAATAGTTTACAGATTACAAGACGCAGAAAAGAAAGGCACCTATTACAGATTTATTATTAGAAAATAAGTTTGCTTTGCTGTTGAAAAAGTAGTTTACAAATATGTATGGCAGGTACCCCAAATATGTATGGCAGGTACCCCAACCGTAGATCGTACAGACCCCAAAATCAACTGGACTATTCACACTGACCATACCTATCGATTGGAGAAAGAAATTTTGAAAGCGGGGACAATATGTAATCAAGGTTCCCCAAATTTGTATGGCAGGTACCCCAAACGTTGGTCGTAAGTACCCCAAAAACTAATAGGTTCTTCCGATGGTTAACAGAAGCTTCTATGCCAAATTTTAACTTAGACAGATTAAGCGTCTGGGCGCTATCGCGGAAACAATTTTTTCGCCGGGAACCCCAAATTTGTATGGGAGGTACCACAACCGTAGGGCGTAGGGACTCCAAAAACTAATGGGTTCCTCCGACGGTTAACAGAAGCTTATATACCAAATTTCAGCTCAATCCGATTAAGCGTCTGGGCGCTATCGTGGAAGAATACATACATACAGACATACAGACATACAGACATACAGACATACATACAGACAGAGATCGGTCTGGAAATAGTCTCAATCGTCTCAGGGAGTCTCAAAATATATATTCCCATCTTCATCTCAAATTTTTTTTTAGCGCGATCACAATACTTTCCTTTCCGATAGGTCGTCAGGAAAGTAAAAAAACGTAATAAAAATAACTATAAATGCAATAGTTCACTTTCTGTAACCGCAGTCATGTTTTTTATTCTTTTTGATATATTTACTTGTTTTGAATGTGTATCGGCGCATAGTGATATAATTTGTAAAGAATTCTGCGTATAGAATGGAAATTACTGCGATTTACCTCAGTATTATTATTTTACGATTGTAATTTATGAGTTACGGAGAGCATAAATACAAGTGTAGTTTATGAGTTATTTGAACTGATTAACCAGAAAAAAAAAACGTGATTCAAATCCGTGATTTTACAAATTAGTCTAAAATACCTGACGATGTCATCGGTCAGGCCTAGTTTAAATATATTTTTTTTAATAACGGCGTGTAAAGTCGTTAAAAAGAGACGACGTATACCTAAGATAAAAGCACACACGATCTTCTTGTCTATCTGAAGATCTAATCTAAAATATGATGGGATTTTAGCAAAACGTGCAAAACCGGCATGACAAAGTGAAAAGTGTGTTAGTCCAATGAGAAAAAAAAGCCAACTGTGTATATTACATCTTGTGTTGAATCATGCGAAATCCATTTTAGTAACTATTATTCGTTGCTACAAATGAATTATTTTCTGGCTGTGAACTGAATTATGATTGTGGTAATATCCCGAATGAAAACAACGTTTGGCCAGAGACACCTGATGAGTATAGGCCCCAGGGCATACAAAAAATTGCATAAGTCTACAAAGATCGTACACAATAAAGACCAATTCCAAAAACGATGTCATAGGTGGCTCATGAATGAAGGTCGGCATGTTAGCCACCAAATTTTTGACCCTATTATGTAGATTTATTTTATTTATTGTTGTAATTTTTTTTTTGATATAGTTGTTCTTTGGTTTTTATTATTTTTACACGCTTTTATTAGGTCGACCCGTATGTAACTATGTAATGGAATCTAAGGTAACTAATATAACCATCTTCCAAGGATCGTAGCGTCATGAAAATTGGCAGCTGTATGTAGTTCTGATGACGATACAATAATATGGTACTGTCGAACTGATCTGATGATGGAGTCGGAAGATATGAACTGGAACTTCATGATGGAACATCGTATCATAGCTGTGTTTGGACTTGTTAGCAGAGTCTTGGAATGAACTTTGACCACGATTAGGTTTCAAGGTCTGATGATGAAGCCGAAAGATAGGCACTGGCATTCCATGATGGAATATCGTATCATAGCCGTGTGTTTTTAGTGTTTTTATTTTAACTATAAATTTATTATTCTTTTTTAATTCGATCACATTCAACATTATATTATAACTAGTAACATGCACATTTTATATATAATTTCATCCTCTGACTATTACAATTTGATTGTCTGACTATTTATTACAATTTTTTTTTTCATTCATAATTATTTCAATTTGATTATTTCACTATTTAATACAATTCCTAATTATTATTTACCTTTTTCACGTGCCATGGAACAGAAAATCCTTTACTATTTATTTTATTATGAATTTTATGATGGGTCTTCTTATAATATTATTCGCAGATTTACTTAGACCGACAGACGCATTGATATATCAATGACCTGGGGCGGAGACATCCGGCTAAATCTGGTAGTATAAGGGTCTGAGGTTGGCGCGCTGCTTTACTTTCCGGTGCCTCGCAGTAAGGCGTTGGACTCATAGACGGGTGTTACACGTTCAATCTGGCATCGGTTCAGTCCGTGGCGTTGTTCAGACTGACGGGAAACTGATCGTTTATCGCGTTGACTGATGGACTGAACTGATGGATTTTTAAACATTTTGATAATTTCTATCAGTTCATCAGACAGTTCATGATCAAGGTCGCGGATTGAACTGATACCAGATTGAACGTGTATCACCCGTCTTACGGGCACGTTGGCGCAGCTAGTTAGTTAATTGTGTGGTCCCTAAGTCTCAGCGTAATTACCTCACGGCCGAAAGAACGATGTTTATCATTATACCAGCCTGAGGTGTCGGGTTCGCCCATTGCAGATGACAGCTCCAAAGGTTGTGGTGACTATTAAGAAAAATATCCGAAACGGGCGGACACCCGAAAAAATAGACGGAGTCAATTTTGTAGGGTTTGACCAATAAAAATCCAGCGTTGACGAAGCGTCAAGCGCAGACTCCACGCCCGCTAGCGCCGGGAACCAGACGCATAATAAACGGTCAATCGCAGCGCTAGCACAGAATAACTATACGCAGTGGTGGTATAAGGGTGTTAACCCCTCAAATGAATGGCGATTAGCTCGGGTTGCCTACGGCAAAATGTATATAAATTTATATTTACATTTACATTTACATTTACATAGAGCGGGGTTTACTATAGAGCTATAGCATTACTATAGAGCGGATTACTATAAAGCGGCGCACATTTACATTTATATTTACATTTATATAAATTTATATACATTTTGTATACATTTTGCCAAGGCATCCCTTAAGGGACGCCTCACAATAGCATATTTATCATAACTCTCAGAGCGCTCTCACGTTTTAATTAATTGTAATTAATTTAGGGCCTAAATAAAAAATGTGGCTAAGTGCTGCCCTAGAAAACTAATCGGTCAATATAAAGAAACTATAATAAAACACACTCACCGCTTACATTGTAGGAGTAAACGCGCCTGAAAGTTTTCGAAGTCAGTTTAAAGCCGTAATGTCCAAGGCAATGAGCAACTTTTTTTAGTCCAAATTTTAAATTGGTTCCTTATCGAGGGATTCACTTAGAACCCTTTTTTAATTAATGCTTATATTTTTCAAAAAACTCATAAAACTAAAATTCCTCAGATATGGTCGTTCTCAGGTATCATGTCGCCTTAAAATTGTGGCAACACCCTCCTATCCTAAGTGAAATATTCAAGACGCTGCGATGGGATTATTACATTTAGGAGGTAGGTGCGTCTAGTCTTCGCGGAAGAAATTCATCCAACACAGGCAAGCCAGAAAGAAAAGAAGTTAGTACCGAATAATTTTCAACCCACTGTTTCTGTAAAATTTAAAAATGAAATCCCTTTCTGGAGTCCCCGTTTGCGGATTGCAGCGGCCCAAGCCATTGTCCGGTGCCCCGACCGAAATGAATCACCGCCGGCATCCGCGGATCTTAGTTGCGAGGCAGCGACAAAAAGGTGAAATAGTTTTGGAAAAGCTGATACCTTCGGATCACACAGTATTTTGGCCATAGAATACTGGGGTACAGTCAGCAGGCCTGATTCCGGGACACCCGGCGCTAACGTACTAGGAAAGGTGTAATTTTAATCAGTACCCCCAAAGTGATTTGGAAAAGCTGAAAATTCAATAGTAGTAATGACTACTTCTCCCGAACTGCATGGCTACCGAACCTTTATGGCTCCCGAACTCTATTGCATCCATTGAGATGCAATAGAGAACACGACACATATGGTCAGACTGCTTCATAATCGAACTCGTAGCGTCAGCATCTCCATACCATTATATTGCGCCATTGCGAACATTACATTGCCCAGCACAGTAGACCGATGCGTCATAGACTGATGCGTGACATGTATTGAGATGCTGACGCCACACGTTCGATTATGAAGCAGTCTGGCCATATGTTTCGAGTCCCTTATTGCATCCACTCAAGGCCGTGCCCAGATTTTTTTTTCGGGGGGGGTCCAAAAAAAAAGACCGGCTAATTCAAATTCAATTTTATTACCCTTACATTATGACGGGAGAAGCCCGCCACTGAAAATACTGTAGGTACTAACTACTAACTAACATTTTCGTTTTCAAACCTAAAAATCTACAGATTTTTTTTATTATAGTCCTATTTTTATTTATACACACCATCCACCACTTCCTATTAGGCTTTTAGCTTTATTTTGGAGTAATTTGCAGCAAAACAACATGACTGACTGACTACTGTCGCGGCAACAGCAACAACATCGTCGTCATTATCAGTTTTTTAAATTATTTTAGGTAACTGTTCAAACATTAGACGTATCACGTACGTCAAACGTTTGTTACACCGTCTAATAGCAGGGCGCTGGCCATGCCAATCGTCCCATAATTGACTCAAGCGATGGAGACAAACATTTGAGTCTTGAGTCTTTTGACAGCTCTACGCTCTTTTCGATATGAGTGGAACGGATGGATATGAAACTAACACTTAAAAACATACCCGTGAACGCCCTTAAATTGCTCGGAAACGTTCTAAGCGCTGTCCGCTAACAGAGCTTTTGATGATATGACGAAGCACGACGCTGAGATGAATGCGAGTGTCCAACTCTACTAGTTGACACTTGACTGCGCGGGATTTGTCGGTCCGACATCAAGGGTCTGTTATCGTATAGATTTCTACTGTCACTGAAATATCGTACTGCTGTTATTTCTTCCTCGATTTTAACCCGATAACATAGCTTAGCGGAATACCCCTAATGTATTTTTTGCACCCAAAAATCGATTTTATCTAGTGTAAATCTATTTCATTTTGGAAAGTCGATTCTATCTAGTGTAAATCCATTTCATTTCGGGGGGGGGGGGGGGGGTCCGGACCCCTCGGACCCCCCCCCCCCCCCTGGGCACGGCCATGCATCCACTGTCTACTGATGATTTTTTAGCGTTTCTAAAACACTTTGGTGGTACTAATTAAAATCCCATATTTCCTAGTACGCCAGCGCCAGGTGTCCCGGAATCTGGCCTGCTGACTCTACCCCGGCATTCTATGGCCAAAATACTGTCTGATCTGAACGCATAATATACGCTTTTCCAAAACTCTTGCACTTTTTTGTCGCTGGCTCTCAGACTATATTGTGTTCGCATCCATTCCAGGACAACTGGCGTCTACCTACTGCAAAGGGCGCGCCATTTATGAAATGGCCAGGCAGGGGTCGCGACCGTAGGCATTAATCCCAATTAATTAATATAATCGGCGAGGTCGCAGGCGTCGCGTCGTTCGCCCACTCGACGAGTCAGCTGACCGCCTGGCAAAACAGTTCGGGAGCCCATTGAATATAGTTTACCGGACTATACTCCGGCTGTTTTAAAGTAATCTGCGTCTGAAAAAGCGCTACATTCGACTTTGAATTATCATTAAAACACACGTCCACTTTTTGGTCAAATTTATGAACCCACTCCTTCCGTACGATTTCAATAGTTAAGTTCTAGCATTCATTTTTTAAAGGTATTTCTTTATTCATAAAAATGCATGTCTTTTACCTATAATAACTAGGTATTTGCATGCATCTATTTTACGTAAATTAACTAGCTTGATTTCTTTTTCTAGGAGTTCCATCTTCTACCGAAGGTTGTCGATCATTAAGGCGACTTGTACCCCCGACACAGCTGCTCTGAACAAGGATCAAATGCTGGCCCCAAACCATTGGCGCAGATTTTTAAGCCAAGATGTTCTTCTTCTTCACAGTGTTCTATTACCTTATATCTTCCCTTGGACGATCAGTTGTAATAGCTCATGTTTTATCAGTTGTAATAGCTAATAATTACTCATAATGTGCTCAAGATACTCCATCTTCCTCTTTTTAATGGTTTTTAGAACCTCCAATGATTTACCGATTTACCTGATTTAGCTTGATTTACAATAACTATATGTAGGTACTTAATACCCTCTACTTAATCGTGACTATAATGTATATTTATATCTTTTTTTTCTCTTCTTTTTTTTAAATTGCCGAATATATGTCAATACAAATCTAGAGAGTGACTAGTTAGTGCTATAGTAAAACTGTCTAAAGAGGTGCCGGATTGAAAAATATATAAAGTTAATATTATGGTGGTACAGATTGCTTTGAAATAGGCATTTATTTATCAGTTTAAAGGAGTTTTTAAAATATCCTAAGTTCGGAAACTTTTCCCCGTCCTAACTCATAAACCGCTAAACCTACACTTTTTAAATCCTTCTCAAAGAGAGTACTTTATGCGAGATATTCCGCCTGAGATTAATGTGACTCATGTGCGCGATGACGTAGAGTAACCTGCAACCGGCCCCAGGACTACGAGCGCCGGACAACACGTCAACAGCGGGAGTGATTTCATCAATAACATTCGCATGACTACTGCTTAAAGTCTCGACTACTGTAGCAGTCATCAGGCAGACATAGTAGACAACGCCCGAGTTAGGGCGTATGCGCAGTTGTGTGTCCGGTTTTGAGAAAACGGATCAGGATCTGATTCTTCCAAATATCGCCGTTTCGAACCATCTCATAAGCATATTCAATGCTCTCTCGTATATCGAACGCTCGCTAATGCCTAAAGCTTTGCCTCTCCTTTCGTTTCCTTATCACATTAGTTATGTATTCTCATATTCTGTCTTATGCTAGCATTTATATTCTATACAAGTTATCGCAAAACATTATAATATCTAAGAGTATATAAGAGTAAAAAGCTCGCCGATATGATCGATGAAATAGATATATAGTTACATTATTATTACTACTTAAACTTCATTGTGATATAAAACAATACTCTAGTTTAGAGTAAGAATTTTCATGATCAAACAGATCAGAGGTATCGACTACAACGGGCGAACCCATCATCCCAGAATGTTTTAACGATAACGATCTTTCTATATCCCGTGAGGTGAACGTAGAAAACTTGGGTACGATACAAACCTACCGTCCAGCAAAGCCAACATGATCGTCAGAGGCCAACGCATTACGGCGAGTTTCCGGGAACGTAAAACAACTGGCAACCTCGCCCCTTGCCTACCAGTTTTGGCAAGATCTGGATTTAACTACCAGGATACCTCCATCCTCCCGACTGGTTACGGGTTCGAGGACGCTCGCACGATCCTCCACCTGCCCTATGTTCAGCGGTGATTCAGTCTGAATCTATCGCGGACCACGGCATCTTTTGCCCGGCTCTGAACTCAGGATCAGATGGCCGAATGGTCATTTAAAGAGTGGAGGACGACAGATCAACATAAACCTCCGCTGCTTGAGAAACAGTTTATTTCCATAGTCGCTCGAGTGCACAGACCGATTGGCTAACGCCGCACGGTCATTAAACCGTCCAGTACCGCCGTAAGGCAAACCACGTGGGAAACCCATCCACCAGCCGTGAGGCCTGGACGCGAGAGTCCTCCCCGCGGTAGTCCCTCACTCGGGGAGGCTTCTGAATAGGAGTTGAATGGTGAGTTGGACCGACTCTGAAAACATAGTGGATATTATGGCCTGAACTGCACTAAACCGTTCGCTACATGATCAAAACATATAGGTATCTACATAATTTTTATCACATACGAAGAAGTTGCCGACACGTTATTTTAATATGAAATCGAAGACTATCGCGGTTGTTTGACATTATAAATAGGATAGAAAACGAATTTACCGCGTGAAATTTGTAGGACCCGACGTTTCGGTGACGTTGCAGCCGCCGTTGTCAAGGGTAAACTGTTTGTTTACCCGTTTGTTTACCCTTGACAACGGCGGCTGCAACGTCACCGAAACGTCGGGTCCTACAAATTTCACGCGGTAAATTCGTTTTCTATCCTATTTATAACGTTATTTTAAGTTATGATTTCTTCGAAATATGTATTCCGGTACGCGGTACTGAACCGTCTAATGTGCAAACGCTTCACCGTCATATTTTTTAAACGGATCACTTACTTGTAATTCTTCTCATATTTTAATGACCCTCTGTTCTGAAATTATAACTTTGAGCCGTTTACTGGTTAATTTGACATTTTACGCCATTAAGTGAAGTCATTGTGTGAGGTCATTGTACTCCAATTTCGCGTACTCTTCTTGTCACATCAACATGGAAGATATTTACTGGAAGATATTGTTTAACCACTAATAAGTACGCAAAGTACACAATACGTACAAAATACAAAAATACGCACAAAGTACAAAATACGCAAAGTACGCAATGCGTACAAAATACAAAAATACGTACAAAGTACAAAATACGCAATGTACGCAAAAAGTACCTTAAATGATATGACTAGTGCGCGTGGATGATTTCAACCACAATCTTTTCAACTCAACGCCATGACCAAATGATGCCTGCATACCAAAATTCAGTCCAATCCGATTAAGCGTTTGGGCGCTATTGTGGAAGAATACACTTAAACAGACACACAGACAGACTTCAATCTGGAAATAGTCTCAATCGTCTCAGGGAGGCTTAAAAATCGATATTTCTGCCATTTCGAAAAAAAAAATATTCGTTCACAAGACTTTCCCTCCTGGTCCGTTGGTGGGCCGTTAAAGTAAAAGTTTCTTTTAAAATAGGAAAAAATATTTTGTTTAAAAAGTGCGACTTTGCCAGGCGATTATCTATAAAAGTATACGAGTTAAAACATTATAAGTTATGACGGACTTGTAGGAAATATTTCCAGCTTTAAGTTAACTGAAAAGTTCGACTTCCGAGAAAAAGCAAAACCATCGGTTGTTTCACCCCGACATTCCCGGCAAAAAGACAACCCCCCCTCCCCCAAAATCACCCCCCCCCTCCTGCAACCGCCAACTCCTCCCTCCCCCTGTAATGATCTGAAAATCATCACATGATC
Source organism: Micropterix aruncella (assembly GCA_944548615.1). Taxonomy (NCBI): domain Eukaryota; kingdom Metazoa; phylum Arthropoda; class Insecta; order Lepidoptera; family Micropterigidae; genus Micropterix; species Micropterix aruncella. The sequence continues at coordinate 11,923,497 of OX155968.1, forward strand.
GCTTAGCAGCTCTAAGCTAACCGAAAATAGATTAATCAAATTTAAAATTAAATTGTACTTGAAAAAGATCATAGTGACATCTAGCGATTTAATTAGGAACTAAAAACTGACAGATGAAAGAAGGGCCGTTGCTAAACTATAGAGCGCAGTGCCAGAGTCACATAAATAAAAGGGTTTGAGTAGTTTTTGAGAGTTAAGGACATTACTAGGGGTTTCAAAATAGACAATCAGGAATATTTAGCAAGAAATTAGCATATTTTGAGATTTTTACGAAAAATAGACGTAAATATCAATAATTGACAAATAGACAATAGAAGCATGTTTATGGTCTTAAAAAAAGTCGACCGATTGGTTTTTCAAAGAAATATAAAAAGGGGTTCATTAAATAGTAGGAATTATGGGAGAATTAATAGCAATATTGATAAAGTCATTTGAAGAACATTTAATTTATTATTAAGAGAAATTGGAAAACATAATCGACATCGATGGAAGAAAGCCGAATTAATGAAATTAAAAGAATTTTTCACCAAATAATTGCCAGTCAAAATAAAATTTAATAGTTAAAATGAGGAAATTTAGAAACACTTAATTAAAATAGAGGAATTACTAGATAAAATTACTATCAATAAATAAAATTGAAATAAAATAGTTATATTATTTCGCTTTCAAATGCGAAAGCGGAAACGACGCGAAAGAAAGGCGGCAAGATTAAGTCAAAGTATGAAGATTTCCCGCCGAATATGAAACATCAATTTCTCATAATACGTAAAATAAATACTTAAAATCATATATAGAATTAGAAGCACGAATTATCGTTAAGAAATTCGCTTGTTACCAATGTGGCAGAGCGTTATTTAACGAAAAAATAGATAAATCAGATCGTTTTGTGATTGATTAGTCAATAGTTGTGGGTTAAATTACTAAAAAAAAGGATATATCGATAGGGGTGTTATATAAGGAATGGACGTGTTGCTTCCGGCATCCATTAAGAAATTTTAGTTGCACGCACAAAAGCTGCGAAAGTTTGGGAAAGAAAAGTATATCTTGGGGCTCAGATGTGAGAATAAACAGTTTAAAATAAGGGCACTGAGATGCTGTGAAGCATCTTAGTGCCCAGTTCATTTAAATTCGTATAAAGTGTGCAGATCGTATATCACAGAAACGCTTTATCGCACTCGTCATTGAGGCGCTTTTTACAAAGACACTAAAAACGAACAAATAATTGAAAATCCAGTGCTAAAAATGTGAATCGAGAGAGCTACGCGAGTTGGCATGTAAAAATCCAACATTTCAAATAAAATAGAAGTACGAGATTTCGTCGGGTTGCAATACGGAAATTATATCAAAGATGGCGACGAGGCAAAGTCAGACCAATATGTCACAACATTGCGAGCGTTCTTCGGAGGTGCATAACATAGCGGTGAAATACAATTAACATTTGACGAAAACGCAGTAACGGCTTGAAAATTGCAGTACGATAGTAAGCGGCTGGGGTTTCTAAAGAGACATTCTTCTTGGGTATGGCAGATTTCTAGAAAGGCGACACGCATCGAGGAAATTGACATTAGTTATAAGTGCATAATGTGAATGCAGCTGTAAATACGGGGAAGTATAGCCGAGAGTCATTGTCGGCAAAGATGTACTAAAAATATGTAAGTTTATTTTTGCCGAAGCTGGCGTTATTTAATTATTTAGGCCGAAGCTAGCAACCAATATTATCATTGTTGTATATTTTTTGGGGTTATAAATATTCGAGTTTTGTGGGTTTGTTGGAATTATTAGAAATGTTAAGTAGTTGTAACGTAAATGCGTGATTTCTACATATTTGAACGTTAACTAAAAATGAGGCATTTAACATCGATTGATATGAATAGTCGTTGATAGTTCTACGAGGTAAACCTCTAGTCAGACTATTATTTAATTTGGAAGAGAGTTAGCCTTTGCTAACTCCGTTGATTCAGACACCCGCCATTATATAATGTGCTTTTAATTTGGAAACTAGTTAAGGAAACATTCGAATTATACTGAATGTTAGAATAAAATTAAAGATAAGGAAAATTGTAGATTATATTAAGGTTTTTTTGTTTTGACTGATCGATGGGGTTTCAAGGATAACGGGGAGGGAATAGTATTAATAGAAATAATAGAACGAAAACCATATGGACATTCAGTGGACTGAATGGTAACCAGGTCGTAGTTTATATCGGGCATTAGCGACTGCGGTCATTTAAATTCATTATATCACTGGAACGCCATCGACTAGTTGACAGTGTGTTAGTTTATAAGTAATTTTATTGTTGTATGTAAACATTACGATTCATGTTTCAATATAAATTGACATTGAACACATTTAAATAAATAAAGGATTAGAATCTAATTGTCGAATTTCACGGCGGAGATTTAAACTCATGCATTATCAATATTAATATTATTTTATTAACAATCGACTGAACGCAGCCATTGTTGTCATCGACAAATAATCGATCGAAAATAACTCAAAGAATAAATTGTAAATATTTTGTGGTGAATTAGGCGCTCATTATTATAAATATAATTCACAATAATAGTACTTAAACTAAATAGAAAAAGTTATAATTTTAATTGTTTAAATATGCATTTTGGTTTAATATATGGATTATTAATTGGAGAAGATTTGTTTCATTGAGGAAGTAAATACAAAGAGGGAAATTATTAGGCAAGGTATTGGAAGCCTATCCCTCTTGAAGGTAATATTATCACTGTCGCTGTATGGTGGTAACATGTTGAAATAAATATAGTAAAAATCTTCTCTACAAATGACGTCCCAATGTGGTGGGCCAATAGACTTTGAAAGTATCTTAACATAACATAGAGAATATAAAATCATAACTCACAGATAGAAATAGAAGTGAGAAGTAGTAGTAAAAAAAAAAGCAACGCTACATATGGCGTCCCAACTAGTGGGGCTGATTGAAGATTGATTCATAAAATAGACATAAAGAAATAGTAGTAGTATATTATAATAGGTAAGTAAAAATCTAGCTTACACCCCATCCCCCTGATTAACCCCTCCCCACCCGATAGTGGTTGTGTCAAATGACTATGATAGCAAAAGTAGTATTTATTAGTATTTTGTAGTGTTCCAACCAACCCCTGCGCGCTCATTCGTAATAGGTATATTTGTAGTATTTTCCGTGGTATTAAAATGGTAATTTTCTAAAAATTATATATTATTTTCCTAAATATGGCGGACTTTCAATATTGTATACGAGAATGTATTTGCGTCACTTGTATATGAGATATTCCGTACGATTCCAATTTCACAATGTGATTTCGGTCCGACAAGTCATATGCGTACCGTACCGTACGTACAGTACAACCTCTGTAATCCGACAGATACCAGACCAGAGCACTGCCGGATTACCAAAAATGCCGTATTATTGGAAAAAAATAAAAAAAGTCTAACAGAAATTTTCGTTTTAATGTAGGCTATATTAAAAATATAAAATATACAAAGGTGTTACTGTAGTGTAACTTACGTTATTCCATTGACGTGGAAGGCTTGAAAAATTGTCTATTGTCTTTTGTTTTTTATTTCTGAACGGCTATCCTTTAAGGGCTTGTTCTTCTAACCGTTTTAACACTAAAACGTCATGTGCACAGGCGCCATTTTCTTCTGCCCACGCTATCGATGTGGCGAACGAGATGATAGCCGCATCATGGCTTATGTTTGAAGTAGCTGTCATGTTCTCTCCCCCACCATCCTCTTCGTCCTCTTCCTCCCGTGTGACCTCCTCAATTATCTCATCTTCTGTCATGAATTGATCATTCTCGTCTTCTTCTCCAGTAAGCCACACCCTTACATCGTCTGCCGTCAGTGTGTTAGCTGGTGAATCCACGAGCTGTTTGTTCAGTGGCCGACGTTGCCAGATTTATTTAGATGCGTTAACACCGCGAAAAGAATGCCGGATTAGTGGGAGTGCCGGAGAGCTGAGATGCCGGATTACAGAGGTTGTACTGTATTTCAAGTCTTCGAAATTGAAGTATGACTAGCGCGCCCTTCGGTCGATCAATTTTAACTATAATCTCTTCAACTCTTGCCATGACCGATTGATGCCTGCATGTCAATCGAATAAAGCGTTTAGGCGCTATCGTCGAGGAATACACACAGATGCACAGAAGCGCGGTCTGAATACTTTTCTCTACCGCGAAAGTAAATCATCTTCTAGTCACCCATCCAAGTACTGACCGCACCCAAAGCTGCTAACTTCGGTGACAATCGAGAACCGGTGTGTCAGCAAGGCTACGGAGGCTATATAAATCTATCTTATCTTATATAAGTTGATTACTTTGCATTCTTTCAATAATGATCCAGCGAGTCTCTATCAATTAAGATATTGTCACATTAGTTTCATGTTATTCAAGAAATACAAAAAAAATGTTTTTATCTAAACTAGTTCCCACTACTTTGCACTCACAGTGGCATAATTTAAGCAAAACAATTTAATGAATTAGACATGTAACGGAAAAAACATATTAAAAGAAATTTGACGAATTACCTAATCATTTTAATTGTGACGATACAACTAGCCCGGACCTTGAGTTGAATGTTACAACAAGATAAAATGCCATACGGTATTTTAACATGTTTTTAAAAATATGTGTTCATTTAGCACTAATTAGATGATTTTATACTCAATTCAAAGACTTACCCATAGGCAACAAAAACATTGGTTGTGTCACACCAAAACTTTCCCGGCAAGTAGCCAAGGACTTATGGAAGGCTTTGAGAGCGTTGACAATTTTTCACAGGAGGAAGTCACGCCTTAGATAGTGGAGAAAAATGCATTGCGGTATTCTTGGATCTGGCCAAGGCCTTTGACACCGTCTCACATCGTATACTATTGAGTAAACTCCGAAATATCGGAGTGCGTGGCTTACCATTAAAATGGTTCCAAAATTACCTTTCGGAGAGAATACAAACAACAAAAGTTGGTGAGACGGTCAGCTCGGAAGCACATGTTAGGTACGGTGTACCACAAGGTAGTATATTAGGGCCAATCTTATTCCTCATCTACATTAATGACCTTACTAACATGACCTTTGAGGGAGGAGAAGCTATCTCCTTTGCAGACGACACGGTTATTGTATTCAGAGGCAAATCCTGGGACGATGTATACAATTATACTGAAAACGGACTATCTACAATCAAAGTATGGCTAAATTATAATCTACTGACTCTTAATGACTCTAAAACTAAATATATGACCTTTCAAATGAAGAAAACTTACGACAAACAAACCCAGCGCAAACTAAAAATCCACACTTGCAACACGGTCGTTGACGGAAAGCCTTGTACGTGTGCGGAGGTGGAAAGAGTAGATACAATAAAGTACCTAGGATTAACTCTGGACTATACAATGAAGTGGGAAGATCATATCAGGTGCACTGCAACAAAATTGAGAAAACTTGTACATATATTCAAGTTAATAAGAAATGCCGTATCCAAAGATTTAGTACGAACGATATATTTCGCATTGGCCCATAACTTACTAGCATACGGAATCATAGCTTGGGGTGGAGCCTCGCTGCAAGCACTTGATCCTCTAATTAAAGCCCAAAAGTCGCTATTAAGAGTAATACACAAAAAACCCTTCCGGTATTCTTCTGAGAGCTTGTACAATGAATCAAAAGTCCTTGACGTTCGTCAAATATACGCTAAGGTAGACCTACTCTACTACTATAATCATGACAATTATCATCTATATTCAACACACCATAAAGGAACACGAGTAACAACAACCAGACAACACTTAATCCAAAAAAAGAGAACAAGTTTTGCACAAAAACACTTCTCTTACATTGCTCCTCGACTGTTCAACAAAATGAATAGTGTTTTACCTGCAGGATTGAAATCTAGGAATAGTCACGGCGTAAAGAAAAACCTAACTAAGTCACTTTTGACTATGGGTCGACAAGAAACGGAGACATTAATAACATATATATTAAAATAGTGCACGATTTGTGAGATATATGTATATATATATATATAGTATTATTTTATATTTATCTATAAAGTATATATTTATTTATATATGTATGTATATATTTATATGTATGTACCTAAATTTAATATTATTACGCTTTCTTATTCTATTTTTAACTTCTCAAATGTACCATATTAATATACAAAGATGTATTACAGCTAGTTACGTAAACCACTATACTTTTTTTATATTAAGCCTACCTTAGTACAGGCGAGGCCTAGTTAGGATGGCTTTGAATTTTTAAAATTAATGTAATATTATTGATAAATAAAGAATTTTGAATTTGAATTTGAATTTGTACGGCGATGAAAAGTCGAATATATTGAGAATCAACGTCGCGAATCGTTCGTCGGCGACAAGCGCGAATAGTGGGAATGCAGCGCAATAACACGTTCGATTCAATCGTTTACTAAATTTAAATTTGATAAGTCCAATATTTCGGGATTGAAATATGACTGGTGGATCGATTTTAACCACAACGTTTTCAACTCTTGCCATGACTGAACGATGCGCCGAATTTCGTTTGATCGCTGTCGCGGAGGAATATATACAGACACACAGACACGTAGACAAGCAGACAGACAATTAGACAGACTTCCATCTCGAAATGGTCATTCATCTCAGTGGGGCTCAAAATTAATATTTCCGTCACCTGCCGAAAATATTTTTTTTCGCGTTCTTGGTAAGATCTCTTTATTGTTATCTTCTAATATGTGTATTAACATCTTTGCTAATGTCTTTTTTTCCACAAGACTAAGAATTAAAGATTTTTTATGCTGTTGAAGGTTATAGGAAGGTTATAGCAGGCTCACATATAAAACTCACATTTTAAGCCTGCTAAATAAAGGGTTTTTGTGTCGCTTTATAGAAATTTCTTTTCACTGATGTGTCCGGCTTCAAGAGAAGTACATAAAAACATTAGAAACTAATTTTTGAAAATAAACCTTATGTATCACTTTCAGAAAAGGGTCCTCAATTGCACTCCAACTACGGACGGCCTTTTTACGCTTTTTCTTTATTTATGACCTTATTATAATTTATTTATTTATTTGATAATTTACAATTATCTACAGTAAATGGACATATACAATTACAATTTTATAGACGAAAATACAGTAGCAACAAACTGATAACGTGTAATGCCATAAACTGTTGCCAGTGATGTTCTAAGGCGGACATTTAAATTTTCGTAAATATATTATGAACCAATATAAAAAAATAGGTAATGCAGAATATAGAAAATTTGAGAGTATTTATACACCAAGAGCTTCATTCATAGAATCATATAATCAGTCAACAAAACTGCAATACTCGGAGCTCACGGAAACAAAATTTGCTTAATCCTCGAGTGCAAACAACATTTGCTCAAAGACAAGCTTTCTTCCTTGGGCCCAGGTATATAATGACATAGAAGAGAAATGGAAACACAGATTAAATATAATATAAATAAATGGTTTTTTGAATTAGGGAGGGTTTAATCCGAAAACTTGTCTTGTATAGCGTATATATATAATGGTTGATTTTAAAGCTAATATCATATACATATTCATAAAGTATTATGCATATAATCATAATATATCGTATGATATTTCTTATTTTTCGCAATATTTTTATAATCGTATTTATATAATTGTATTCTAATATAAATATGTTTATATCATAATATATTTATTATTTATTAAAATCGAATTTAGGTGTGTATATACATTGTAATATATATACAGATTATTATATTACATTATATAATAAAATTTAATTAGGTACATTTACTATTTCTAAAAATGAAACGTTAGTCAATTTAGTTCTATATAAATTAAATCGCTAATTTAAATTGTTTACTCTGACCCGCCTAGATACAGGACAGTACAGTCCTAGTTAGGTGGTCACTGACCATTTGCTACATATGCGTGTTAAATTTTTCCGAGTTACTTTACAACATTGGTAATAATGTGGCTATATGTATAAAAATATGAAAAAAGTACTTAATAATAATAATAAAAATAATAATGATTAATTTATACAATCAGTTAGTTCCAATTTAATATTACAATGATATTATCAAGAGCCTATGCTGTATGAAGAGATGCAGCGATATGTGCAAGATGCATTGACCCCTCGGTGGGATCCGTTCGTTCGCTGTGCGAGTCGACTCAATTCGACTCATGTTTTGTTTGGGCGGATGTTCCCGCTTTTGCATCTGCAGATTGAGTTAAATCCAGCAAGTGATCCGTTCCTGTTCCACTTGAGCTCGTTTAGGACTATATGCGGTGCGGACTTTCGGTTGGTAAACAACGCTCATGGGTAGGTACGAAATGGGTGTGGTTGGTACCATCGTCACAGATCAAGTAGTGGTTAAAGGTTTAGTTAATTTATTTATTTATTTATTTATTTATTTATTTAAGAATTAATTACTATGAAACATTGATTAGCTTATAAAAATAACAGGAACCGAATGGCAAAACCTTAACCTTTTGCTTATTTGTTTCTGTCACCCAACTGGGACTAGCCCGTTCTAGGGTGGACAGGACTCCAATATTACAATCAAGTTTGCTTGATTGCTTGGTTGCTTACAAATATACAAGTTTTAGTAAAAAGCTAATGACACTAAATTGCCCTAAAATGTGGTCTTCAGAATTAAATAAAAAAATAATAATAATAAAAAAATATTAAAAGATAATATAATAAATAAAATGCAATTCCATTATTTAATCGGCAATAAATATCATATAAAATTCGATTAAATAAAATAAATAAAGTTATATGTGAGAAAAGGAAGAAACGGTCATTAATATTTATTAATATAAAATTACCTAGTCTAAAAAGTATACTTCATTGTCAAAGTCAAATAATTTTTGGTAGTTAGTTCAATGTTAAAATATACTTAACATATATGTTTAAAAATATGTTAATAATTTGTGCACCTAAGTTTTATTATACTATTATTTCTAACATTTGATGTATGGTTAGTCTGTCATGATTCGATAACCATTTCTTTAGTTTATTTTTGAATTCCCTAAATGTCAAGTTCATTTTTATTTCCATATTGATCAGATTGTAAAATCTCGGCGCAATGAAAGAGTAATGTCTTTGTCCAAATGATGTTTTCCTTCTGGGTATTATTGAGCTATTATTTTCCTTCTGGTAATATTGGGTATTATTGAGCTTCTGGGTATTAATAACCACAAATAAAGTTTGAAAATCAGATTTAACAGGATGGGTACTTAAGAGCCATATTAAAGCAGATCGCCCAGAGGAAATATAGTCGATTTTGTATGATTTTTAAAGCAAGTTATAATTATGTAACCGCCATACATATAAAATGGGTGTTCGAGACCTAAAACTTTTTGTGTGTGATTTTTATGTGCTGGGCACAAAAACTGAACTGAACAAAAAAGTCAACAACTTCCTTGTTGACTATTCCTTCTGTGTACAATTATATTAAGGTCTTTAGAATACCTCGTTCTTATGGAATACCGCGTGGCTTCGCGGCAGCCAAATCAGTGTATTTTGCGTATTTCGGCCCATTAATGACTTATGGACTACTATTTTGGGGAAATGCCGCAAACAGTAAAAGAATCTTCATATTGCAAAAAAGAGCACTGCGCAGCATGTATCAGGTATCGCCCAGGACCTCATGCAGAGCATACTTTAGTAAGGCAAAGATAATGACCATGTATTCGGCATTCATATAACAGTGCTTAATGTATGCCAGATAGCACCTAACAGAAACCGCAACTAGAGCGGACATTTACTCTCACCATACACGCGGTAATTCCCTTTTATGCGTGCCCCGAACAAGACTGGCAAAAGTACAGAAGAGCTACTTATACCTTAGCATTAAATTCTACAATTTACTCCCTACCACTATCAAACCACTGGAGGACAAACAATTTAAAAAAACATTAATGAGATGCTGATAGGCCACCCTTTCTATAATCTGACCGAATTCGAGGGCCATGACTTTGCAAATATTGTACCAATTTAAATGATAATTATATATGTACTTTTAGTATTTAAATGTAGATTTAGCTTTAGTTTGATTATTTAACAATTTACTTACTACTTTGGATGTTACTGTGTACAGTTTTTAGTACGTATATATTCGATTTATTGACTATTTTAATTGTTATGTTTCTGCTTTGATTATTCAACTTTTTAACTGACTATTTTAATTATTGTGTGTTTAGTAGGCGGCCATTAGAATTATTGACTATTTTATTAAATAAGCCTTTAATTTGTTTTGTAATACGATTCTACGGCGAATAACTTTTAGTAGGTTCCAAAGTTTCTTAGATACTATATATTTAAAAAAAGTAATATATGTATGTTAAGTAAAGATTAAAGTAGTATTGAGACTCACAAATATTTTGACACATCCAAGAGTGGTTTTTAGCCGCCAATTGGACACGACGTAAATGTAATGTAATGTAATGTATGGTACCTGCTTTGAGAAAAAATATTTATGCTCCAATTAAAAAGGCTCCAACTATACTAGTTTCAACTGCTTTAAAAAACACACCCACCAAGTACCTATTCACCAGCAAATCCTTCAAACGCTCTTCATATCGTGGCTTTTGATGTTGTCAGGAAGACTGTTGAACGTGTCTAGGGCCACATAAGAACATATTGTTCCCTTAGAGGCTGCGCTATTGAAAGAGCTACCCTAACAACGCATTGTATCTCAGCTGTCACGGCCATACACCATACAACGTGTAATGAATAGTCGCCAGTATCGCACCCTGAGGGGCTCCGATAACACCTTACATTTCCCGTTTTTCGTCCAGTCGGTCGCTGTCCGGCCGTCCGCCGGTATTTCCGCAAATGTGACGTTTTGAGTAACGCTTATAAAGTACACAATGACCATTGTTAGGTAACCGGGTGCCCACGCAGACTGTGCGTTACGTTGTTATGGTAATACTTTCTCAATGCGCGGATATGAGGAGCTCAAGAGTGGATAAGGTAACCCTACCTTGCGGAGGCAGCGCGGAAAAAATAACGGTTTTCAACTGGGTTAATTGAGTGTGATGTGTGTGTAACCGATTTGTCGAGCGTGCTGCGGATTCTTCAGAGATTTTCGAACTGCATACCACAGTATACCAGGCAGTAGCTTCTCTTAGAACAAAATTGAAATCGAAGCAAGTGACGTCAGGAATCTTAAGGGCTACCACAAATCATAATATGATTACTCGTATTCTTCTTGAAGCATCGTCCCGGCCGCATTTACGGTGCCCCGGCGACGCAGATGCTATTATGCTATCGATTTGTTCTGAAAATACCATATCGCGTCGACTCGTAAATCTCCACAAAAATGTAATAGTAAGAGCGGACACAAACTGCGCTCACAGCGCGTCACAAGCCACAGCGCCGTAACTATGGCCCTAAGGACGCGACATGACTTACCCCTGGCCCCACTTCCGTCGCACCCTCTTCCGGCATTGCCTTGTAGCTCTTGAGTGAACTTGTTTGTTTGTTTCTACCCTTTATTGCGAAATTTCACAATGGTCGGGTCCGTTAATTAGATTAATTCCGTTAATTAGATCCCAACGGAAAATGGTGACCCAGATGGGAATCGAACCCGGGACCTTACAACGTAAGATCAGGCGACCTAACCACTATGCCACCGGGCCGTGAACTTACTGGGTGTTATTATACTGTGCTGCATACTGTTAAATCCAGTTGTGGAGGTGGTGTAATGTGTTCAGGATTCATCTATGTATCTATGTTTTCCGTTTTTTTATTTCATTATAACTTCGACACGCTTGAACCGATTTATAAGTATGTTGTATCAAAGAATCGTCATGTCATTTCGTGTCATGGTTGAATATAATCCCATTCTTGCTATTTTAAAGCACCGCTGAAGATACACCTCTTTGTAGATTGACTAAAAGATATTTTTGTCAGAGTAGTCATTTCTTTTCACATTTTTCGTTCTGCGATGCCGATGGCACAAACATTATTACTATTCTCTAATAGCCTGAGGTACTTTCGCTATACGAGGCGAGAAACACGGAAGCCGTCACGTAAGAAACAATGCACACTTAAAAGGCAATTATTACCCTTTAAAATGTAACCACAAAGTGTATTGTATTGCCCATTTGCACGAAGAAACAAAAAGGCGACAAAGTAGAATTGTTGAAATTTTATGCTCAGTTTTAACGTGAATATCTTAACTTTTTATGTAGTTGAGAAAGACTGTTTTTGCATATACCTGTCTGATGTCTAATATCTTCAGCTCTGCGAACAAGTCGTTTGAGGGGTACCTTCGGGGCTTCTTGGCAATAACCCGAAGAAGCGCCTTCTGCGCTGTCATAAGCGGATTTCGAACACTACGTGTAGACCCTCCCCAACCTAGAATACCGTATGAAATTAAACTATTTGCTAGGGCATGGTAGACATGTCTGAGAGATTTTAAATCTAACACGTTCCGAAGTTACTTGGCGTGCTGACAGATAGTGTATTCCTCACCGGAGGAATATTACTTGTGTGATGACTAAAGTATTTATGCTGTGGTTGTTTTTAATGCGATGTTAAAATTTAACATATTAAAATAAATTTAATGTCAACTTTATTTTATCAAAGATTTATTATCTGGAATAATTAATATATTAATATAGTCTCAACGGCTGCAAAGGCGGAAATAGAGTCCATTGGAACGGCGGAGCAGGCGGAAGGGGTACCCATCCCCTCCCCCCAACAGGGAGCTAACCCCAGATATTGGGGTGTCTAGGTCATGTTGGAGCTGTATTGTCAGGCATTGTATATGGGCCTTTGCTGAATTGGCCACGAAGACCCATTCTGTTCAGGGTTGGTCACACTCACGGGTCAACACCCATCCGGCGGCCTCCACGAATGAAGTGCGAGCCCGGGCAGGACTCTGGCCTTAGGGCTAGTTTCCCCTAGGAGTCAACCTTCTGGCGCTCCTGGACGGTCTGCGCACCGTGCGGCGTAAGCCAATCGATTGTGCACTCTGACTAACAGTCGGGGAGTCTGGAAGCAGTACTGTTTCCTATAGAGCGGGGGTGGTTGCGGACCTTACGGCGACTGCTCTTGAAACGACTATCGGCTACCCGATCCTGGGTGTAGCCGGGCGAAGGATGCCGTGGTCCGCGATAGATCCGGTTACACCGTTTCACCGCTTCGTAAGGGAGAGCACCGCGCAAGCGACCTCGAACTCGTAACCAATCGACAGACTGGAGTAATCTGGTCGCAATTGGAAGTAAGGGCGTGAGTGTATGCCCGCTGGGTAACATACCTGGTTATCTCGCGGATAAGGCGTTGGCTTCTCACGGGCATGTGGAGGAGCTTGACGGTGGACTGTTTTGTCCAAGTCTTCTGCGCTCACTTCACGGGAGATAGAACGAACAATCGTTAAAACTTCCTGAGGTGACGGGTTCGCTCGTTGTAGTTGACAACTCTATTTGTATTGTCAGAAACGTCGGTGCAATAGAGTCGGTGGCGGAAGAGACCTTAGGGGTTCAACGGCATCGCTCATAGTCCTAAGATTGGATTAGTGTCTTGGCGTCAGGTGGAAACCGGCCGTAAAACACCATAGCCACTTTTTATTCCTTGTCCATGAGAGTACACAATATGAAAGTAAGCACAAATGCTATGGCGTTACCAGTAAGCGTCGGTCAAACCACAAGGATTTCATTGCTATATGCAACGTGGAACGTAGGTTCCATGACGGGCAGAAGTGCGGAACTTAGCGACGTCCTAAAAAGGAGGAAATTGGATGTATGCTGTGTGCAAGAGACTAAGTGGAAGGGTGCAAAGCAAGCTCAACTCGACGCCGTCACAGCGGAGAAGAAGGACAAGCAAGGCCGATCCCAAGTAAATGGGACAGGGTCTAGGAGGAAGAAGAAGTGTTTAATGATTTTCATTGTCATGAGTTTAATTGTCTTCTCGTGTTTTGTTATACGTTCTTTGTCATTATTGTTTTTGTTTGAAATGTTATTTCTTTGTGTATTCTAATACTTTCTTATGTTTTCATGTTAGTTATGTTTACGATAAATTATTTATTTGCCTGAAATATGACTTGTACATCTTTATACCAATAAAATGAATAAGAATATGAATGAAAGATCCAATTTATGGCATTAAGTATTTTGACAATATAGTTTTTGACCATATTTGATTATCTTTATATTTTCTATTATTGGCTATTATTTAATTGTGTTTTTAAGCTATTGCATAACTTTTATCGCAGGCCTAGGCCAGCGCGGCGACCGAATGAAGAAATTTCTTAACGAAAATTAATGATTTTAAACTGATAATTACGTCTAAACGAGTACTGCTTACGATTCGAAAAAAATATATGTTAAACAAGAACATTTTCCTAATATTCTTGTCTTTGAATATTTTAGATTTTGTTTATATTACGTAGTGTAATTAATTTGTGAAATTAGGTCTAACCGAACACAAAAACGACTACTACGCAAATACTATCTGGCGTATTATTATGAAACCTGCAACGTTTTAAAGATAATTTAATTATCTATCTTTTTATCTACGAATTTTTTCGAATAATTCGGTTTTTTTGCTTTATCGAATAAAAAAATCGTGCGCGGAGCTCTATCGGAAGACGTTTAAATTATTCCGAATCATTTGCTACCGCAGCCGCAAATGTATCAATTTCAACGTTTTCCGATAGAGCGCAGTTATCTGATATCAGAAAAAATAAAATAAATAAAATAAATAAATAATTATAATTGCATAAGTTGTTAAAAATGCTATGCAATAGCTTTACCGCGGCAGTCCCCGAGTGCCACACGTATTTTTTTTATTCTGACTATCGGCAATTGACTATTATTATCATTACTAATTTGGAAATATTTTTATTTTTTAAAAAGTGTTCTCACCATTTTTATTACTGTCTATAATTTGTGACATTATCAAATAATTCTGATTGATTATTAGTTAGATATGTACAATAGTACGATAGCGCGATAGTACATATGATAATTTGTGAAATCATTTGTTTAATATATATAACCTAGAAAATCTGCGCTTGAATGTTCAACCTTCTTGTACGTATACGTTACCTATAATGTAGATAATTTTGAATATTTTTTAATTCTGGTCTACATTTGTGTCCGATTAGTAAGTTTGGTTAATTTTGACTGTACCAAGTGTAGGAACTCTTATCAACAGGTTTAATAATTAAATAATTAAAAATACGAGAATTCGAATACATCAGAATGTGCGGAGAGGAAGATGTGACCGCCTCGAGGAGTAAAACAGAAGAAAAAAGTTGTATTTATACGCATCAGCCTTACGTAACTGAGCGCCTCGTCCATTTTGCAACCTCAAACACTCGTCCGTTTCAAAACATCCTAAGAAGCTCTTTTTAATGTGAGGCGTTGCGAAAAATAGCCGTGTAGTTATTAAAATCGTTTCTTCCGATAACAGGTTGCGGTCGTTACGATTACGAGACGGAATGCGAAGCCACGCTGAAGGTTATTATTTCACGAACGTTCGCCGGTTACTTTCTAATCCTAGGTGCAGTGCAATTACAGCAAAACATCTGTGATGACAAAATCGTATCGCCGCCAGAGCGGACTGCACTGACTCCATTATTAATGTTATTTTGTAAATCTCATTAGATAAGTCTTGCAATCGTGATAATACGTCATAGTCAAGAGAACGCACTGGCATTCCAGATTTAGATGTAATGATTTTAATAGGTCCATAAAAAAATAGCTAAGCAGATCAAACGAGAGTAAACTCACTGACACTTACCTCAGCACGCTCCTTTTCATTTCTTGTTGTCATATATTTTCCTGGATTTTATAACTTTGGAGTTGTCACCTACAACGGGAAAACCCGTCACCCCAGGAAGGTATAACGATATTGATCGTTCTTTTAACCGTGGTTGAACGTTAAGACTTAGAGATGAATCAGTCCACAGACTAGATACGCCACGTGAGAGTCCAACGCCTTATCCAGCCATCTCTATATCCAGCGAGTTTCTCATATTGATTTAAAACACGGACGTTTATTAAATAAGGAATGTATTAAACTAAGCAGGAGTTGTGAAAAATATCGCGTATTTTTATATCAAAATTAAGAATTCCTTGTTTCTGTGATATCTAAGTCAGTAAATCTGAAAGAATATCTAGCATGGATATCTAAAAAAAGTGTATCTTTCGGTAGATCTTCATATTTATGCATATTTCATATTAATTAATATTTAATTTGTATATTTATGCATGCATTAAAGTATTGTTGCTGCAATGAATAGTAATTTATTTACAAGAATACAATGTATTGTTATTATACAAAGGCAAATAAAATTCACCGACCTGTATTTTACATCTTTCGACAATATGACAATACCCATGTTATACCTGAATACATTATCTATAGCAGTCTATATCTGTAGAGAATAAATAATTTATACAGCTTTGATCAAATTGATGCTTATTGCAAAATTCATAATATATCAACTTGTCTACATAAAATTGTATAGGTAAGTTCATTAAATACCTTAACTATCCGTGGTCTAATAAGGTATAATAGGTAAGGTATTAAAAGTAGCATCCTACATGCCGGTCATGATGATGACATAACAGGTTTCAAGAGTTTTAAAAGGGCAATTAATACAGATTTTTTACCATTTAATCAGAGAATATCATTTCAGCTATATTTATTTATTTATTTTATTTATTTGGCGGATTAATAGCTCCGTTAGCGGCTTCATTGTAAACAGTTGAGCAAAATTGAGTGCCGCAGCTGAGTATATCTTCAAATCAACGCTGCCGAACTAGACATAGGCCCGCGCTAAGTCAAGCTGCTAAGTAAAAAATAGCTTGTGCATATTTTAAATTATGTAATTTTATTTAAAGTAAATCATACTAAATTATAATTCAATTAAAACACTCATAAAAAAAAATATGATATGCATACCTACTGTCAAATAAATACCGGGAATAATTCAATTAAAAATTCCACGTGTAAGCTATGCAAAACAAGTAACAACATAATAAAAAGAATAAAAAACACGAGGGCCGTTACAGACAACAATTGTATTTTTAATTATTTTTATTACGGTTTTTTATGAAGTATTTGTGGTTTATGCATTTATCCATATAGATATGTATATGTATATTTCCGGAATGTACTAAATCAGACCTTTCATTTGACACTAAATACGATATATTGACATTTGTAAATTTAGACAATTACTTATTTGATATCGTTACGGTACCCTAGCCCGTGAGACCTTATCGCTAAATAGGAACAATCAACGCATACTGGTAAAGGCGCTCACGGGGCATTGTGACCTGAACAAACACATGTACACAGCTCCGAGACAGCTCCGGGCTTTTCTAAGGTCTTTATGAACCTTGTAATGCTGCGACCATTGCTGATTTATTGTGTTCACCACCTACTATAGTTCCGCGCTAAGCATCGTATCATTTAAAAACCGCAACAGACTTTTGGCGCCAGAATGTTTTACCTCTTCAGGTTGGAGGTAATGACCACCCAAGTGGGTGTATCTTTTACGCATCAGCGGTCCACACTCGCACATGAAGTGCAGGGGAGTTTCCTCTGCCCCTAGGCAGAACCTGCACATTTCCGTTTCCCGGAGCTTGAGGTTGTACATTTGTTTGTTCAGACTACAATGTCCCGTGAGCGCCCTCATCAGTATGCGTAGATTGTTCCTATTTAGCGATAAGGCTTCACGGGCAGTCTTACGGTCGTATGCCTTAATTAGCGCTTTGGAATGTTTCAACCCTGGTGTGTTGTTCCAGTGGTTGACGGATTGTCCTAAACATATTTTTTTGAGCATTAGTCGTGCAAGGCTTTTTAGTACGCCACAGCAAGGTTCGTGGCCGTACAATGTTTACTTTGCTCCCATCTTAGCAAGTTCGTCGGTTTTTTCAGATTCTAACATTACCACACACTTCTAAAACGGTTCAAGCGTTTAGAAGTTATGGTGGAATAAACAAACGGAAAACATACATGAGTCATAAACACATAACACTCTTTTTTTAGGCCGTCGTGTAAAAATAGTGTAAATACAATGAAGGGTTCTTTCTTATTCATCGGGTCCCAAAAATCCCATACAGAATATTTGTTTTGTGAGTTTTCTAATAGCATTAATCTCAAATACTGGAGGGGATGCCAATGTCATGTTTTTGCCCCGGCAAGGAAATGTCGTAGAGCCGGAGCTGGGTGTCTTCTCTCAGGATCTTTCGCTCAATTTTCAGTCAGCATAAGAGGTGTCTCATAACAATCTCACTTTCCTTTCATTTAGTTAGGAAATACTTTGCGGTCGCAATTATCCGCACTGGGAGCGAGTACCGAGTTCGTTTGCCTTTAGCTTGTCGGTCGCTGCGACCAATAATTTGTCCAAAGTGGCTACTTGCAAGTGAGCAAAACTTTCTCTGGCTGGCATCTTACGGCTCGACGGCGTATGGCCGGACACTTCATGTTGCGTCATGTAATGCGTGCGACCGTATTATGGTACTTACTTACTACTTACTACAGCCAACCAACCATGCATGGAAAGTAGAAGTCTACACTCACACCTATGTACACCGTTAGTTTCTAATAGGACACGAGAGGAGACATTTTTCTCCCCCCTATGCATGTGAGTCATCAGTAAAAATCTTTCGCAATGCCATTCATTAAATATGGCAGTGTTTTTCAACTAGTGGGTCGCGACCCTCTGGGGGGTCGCGAAGAGACTCCCGGGGGATCGCAGGCTATCTAAAAATAAAAATCGAATATATTACAAAATCTTTATATATAATATGCAAACATTTACAGCTTCTGAAGAGAAATATATTTATTATGTATTTTTGATATTTCTTTTACAAAACTTTATGTTGATCTAAGTGAAAGTGAAAAAGTGAAAAACAGATACGATAAGATAAAGATAAAAAGTATTTATTTCCAATACAACTATAACAATTGTGTAGGAATGATATTAATTAATCTTAAACTAGTTACTCAATTTAGCCAAGAGATGATATACAATATATAACTTTAAACTTAACAATTTACAAAAACAAAACCATATCATAACAGTTTACAACAAAACAATTGACAGTAAATAATATGTATTAGATTAAATGGGTAGATACGATGCTATGTATTTTCAAAATGTTTAAAGAAGTCGTTATGAGCATACATGTTGATTTTAAGAAGATAGACTCGAATGGATCTCTTGAAAATATCGATGTTTATAATCGCTTTTAATCTTTCAGGCAATTTATTAAAAAGTTTGAGGCCTAAGTATCGACTAGTCGCCTGGAACTTGGCAGTATGTGCTACGGACGGTTGGAGATACTGGGTTTTATTCCTGGTGTCGTGCCGATTTACTTCCTCGTGGGATATGGCCGAGCTCTTATTGCAAAAGAATTCGCAAAGAGCTTCTTGAGCAAAAATCGCATATACGGTAAATATCCCTAGTTTTTGGAAGTGTTCACGATATGACTGCCGTGGACCAATACCTACTATCGCACGTATGGCTCTTTTCTGGAGAGTGAATACACTGTTGATGTGCGCTGCATTACCCCATAAAATAATATCATAGCTCAGGAGTGACTCAACTAGCGCGTAATAGGCCGATATTACTTCAGTTGTCTCCATACAACTTCTGATGCGTAAACAGTTAAAATTAATGTGGTTTTCGCCATTATTTTTACATTTTATTTTTTTCGCCATTATTTTTAAGAAATCTTTATTGTATGCTTACAGTTACAGCTGTGGAAGAGGGAGGGGGTCGAGAGAACTAAGTTACAGTCTAAGCGGAGTCGCGAAAGAGTTTCTTTTTACCAAAAAGGGGGTCGCGATTTAAAAAATGGTTGAAAAACACTGATGTTGAACAGTTGTGCTGATTCATGATTCATGAAAGTGTTGAAGAAACATTCACTTTCACACAGCCACTAACCAAATACCTTATTCTCTCCTTTATCCTTTCCTGGGCAAAAATAATAAAAAATGATATATTGTAGGCCTAATATTACTTATTGGCATATATTTGTATAAGCTTGTTTTAAATTTAAATCTATTACTTTGTGTGTACTGTAAGATGACAATTAAAGGTTAGGTCATCAAATGGTCGACAGTAAGATATCGCTATAGTGATAAGTCCGCCATTTGTGCAGGTTTTTACACGACTGCCCAACAAAATAGGAGTGTAATGTGTTCAGCGTTATCTATGTATATTTTCCGTTTCTTTATTCCACGGCAACTTCTAAACGCTTGAACCGATTTAGAAGTGTGTAGTATTTTTAGAATCGTTATGTCACCCCGAGTCACAAGGTACCTTAATAATCAATCAAATATCAAGTAAGTAGTTGTCTAAACGTTCAAAGGTCAATAAATTTACATAAATAGATATATCGTGTTTAGTGTCAAATGAAAGGTCTGATTGAGTTCATACCGGAAATATGCATCTATATTTATAGATAAATAGTATTAAAATAAAATAAAAAGTTTTTCTTCTACTGAAAAAAGTTTGAGAAGCATTGAGCGTGCTGCGCCATCTAGCGACAGGAAAATATCGCTAATGAACAATATAAACGATATTTTACCTACGGGATGACATAACCTTCGAGAAATGATACTTTTTGCGAAATTCCGATTCCGGAAATTTGACATATGGGTAGAAACGCCTTTTGCAAAAATTCGGCTTTCGGAGCCTAAAAACGCGCAAACGTCGACACATCTCCTCAAAGGTACGTACGAACACAATAATTTCACTTCATCCATTTTCCCACGGAATATCACGAATGACGAACGCAAAATCTGAACAAATCGACGGTATGTCGCAAAACACGCAATCGGTCACCGCTATTCCTAAACTAACAGGAGATAATCTAGTAGTAATAGCGACGGAATAGTGCTATTCCAGGTTTATTAATGGCACTTTCGTTTATTCCGAGGATTACGCGCGGAATAGGAATTAGTCTGAGTTTATTTATAACACTGTAAGTGTACACATATTAGAGTAGTGATTTTGGTTACTTTTGACTCTACCAAGTGTAGGAATTCCTTTCAACTGGTTTATTATTAAAATAAAATAAAATAAATCTCTATATATCACTGTCATAAACAGAGTGTCCTTCTGTTATGTCCTTCTGTTATGCAATTGTTATATAGCGTACCTACACCGGTTTGATCGATCCCGTTTATAGAGTAGTGTAATAAACTGCACTTGCTTTATTGGGTTGAAAATTACGATCACCATAAAATTAAGAGAAAGTGACTGAGATCACGCGCGACTTATCAATGGCGATTTTATCGCATGCCAGCTTTTGCAGCGGCTTCGTTTGCTCGGAAAATACTGCATTGCAAAACGGCACATTTACGCACCGACGAAGAACCCTTGCTTTATTTATTTATTTATTTGTTTGTTCATCAATCTCGCATTGCTACAATTTTAAATAAATGTGGTTAGTATCATTTATTGTAGTATTAGATTGGCCAATTCCACAGTAGGATTTGGCAACCCTTCTGCGCCGGCGAAATGCAGGCGGTGATAGCATTAGCGGCCAAATTAAACCAATTATTTGGTCATCTATAATAACATTGATAATATAAAGTTTTAATAAAGTGCTGTTTAATTATATAAACCTAATAATTAGACTAAGGATAACAACAATAGGCTCTTAACATCACAGAGATAATACGGAGAGATATAATGCTATCTATTAGTCAATGTTTTTTAATTAAATAAATGGTTTCGCAAAGGTTAGTTCATTTATAAATGTAAAATTAGCGATTCAACACTTTCTTCAGTTTATATAACAACGAGCGGTTTCAATAATTTTCTGATATTCTCTTGACTTTATT
This sequence comes from Micropterix aruncella, assembly GCA_944548615.1. Lineage (NCBI taxonomy): Eukaryota > Metazoa > Arthropoda > Insecta > Lepidoptera > Micropterigidae > Micropterix > Micropterix aruncella. The sequence continues at coordinate 11,945,330 of OX155968.1, forward strand.
TACTAAATTTTATTATAGGCGATTTCGAATATTTTTAATCACGACTATTTTTAAAAAAGACTGTTTCAATCACAACTATCTACTTTTTTTTAATGTTGACTCTTTTATAAATATTTTTTATCTCGATTATTCTTTATCTCATATCCTTGGTATTGTATTTATATATTGTAATATATTTTATGTATATTTACAGTCTTCTATGTGTATGTTTATATCCATATATCTATATATGTATATATATATATCTATCTAAATATCCTATACCTAATATATAATATAAAATATTTATTATTTTAATTGGATTAAAGATATAATGCAGTGACGTCTTTACATGTAGGTGTAACATGTGCGCAATTTCTTTTTTGAAGTCGGTTAAAAATAGATCATTAGTGGACTAATATTCGAAGTATTTTTGCTTAATGTGTTTTCTTTATCCCACAGTATGCAAATATATTAATATTCTCCGTATTGAAAAATTAGGAGGTTTCGTAAGTTGTTAAAAACAGCAAGTCGACGATATTTATTTTATCAATTAAAACCTTATAGTCTATTTAACTAGACCGAAGCCCGTAGCTGGGTGAGCTGAAAGACTTTCGATAAAGCATTTGATCGAACTTAGTGAAACTTAGCGAAACTATATTTTTCTTCCTAAATTGTGCAGAAACGTCGTCGTTTCATGTTCGCACAGCCATTGCAACTGAATCAGCATTTCGAAATAATCGACATATTGAATAACCCAAAAAATAAACCTAGAAAAAGTATTCAGATAATCTTAACTGTATTGAAATATTGGTTAACGACCAATCGCTCAGATCGAAGTTGGGTAAACGTTGACATTCAGAATATAAATGACATTTAAAGATCCACTTCCGTTATTATAATCGCTGACAACGCCCTCATTTGTCATAGTTAAAATTTATAGCTTTTTTATTATTAGTTAATTTAAAAATGTAATTAACAAAGAACATGCAATAGAGATTTAAAACCCATTTTAACTAGTTATACCTGATTAAAGAACTATTCAGGATTATAAATAAAACAAAATCGGATTTTACCGCTTTATTTTCGAAGCACCCGACGGGTCAATGCTATCAGTGCCACCTGCATTTTGCCGGCGCGAAAAGGTTTCCAAATCGTACTATGGCGCTAAGCAATCTAATACATAATCAAGGGTTAACCGTGCCTCCTCAAGCAGGAGTTCTTTTTAACAACAATTCAATCTATTCTATGAGGAGAATAATAGCCCTCATTTCCTCAATTTCAGTCGCTATTATTTTCTGCAACGTCGTCGTCTTTCGGTCCAGTGTTTTCCAATTCTATAATTTCTGCAGCTTTCTTGTATAGTTTCTTCTTGCGAGTTCTTCCTACACTTTCTCTGTTATATTTAAGTATTTCATATTTGCTACAGTGATTTCTTTCCCGTATGACTTTGTCTTGCAACCTTACAATTTAGAATCTGAGAGACAGCTGCAGGAGACTCCGTTTTTTTAATGCGACATTAGAACAACAATACGCAAGTTTCCCGAAGGAAAGACGATCACAAAAAACAGATCGAGATTAACAGTATAAATGACTGTGTGTGTGGGGGGGGGGGGGGGGGGGAGGGGAGAGGGGAGTTGGGATTTAAACCCCCGGAAATCAATTTTGGTGTTCAAACTCAATTTTGGTAGGTGCCGCGCGCGTTGTTTTAAAATGAATGCCCCCCCTCCCCCGAAACTGAAGTACGGATACGTGCCTGACTGTGGTCACATCCTACGTAGAAATTCACCGCATTTAATACCCACGTACAGCCGCATGAATATATGTACACAGCAGGCAAACGAATAGTAGGAATACCGATACACTTCGATAAAATCTCTCAATCGTGACATGGAATAATTCAACAAAACGAAAGAAGAATGAGATGAATCGGCACAAGACAAAGCTAAAATGTGAAAAACAGTGCAGGAAGTATATAAATTGGAGGAAACGGGTGCAAAACTAACGAAAGAATAGACAAGTGGATCACTGATATAAGAAAACATCAAATAAAAATTATTGCCCAGAAGAGAATACCGTAACGGAGAAAAGACTCAAAATAAGCGAAATAAATCGTTTTCGTGTCCTTCGAATTATTCAGTTTTCGTATTTGGCGCAGCAGAAAACAGGCACTAAAAAGTTTGTCTCTTAATTGTTCTCCGTGTGCATTCCATCTCAAGTGATTATCTAAAACTAAACCAAGAAATTTGTGAGAACTGACATCGGCTATGTTGTTTTGCTATGGAGTATTTTGTATTTTTTTTGCTGAGAGGATATAAACATTGAAACAGTTTTGGACGTGTTAAGGGATAACTTGTTTCTCTCAAACCATGCATTTAGTGAAACCAATTCAGCATTTAAAGTTGTAACAACTTGGTCAATATTAGAATGTGCATAGTTTATGCTGGTGTCATCCGCAAATAATGTTACTTTGGAATGTGCTTTATCCAGGCCATTAATAATTAGCTGTTTTGATGATTTGTTCAATGGACAAAAGCTTATTTGGAGATAAAACCAACTTCCTGATTTACCCCGTTGAGTTTGTCACATAATAGCTTATATATTTTTCTCAATACTACGCACTTATAAACCGCTGAATATTACTTGGTTTGACATCACAACTGCTTTTATTTTTATATAAGGGGGCCGGGTGGCGGCAGGTTGAGAGCATTCTCTGATCGAATTGCTACATAAAGCAAGACTTGTAGGTAGTGGCATAGATTAGGGACGAGGGGTATGCTCATTCACCAGATGAGTCATGATTTAGAAAGGGGGCAATTCGCCGCTGTATAGCTTAACTCCGCTATATACCGTAGACAGCTATACTTTATCTATTTTATTTGCTAGTGTTTTATGGGATATTACCTATTTTTTATATTATTTCACCTTGTTATTAAGTTCGATGTATAAAATCACCCATTAAAAAAAGGTTTTTAGATAAATCCGGAAATCTTGTATATGTTATAAATAAGGGGTCAATATGATCGCTGAAAAACTGGAACTTTTTTTTTGTTACAATTTGGTAGAGAGTTAACAACTAGGGTTGTCGACTACAGCGGGCGAGCCCGTCACCTAAGGAAGTTTTAACGATTAGTCGTTCTATCTCCCTGGAGTGAGCGCAGAAAACTTGAGGACAAAACAGTCCACCGTCTAGCTACGCCACAAGCCCGTAAGAGGCCAACGCCTTAACCGCGAGATAGCCAGGAGTGTTACCCGGCGGGCCTACACTCACGCCCTTACTTCCAATTGTGACCAGATTACTCCGGTCCCTCGATTGGTTATGAGTTCGAGGTCGCTTGCGCGGTCCTCTCCCTTACGAAGCGGTGAAACGGTGTTAACCGAATCTATCGCGGACCACAGCGTCCTTTGCCCGGCTGTTCACCCAGGATCGGGTAGCTGATGGTCATTTCGAGAGCAGTCGCCGTAAGGTTCGCAACCACCCCCGCTCTATAGGAAACAGTACTGCTTCCAGACTCCCCCGACTGTTAGTCAGTGTGCACAGAAGATTGGCTTACGCCGCACGGTGCGCAGACCGTCCAGGAGCGCCAGAAGGTTGATTCCCAGGGGAAACTAACCATAAGGCCAGAGTCCTACCCATGCTCGCACTTCATGCGTGGAGGCCGTCGGATAGGTGTTGACCCGTGAGTGTGACCAACCCTGAACAGAATGGGTCTTCGTGGCCAACTCAGAAAGGGCCCATTAACTCCTGACCAGAAAGGACAATAGACAACTCCTCCTGTGAGACCTCCTGTGAGAATATTGTCATCACATATTTTATCAAACATTTTATTCATAAAATACACCATCAGCCGGTAATCAAATAACTAAATATAGACAGTGAACTGCTTAGCATAATATTGTATGTACTTGCATATGGCACAAAACGCGAACACGTTAATTTTCGTGTAATTTTACTTTTGAATTTTAGATTAGACTGTAATAACGTAATAATAGTCAATAGACAATAGTCTTTTATTCAGCTAAAATTGGATATGTCATAATCATAAATGCTTAAAACACAATAATGAAAATATAAATGTAATAAATACTCAATATTTTTTAAGTCAAAGAAATCAATAGCCTAAAACTAATGCAACCAATAATAAGTGAAAATAATACTAAAAATAACCAAATTCAGACAAAATATCAGACAATTACATCAATAAATATCTGTATCTATATATCCACTATAAGACCTATCTATATCTTTATCTATATCTATATACATATACACATACCATCGTCTAACTCCTCCTTCCTAATCACTTCCAATTCCCTACCTCTCCCATCGGTTTTCTATATTAATTTTATATTTAATATGAACTTAGTTTATTTTACAATTAATTTTTAAGTGTAATATGCCGAAACTCAAATGTGTAATATGCGGAAATCTGTTAATTGCATAGGAAACGATTATCGGCGTAATGTTTTTCTCTTTTTTCTACATTATGTTTATGCACACGTATTTCAATTGTATGCGCTGTATGTTTCCAGAAATAAAATAAAATAAAATAAAAAAAAATATATCTCAATACCAATATACGAAAAACGACTATAATTATCATGAATAATCAAACATTATCAAGTTATTACTACGGGGTTTACCTCGTTTGTTTAAACAAAAGAATAATATAGGTATCTTAGAGATATGATATTATTTTTCAGAATAAGTATGTACATAAATTAAAGATATTGTAATGTTTTTTCGAGGTCGTCTACCGTATAAATAGCGTGTGTGATGAACCAGTGTTTAACTCTATATGCGAACATTTTTGGTTCTGAATATCGTATTGTCTTTGTAAGGTCATTAAAGAAAGGCGAAATACACGAATGTGGTTTGGATCATAGTCAAACGGAATCGTCGAGTCATACCTCATCGTCAGACACAATCTCCAACTTATAGCACTCGCATGTATACGATCGTTTGTTATGACAAGTTTAACTCCTTACAATCCAACTATGCTAACTATCTAATTCGCAAAACGAATGAAGTCCTATCAAGCTAATCAGATTGGCAAAGAAGACATTATTATCCATATGTATACACTCAATCCCAATTCTAATATTACTCCTTTGATCGTCCTGACATTACTGTCATCATCAAAGAGCTATAGCTATTATTTACTCCGATCAGACTTTGCTGTAATCTTAGACTGCGCTGCATATTGATGAACATGTGTGGCCTACATATTGTAGACACATATTGGAACTCCGCAAAGGAACTTTATACATGATTGTGCAGTATAAAAATCCTGTCAATATTGGTAGGCTTCGCCAATTTTAAACTAACTAAATAGGGATATGAGATTTAAGGCGACATGAGATCTCAGAAAAATATACGAAATGAACGGACACGCTAAAAAATAGGCCTATGTTGTAGGGTTTGACCAATAAAACGCCAGGGTTGACGAAGCGTCAAGCGCAGATTCCACGTTCGCTAGCGCCGGGAACCAGGCGCATACTAAACGGTCAATCGCAGCGCTAGCACAGAATAACTATCTTTACGCAGTGGTGGTATAAGAGTTTTAATGGCAAAGCATATTTAGCGTAACTCTCAGAGCGCTCTCACGTTTTAATTAATTGTAATTAATTCAGGGCCTAAATAAAAAATGTGGCTAAGTGCTGCCCTAGAAAATTAACCAGTCAATATAATATAATGAAATTATAATAAAACACACTCACCGCTTACATTGTAGGAGTAAACGCGCCTAAAAGTTTTCGAAGTCAGTTTAAAGTTTTAATGTCCAAGGCAATGAGCAACTTTCTTGAGTCCAAATTTTAAAATGGTTCCGTATCGAGGGATTCACTTAGAAACTTTAATGCTTATATTTTTAAAAAAACTCGTAAAAATAAAATTCCTCAGATATGGTCGTTCCCAGGTATCATGTCGCCTTAAGTGTTGTCCTGTTTACTCCTCCGAACGCGAATTACCGATCGCTTCCAATCTGTAACGAATTGAGAGTACTCTCCGATCAATCTGTGGCATTGCAATGGGCAGGTAGCGCGTAGTGCTCGTCGGTAGGTATGCATATGTCCATGCATTCCAGTCCGTGCAATCAGCAGCGGGGCGGTTGCAACAGAAAACATGTTCCGTCTGACCGGGTCATCGCGAGAGTTAGTTGGGTTGCGTCGCTACAGAAACGTCTCTTGCAACATCTCTTAAAACCAGTTGCAGTGTAACTCATCACCAGAATCATCAGCGAAGATCCGAAAGAAAGCTTTGAGAGTCCGCTTTAGCGGCGGCGCGGCTGCGAAAAACAGCAATTAGCCCAGACTTCACTTCTGAGCCTTCTATCATGTATTAGGATACTTCATGTTCATATGTATCCTAGAAATGATTTTATAAAATGTCTTGTGGATTCAAAGCATTTCTCGGTTTTCAAAGTTTTTCAAATTTTTAAAAATGTCTTTTGGATTTATTTATTTTATTTTATTTGGTAGGTACCCAAACAGAATATTGACAACACATACAGTGACATATATATATATATATACTACAGTTACATGACTACATCAATATCCTTTTGATATGAGTACACAATTAGCACAATGCATGAACAATGGTTGAATTTTTAAAAAAATTCGTATAAAAAAGGAAAAAAACAAAAAATACCAGAATTACAGTATTTTAAAGAGGGACGCTTTGAAGGAGCATAAACTATCATGAAATATATCGATGCGGGTATCGAAGACTTCTTTTAGTAATGTTAAATTGTATTTTTTCTATACAAGATCAAATCTGCAACCTGCCGGCGTTTTTCTAATGTGACAAATTTAAAAGCAGTCAGTCTTTCCTCGTAGCCAGTCAGATGATTCTTAAGGCCGCATTTAAATGATAGCATTCTCAGAAATTTCCTTTGAATGGATTCGACTCTATCGGAGTACGTTTTAAAATATGGATTCCATATCGAGGACCCAAATTCAAGATGAGAACGCACTAGTGAGTTATAAAGCAGGATCATGCTGTTGTGATTTTTGAAATTCTTAGTGATCCGCATGATCAACCCCAGCATCCTATTTGCTTTCTCGACTATGTTCTCAATGTGTATCTTGAAATTTAGGTTTGAGTCAAATGTTATTCCTAGGTCACGGATACTAGATACATTGCTTAGGTTGTGACCATTTATAGAATAGTCGTATTTAACGTGACCCCTGTTCCTACAAAAGGACATCGAGTGACATTTACCTATGTTGAGAGCCATTTTATTTTCAGAACACCAAGTGAATAGCGAATCAAGGTCGTTTTGTATTTTATGGCAGTCAGATATGTTCATAATTTGATTATAAATTTTAACATAGTCCGCATACATTAAGAAATTACATTTTATTCTATTGGAAAGATCATTTATGAAAATTAAAAATAAGAGGGGTCCTAAGTTGGAACCTTGTGGGACACCCGATGTTACGTCGAATACCGAAGCCTCGAATCTCTTGCATTTAAAGCAATAATTGAGTAACTTTAAATTACTCAATTATTACGTATTGCAACCTGTACACCAAATAAAAAAATGGCATCTTTATGCAAATAATATTAAAATAATAGGAACTATGATATAAGGGGATATTCTGGTCTAGAGGCCTACAATTTAGGAGTTTTTCCGAGTAGGATAAAAATAATCAAACATATTTTAAATCCATTTTTTTTTTACAAAATATTAATTTGAATATTACAGAAAAAATATACAATTATAATAGCGAATTTCGAGTATTTCGGTATTTCCTGACAAAAAATATTTTAGGGTTAAAATACATTAGCTAGCAATCCTACTAAGGTGTGCTCGCATGCATCCAAAATAGTTTGAAACTAACAATAGTTTGATTTTAACGTTTGTAGTTATGTTTACTATTTTTTTAGTTTGTGTTGAAACTGTTTCTTGGAAACTTCTGGACATATGGTATACGGTTGAGGTTGCTTAAATTGTAGCAAATTCAATCTACTGAAACTACAAAACAGGTAAGAATAACTTTTTCTGTAGATAGCACACTTTAGAAGTTATTCAGTAAAACCCGAAAAAAATGCAAAAATTACACCGCTTTTACATGGTCAAGGTCCTATTTTTTACACGACTGCCCAACAAAAAAGGAGTGTTATGTGTTCAGGGTTTATCTATGTATGTTTTCCGTTTCTTTATTCCACCATACCTTCTCAACGCTTGAACCGGTTGAGAAGTATGTGGTACTGTTAGAATCGTTAGAGTGTCATACGGTACATTAACTATCCAAATATCAAGTAAATATTTGTCTACATGTCCAAATTTCCGAGTATCAATAAATTAACATAAATACGAGTATAGCGTATAGATACAGCCACTCTGCTGATTTATCACTAATTAATTGCCGCTAATTATGAAAACGTACGAAATGTTTCACGGCTGCTAAAGCAGCGACGTTTTGCGTGATTGTCGCAAGAAATTTTCGCCCGCTCGATCATTTACGTTTCATTATAATGGCCAGTCATGAACACAACAACAATTTGTGGCTATTAAGAGCCTCTCGTGACAGACAATGTCGTAAATATTTCGCTGTCACAATCCGCGGAATATACGCGTGCGCCGTTTTGGACTGTCAAATAACTGTCAAAACTCACGACTTGGATATCTATTGCAATTATGTAATGTTGCACTGTGACTGATATTGAGACTAAATCGGATTAGTAATGCTAACTTCAAATTGTGTAAGTTAACTATACCGCTTTTGGAACTGTGAGACCATCTACACGTTTCGTTTCGTAGAAAAATCCCGGCTGCCTAATTGTAGTACGACGTTGATCAATCTAATACGCTGTATAATCAATGGTATGAATAAAGTAAGGGTTCCGAACATGTAAGTATGGGCCGTGAATATGGCAACTAGGGTTGTCGACTACAGCGGGCGAGCCCGTCACCTCAGGAAGTTTTAACGATTAGTCGATCTATCTCCCTGGAGTGAGCGCAGAAGACTTAGACAAAACAGTCCACCGTCTAGCTCCGCCACAAACCCGTAAGAGGCCAACGCCTTAACCGCGAGATAGCCAGGAGTGTTACCCGGCGGGCTTACATTCACGCCCTTACTTCCAATTGTTACCAGATTACTCCAGTCTCTCGATTGGTTACGAGTTCGAGGTCGCTTGCGCGGTCCTCTCCCTTACGAAGCGGTGAAACGGTGTTTACCGAATCTATCGCGGACCACAGCGTCCTTTGCCCAGCTGTTGGTCGTTTCAAGAGCAGTCGCCATAAGGTCCGCAACCACCCCCGCTCTATAGGAAACAGTACTGCTTCCATGCTCCCCCGACTGTTAGTCAGAGTGCACAGTCGATTGGCTTACGCCTCACGGTGCGCAGACCGTCCAGGAGCGCCAGAAGGTTGATTCCCAGGGGAAACTAACCATACGGCCAGAGTCCTACCCAGGCTCGCACTTCATGCGTGAAGGCCGCCGGATGGGTGTTGACCCGTGAGTGTGATCAATCCTGAACAGAATGGGTCTTCGTGGCCAACTCAGCAAGGGTCCATTAACTCCCAAATATGGAAGTCAAATGAATATGGCGTAAATGGCAGTTATATGGCAGTTATATAACGTGAATATGGCAGTTAAATGAACCAATTTACCTACTCTTTTTGACTTCCAGGATCAACAGAGCCATATTCCATGCAAAACAGATTGGTATGCAAAAAGCTATACCTACTACATTATTATGAGCCATAACTCGAACAGCGTTATTCATACGACGTGTCCGAAAACGGAATCAGAGTGGGAAGTAAGGTGACGTTTGTTTTGAATGTTTCTTAGTCGAGGTTATTCAATGACTCCCACTTCTGTGACAACGACCTGGTAGTCTGAGAGCTCGGTGCAGGTACCCTTATTACACGATTGCCCAAAAAAGGGGTGTTACGTGTTAGGATTCATCTATGTATGTTTTCCGTTTCTTTATTCTACCGTAACTTCTAAACTAATAAGCTAAGATCAAAATGATTCGAAAATATCTTTTTACTGGACTGCCCAACGAAAAAAGAAGTGAAATGTGTTCAGGGTTCATCTGTGTATAGTTTCCATTTCTTTATTCCTCCATAACTTCTAATATTGTTAGAACCGATGTGTCATCCCGAGTGCCATAGGGTACCTAAACTGTCCAAATGTCAAAAATACTAGTCTAAATGTCCAAATGTCAATAAATTAACATAAATATATCGTGTTTAGTGTAATTCGGACATTTAGACAATTATTTATTTGATATTTGGACAGTTTAGGTACCCTATGACACTCGGCATGACATAATTATTCTAATAATATCACACACTTCTAAATCGCTTGAAGCGTTTGGAATTTATGGTGGAAAAAAAACGGAAAACATACATACATGAACCCTGAACACATTACACTCTTTTTTGTTGGAAAGTCGTGTGAAAAGACACTTCGTGGCTTTATAGTAATCATTTTTAAAGCTTTTCAACTTGTTTAGAGAATTGGTCCGTTTTTGTCTTTATACAAAACATACGTGAGGACAATGTTAGAGTTTGGATTCCAGATATGGAATCCATACTTTGTGAAAGATGAGGATCTGCTCGAGAAAGCCCAGGGCAGAGCGACCAAGGGGTTTTAAAGATCTGGAATACTCAGAGAGAAGCCGTAGATTTCAACTGCCCGCACTCAAAGATTGTCGGACCATGGGTGGCCTCATTGATACGTGGAAGATCCTTAACGTGCTCGCACGTGCTCGTGCTCGCACTCATAATCTATTTGCGGAGCCGTCCTCACGCACCAACCTAAGTCGATGGAATCTGCTTACCCGTGCTTTGCGTCAGAGAAATGCGCTATGTTCGAAAGCGTCAGACTTTGATATTATTACAGCGAGCCCGTATCTCTTCAAGGTATGGGCATTGCGCTACTTGTTTATGTCAGAATAAAATAAATTGTTTTCACTCTTTATGTACCGTAAGTTTGTAAGTTTTTTTAAAATTATTAATGCCTGTATTTGTATTTAATGCTTATTTAAACATGTTGTAGGTATATGGTTTTGTAAGAATGCTGTTATTTTTTATATTTATGTGTATATTGCATATCAACGGATTGTTTATTATTTATTTATTTATACTCTTTATTGTGAAATGTCACAATGGGTGGGTTTATTGTCATATGACAATCTCTTACAACCAACCCTACTATGACGTGTTATATGTATGTATGCGTGTAAGATGTCTGTAAGTGTGTGTCTTGTTATTGCATTCGATCGACAGAATTGAAAATGCAATTCCGTTAATTTGATCCCAACGGAAAATGGTGACCCAGCCGGGAATCGAACCCAGGACCTTACAATGTAAGATCAGGCGACCTAGCCACTGTGCCACCGGGCCGTGTGACATAGTGGTTAGGTATTGGTATAAACTGTTAAGTTGATTTGCTAATGAAATAAATAAATAAATAAATAACGGATGCTATAATTGCCCCGAGTTATCTTCAATCTTCAAGCGGAACCAGTAACGACATGCATCACCTGCGAGGATACGACTTCAAAACTGGAGAAAACACGATTCCACAATGCCAGGAAATCTTTCCTAGCCAACTGGACTGCGAACGAGAAGAACAGTTTACCTGCTGAAGCGTCTAGTTTTCACAATATTTTAAAAAGTCGTTATGAGCATACATGTTAATTTTAAGGAGATAATCTCGGATGGATCTCTTGAAAATATCGATGTTTTAGATCGCTTTTAATCCTTCAGGCAATTTATTAAAAATTTTGAGGCCTATGTATCGACTAGTCGCCTGGAACTTGGCAGTACGTGCTACGAACGGTTGGAGTTACTGGGTTTTATTCCTGGTGTCGTGCCGATGTACTTCCTCGTGGGATATGACCGAGCTCTTATTGCAATAAAATTCGCAAAGAGCTTGTGGGGGGGTGGGGGAGAGAGGGGTAAAAGAGCGAAGGGAAAGAGGCGGATAAACGAGCATCCCCGGGTATCTACTCTACTAGTAAGATATAGAAGATTACTAGGTAAAACTTTATACATGAAACATCCGACCTTAGCTAGCTATTCGTATAACATTTATTTTTCAAATTGTGTGATATTTATATAGAACCACATTCTTAAGATTTTGTTTTAGTAAATACTTAAGCCTGTATTGTTTTTTGGCGCCATAAATTACAGAAATTTACTTCGTTTTTTATAGATACAGCGAAGATGTAATATTTCGCGTATCAACAAATTTATCTCGAGCAAATATTATATTACTCAAAAAAATAGATTTTACGGCCAATGTCATGCGAAAACCGCGTGTAGTGTGACTCTTTGCCGTCTGTATATAAATAAATAACAGTACAAAAATAACAATATGGAAATGAAAATGAATTTGACATTTAGGGAATTCAGAAATAAACTAAAGAACTGGTTATCGAATCATGACAGACTAACCATACATCAAATGTTAGAAATAACAGTTTAATAAAACTTAGGTGCACAAATTATTAACATATTTTTAAACATGTATGTTGAGTATATTGTAACATTGAACTAGTAGTAGTAGTAGTAGTAGTAGATGGAGTGGGGGGCTTGTTTCCAGCCCTTGATGTCACCTAGATCTGTAAGGTCTTTTGTAACTACCCACTGTGTGGTTAGGTCAAAGGTCAGCTAGTAGCCCGGTACTTCTTACCAGACCAAGTAGGTCACTGACCTTCAAGTTGGGCAGATCGCTGGGTTCGAGAAAGGCTCGTCCCAGTAAACTGTGTCTTTTGGCGGCGAGCCCTGGACAGCGGCCAACAATGTGTATGCTGTCTTCAGGTTCCTCGCCACATATTCGGCAATCCTTGCTCTCAGTCAAGCCAAGGTTGAATAGATGAGCTCTAAGGGTCGTGTGTCTATTGAACTAACTACAAAAAAATATTTGACTTTGTTGTTATATATTATTTTGACAATGAATTGTACTTTTTAACACACTTTTATTAGGTCGACCTGTATGTAACTAACTATGTAATGGAATCTAAGGTAACTAATTTAACCATCTTCCAAGGATCGTAGAGTCATGAAAATTGGCAGCTGTATGTAGTTCTGATGACAATACAATAATATGGTACTGTCGAACTGATCTGATGATGGAGTCAGAAGATATGAACTGGAACTTCATGATGGAACATCGTATCATAGCTGTGTTTGGACTTGTTAGAAAAGTCTTGGAATGAACTTTGACCTCGATTAGGTCTCAAGGTCTGATGATGAAGCCGGAAGATAGGCACTGGCATTCCATGATGGAATATCGTATGATAGCCGTGTGTATGTGAGTATCATAGCCCAAAAGCATGTTTTTAGTGTTTTTTTTACTATTAATTTATTTTGACTAGGTTTTTTATATTACTTAACATATATTAAATATTAATAACTGTTTCTTTCTTCTCTCACATATAACTTTATTTATATTATTTAATTGAATTTTATATTATATTTATTGACGTTTATATAATGGAAATACATTTTATTTATTATATTATCTTTTAATATTTTTTATTATTATTATTATGATTTTTTTTTTCTTGAAGACCACATTTTAGGGCAATTTAGTGTTATTACCTTTTTAATAAAACTTGTACATAATTGATTGAAATTAGAGTCCAGTCCACCTTAGAACGGGCTAGTCCCAGTTAAGTGACAGAATCAAATAAGCAAAAGGTTAAGGTTTTGCCATTCGGTTTCTGTTATCTTTGTAAGCAAATCAATGTTTTATAGTAATTAATTCTTAAATAAATAAATTAATTAAAAATATTGTAGACAGAGTCAAATGCTCCAGTGAAATCACTATTTCTTTTGCTCGCGAGCGTGAACCGTTGCCTTTTCTTTTAATCTAGGGCTAGATATAGAGACCATCGCATTCTGCCCAGTTGGTCAATTAATATTCTGCAAAGCTGTCAGCCTTGTCCGTTTACTATTGCACAGCACCGAGTGGTCGAATTGCTACGATGACCATGCACCTCGAATTTTCTAGGACATATAACCCACACCACTGTGCATCGACTTTGAGAAAGCGTTTGATTTTGGATGGATATTTAGATTATCGACCTCAATTATCTATGCAGTCTTATCATTTTAATAAAAGTTGGTTAATGCCTCTGCTGTAAAACTAAGGCGGACAGGACTCTAAGTTTTACTTTCTCCGCCCACCAACCGACAAGGATGGAAAGTATTGTGAAGACGCATTTTTAACACGCTTTTATTAGGTCGACCTGTATGTAACTATGTACCTAATGGAATCTAAGGTAACTAATTTAACCATCTTCCAAGGATCGTAGCGCAATGAAAATTGGCAGCTGTATGTAGTTCTGATGACAATACAATAATATGGTACTGTCGAACTGATCTGATGATGGAGTCGAAAGATATGAACTGGAACTTCATGATGGAACATCGTATCATAGCTGTGTTTGGACTTGTTAGAAAAGTCTTAGAATGCACTTTGACCACGATTAGGTTTCAAGGTCTGATGATGAAGCCGGAAGAACAGGAACTGGCATTCCATGATGGAATATCGAATCATAGTCGTGTTTGCACTTGTGAGAAAGGTCACATAATGGACTTTGAACCCGATCAGGTTTCAAGGTTATAACAAACCTTTTTTGGGTTTTACGTGCATTTATAAAAGCGTGTTTTTTTAAACTATTAATTTATTTAACCCCTCAAATGAATGGCGATTAGCTCGGGTTGCCTACGGCAAAATGTATATAAATTTATATTTACATTTACATTTACATTTACATAGAGCGGGGTTTACTATAGAGCTATAGCATTACTATAGAGCGGATTACTATAAAGCGGCGCACATTTACATTTATATTTACATTTATATAAATTTATATACATTTTGTATACATTTTGCCAAGGCATCCCTTAAGGGACGCCTCACATTTGAGGGGCACGCTTTTATTAGGTCGACCTGTATGTAACTAACTATGTAATGGAATCTAAGGTAACTAATTTAACCATCTTCCAAGGATCGTAGCGTCATGAAAATTGGGAGTTGTATGTAGTTCTGATGACAAAACAATTTATTTATTTTATTTATTTATTTATTTAATTTAACAATTCATTTACAAGTGCACAAGTATCACTAATAATCATATCAATAAAAAATATATATATAATTAAAATTAAAATTAAAATTAAACACGGCCGATATGAGCATTAGCATTTAAGTACTGCTGCTGCCCAACTAAGTGCCAGGACTTGTTCCAGGGCAGCTAGCTCTCTAGTTTTTATATCACATATATTCGGCATATCAGCATATATCACATATATTCGGCAATGAATAAAAAAAAATAAAAAGGAAAAGAAATATATATATATTCCCGTCACCATTACAAATTATAACTAATAATCACTAACTAATGATCACAATAGGAAATAAAACACAAAAATAAATAATCGTGTTAATAAAATAAAATGTCAAATGATATCAAACAATAGTCACCAAAATTTATGAATAAGTAATAGTAATAAATAAAAATAAAAAAAGTCAAAGAAAATAATAATAATAAGAAGAAATGTCAGGGATAATTGTCTCGGTATATTAATTTGTGGATATTTTGCAGGGCGTCATATTTTAGCCAGGAATCAATTTTGGCTTTAAAAGAAGAAGAAGACTTCGGCACATACATTTTTAAATCTTCATCTAGCATATTAAAGATCCTGGGGGCTATGTACACAAAATGCCTCTGCCCAAAAGTGGTCTGCATTCGAGGGACGTCAAAATGTATAGTTCGGGATTGCCGCGTGCAGATTGTTTGCTGGGTTCTTATTGCGGTCTCTAAATTAGTTTGATAGTCACAGAGCGCCGTTTTCACGTATAGTTGTGGTACATCTAGCACGTTATATTCTCTGTAGAGATCATCTGAAGAGTATCTCCAAGGCTTTCTCTTTATAATTTTAAGTATTAGCTTTTGAGCTCTAATCAAGGGCTCCATATGAATTTTCGCTGCACCTCCCCACCCTATGATCCCATAGGTTAGGATAGATTGGCACAGGGCATGGTATACTATCTTAAGTGTCCTTTGGTCCAGAATGCCTCTAAGGTCTTTGAAAATATACGTGAGTTTCCTAACTTTTGCCGACAGCTCCATTATGTGGGTGCTCCATTGTAGCCGGTAATCAATTAATATACCAAGATATTTAATGTTGTCAACTTTATTGAGATTAATACATTTACAGTTTTCGGGGTTAAGACAATCTCTGTGGAGTTTCAGAATATGCTCTTGTTTTGGTTGAGCTACACTGGTGGCACTAAATGTTATGTACATGGTTTTTTGCGCATTGAGTGATAGTAGTGCACCATCTAACCACAATACTACCTTCTGAAGTCCCATAGAAGCCTTTTCAAAGGTCTCTTTCCAAGTTTTTGCCTTGAAAAGTAGAGCGGTGTCGTCGGCAAAAGTAACAACTTGTCCACCAATAGTTTGATTACAAAGCTCATTAATATATATTAAAAACAATATCGGACCAAGGACACTACCTTGCGGAACACCATATTTGAGAGGCGCGGGATCACTATGGATACTACCAAGTTTTGTTATTTGCTTTCGACCTGACAAGTAACTCTCAAACCATTTTAGTGTGATCGAGGTAACACCTATGTCGTTTAGCTTCTCCAAAAGTTTGTCGTGACTAACCGTGTCAAATGCTTTTGTTATGTCAAGGAATACTCCCAGACATTTGTTTCCTTTGTCTACTGCTTCCACGACAAATTGTGTAACCTCGGCTATAGCTTTGTTAGTTCCTTGTCCTTCCCGAAATCCATATTGGTTTGGTGATAAAATATTATGTATGTTTAGATACTCTGTTAATCTTTTTTTGCCGCTTTTTCTGTTAATTTGGAAATACAGCTTAACAGGGAAATAGGTCTGTAATTGTTGACACTTTTAATGGGTCTGTAATTGTTGACACAATAATATGGTACTGTCGAACTGATCTGATGATGGAGTCTGAAGATATGAACTGGAACTTCATGATGGAACATCGTATCATAGCTGTGTTTGGACTTGTTAGAAAGTCTTGGAATGAACTTTGACCACGATTGGGTTTCAAGGTCTGATGATGTGGTTTTTACGACCATTTATAAAAGCGTGCTTTTAGTGGTTTTTTTTAAACTATTAATTTATTTTTAGTTGAAGATGCAAGAACCAACCCAAGCTAACAAACAAGTTATATGGCCGAAACTACGCGGAACTGTTAGCTGCTAGTAGAGTAAGGCATTATTATCGTCCATGGGGCTATTCCCCGGTGGAAGAAATCGCGGGTCTTAAACAAGTCTCGTCGATCGAACCCAGAAATATTCAGTGCCTGGTTCGAACCGCAGTATTCATCAGAGGCGTCCCGAACATGCTGTTGGAAAATATGGTCACCCTTAAGTATGGCCGGCTTTCGTATCGGCAGGCGACATGCGTATACGGCGCGACACTCTCGTACGTGCATTGCACTGCTGATAGCTTTTAAAACAGCCCGGGGCTTTCGACATAGCAGCCTAGCCGACATACATACTATTGAGCTGACGCAATATGGATGTACATATAAACGGGCTCGAAAGATGAGAGACAAAATTTTAAACACAGTGGAGTTACACCGTTCCAGTGGTGTAATTTAAAATGCAAGACTAATTGTATTATTCACTTAAATCTACGTATGTTACGTAAATCTAGGTATGTATGCTACATCGATTATGTCGAAAAGATACGTATAGTCATTTTGGCGATTAGACATAACACTACGATTAGACATACATAATTCTACACAGTGGTATGTTCAAAGTTCAAAACTTCTTGATTGTTTTATGATAAGTCGATTTACAACATTATAATTACCCATAAAGCATACAATATTTTATGCTAAGTACAACAACATTTAGAACTATAGGTACTAATTGTTATAAACGTGAGAAAAAAACTTTTTACTGACAATTTTCAAACTTTTCACCTTCTTTTACCGAACGGTGAGTAATCTAGGCTACATAAGTATGGGGGGGGGGGGGAGGAAGAGAGGGGTATAAGTGCGAGGGGAAAGAGGCGGATACCCGAGCATTTTGTTTGATACCCGTACATCATAATACATACAAAATATAACGATATCACTTTTTTTACATGTAGGTACATCAAAATAGATACAAAATGTAACAATATTTTGTATGGAGAGTGCATAGCCGCAATGACAACATTTAGCACTTTATCGAAAGGATAACAAAAAAAATACATTACCACCAATACTCGAAAAATCATCATTAAAATCTACTCGCTAAAACACAAATATTAATAATCAGTATGACGGTAATACAATTTGTGCTAGATCTCCACACGTTCCCACATCGAAACTATTATTAATGACGTCACTACAAGGTGAAATGGAAGAGTCGTTTGCTACTGGTCCAGAAAAAAATGGTGTATTTTGCGTATTTTCAATACGTTAAAATGCAAGTGTTAGGCTCTCGCGCTACAAGGCACAACAGACGCCTGACAGTCAACTAACTCATAAAAACGAAAAGAAAAACCTCTATTTATTCTCACCATAAATATCTATATTGTTTTCTGCAATGCTTTATATTATTGAAGCAGTCTTAAGCACAGAATAATATTGGCTCGTCGTTACTAGGTTTTGAGGTTAGTTGTGACTTAAGATGCCGTCGTTTTGGCAAACAGAGAGTGTCATCAGAAAATCAATCACATCAATTTAAACCCAAATACCTGGGAGTGACCCTCGGCCGTTCTCTAGCTTACAAAGCCCATTGCCATAATACGAAACGGAAGGTGTGTTCAAGAAATAACGTCGTCAGGAAACTAACTGGGAGTACATGGGGAGCCAACCCAGCATCTCCGCAGCGGAATATGCTGCTCCAGTGTGGAGTGGATCAACAAATGCAAAAATGGTCGACACTGCTATGAACGATGTTGCAAGAATTGTCTCCGGCTGCCTCAAACCTAATCCCGTCGAGCCATTTCATTCGCTCATCGGCATCGCCCCTCTTTCATTACGTAGTGATGTCACGACTGATTCAGAACGCCTAAAGGTGATAGATGACCCAAGACACCCACTGCATGAACAAGAAACACACCACCATCGCCTCAAATTGCGAAAGTCATTTGTCACCCAGCATCTCCGCAGCGGAATATGCTGCTCCAGTGTGGAGTGGATCAACACATGCAAAAATGGTCGACACTGCTATGAACGATGTTGCAAGAATTGTCTCCGGCTGCCTCAAACCTAATCCCGTCGAGCCATTTCATTCGCTCATCGGCATCGCCCCTCTTTCATTACGTAGTGATGTCACGACTGATTCAGAACGCCTAAAGGTGATAGATGACCCAAGACACCCACTGCATGAACAAGAAACACACCACCATCGCCTCAAATTGCGAAAGTCAGTCATCAGTTCATGAGTTCATGAGTTCACAACCCTTCCAAGGCAGTCAATCCTCGAACCACACCACTCAATGAAGAGCATCACTTGGGTAGGACTTAAAGGAAGAGCACCGGGATCCCATCTCCCATCTCCAGTGATATTAATGCAGTTTAAGCATGGAGCCAAGCTCGTAACCTTCACTTCAATATTAACAAATGTTCAGTGATGACATACACAAGATCGCCTGCTCATCTGATGTATGATTACTCCATCGCTGGATGTGTACTTTCCAGAGTGACTGAAGTCAAGAACTTGGGAGTTTTTTTCGATCCCCAGTTAAACTTTAAGGAACACATTAGGCAACTGTCTACAACTTCTTTCAAGCTCCTGGGGTTTGTGATACGGCAATCCAAACACTTCAATAATATTCGGGTTATGCGCACGTTGTACAACTCGATTGTTAGAAGTCGCATGGAAACGAATGCAGCTATTTGGAATCCGCATGAAGATACCTTCACCAACAAACTGTATACCAGTTTGGCGAGATTGTAATATTTAAAAAAATGTATCTTTTTCTTTGAATAAATTTAATTAAAATTTTTTTAAGAAAAACCTATACCCTCAAGCTGGAAAAGGTACAGAAATGTTTTTGAGATACTTCAAGCATTATAGTATATTAACAAGGATATTATCCATTTTTGTATCCGACTGCATTTATCATAGGCATGGTTGGCTATAATTCTTGATAAGTGAACCCTTATCACACACCAGGACTTACAAAAGGCAAACGGCAAGGCTATTCAGACCTCATACTTTTGCAGAGACATGTCCTAACCTATCCCGAAAACGCTAATGAATAAAAACACTACTATAAGTGTAGAATGCCCCAGATAAGAATTTCACAGTAGTACCCTAATTCACACTCTATATCGAATTTTCTGATTTAATAACAGAAAATATCGTATAATATGTCACTAACACCTGTTGAAAAGTGATAGCATCGACGAGTTTTTTTTTGTCTTGGAAAATAAATGATCATTGATGTCTGTTCTAATTCGGCCAGCATCCTAACAGTATATTGCGCCATCTCTGTAACATTCCTTACGCTTTCACGAGTAATAACACAGTATAGCCAAACAAGTTTATTAGTCACATGTGGACGTGATTAATTCATTTCGCAGTCACGCTTAGGATGGCTCATCGCGAGGCGAGGCGCATCTCGACACACACCGATCCATCAATATAGCATTCTTAGTTAAAAGATTAATTTACCTGTGCCTATCCTTGTATAGATGCGACCCCGTTTTCGCTATGGTTTTAAGCGATAAATTGGTACGTTTGCACCGATCACGATTCGTAAGGCGTAACAATGTTATTATGGAGGTTCATGGTCGTGATGCTATGCAGTAATTATTCTTCTTGCGAAACTTTTATTTGATGCTTTCGATAGTTTCGATTTATTGGCTATTTAAACTTTTATATTTATAAAGTCACTGCACTTAGCGCTGATCAATCAGGAAATTTAAATTCGAAACAGCAACAAAGTAAATTGTATTTAAAGTAAAAGAGTCGCTTTGAAGTTGTCAACTACTATAGGCGAACCCGTCACTCTAGGAAGGTATTACTATATGTAATACCTTCTTAGATTTTTAATCTACATCAACGAATTGTGCGAATTACCTGTTAATGGTAGAATTGTATCCTTCGCGGACGACACTGTCCTTCTTACTGCGACTAATAACTGGAATGATACATTCTTCAAAGCTCAAAGTAACTTGGAACCGGCTAAAACTTGGATCGACAACCATATTTTAACGCTAAATGCTGCGAAATCAAAATTTATCACTTTCAGCTTGCGGGGAAATCCCAGCCAGGTTCTCAACCAAACACTTGCCATTCATACCGACAAATGCTTGGATAAGAATAGATGTGTATGTACTAAATTAAGCAAATCTGCAACAGTCTCCTACTTAGGCATAACGGTAGATGAGAAGCTATGTTGGGAAAATCAGATTGCAAATTTGAGTTCGAGAATTAGAAAGCTGGTTTATGTATTTCTTCGGCTGCGCAACATTCTGTCCAAAACAACCATAAGAATGGTATACATGGCCTTGTGTCAGAGTATTTTGTCCTACGGAGTCGCGGCATGGGGCGCTACTACTAATGATAATCTGGATAGATTGACAAAAGCGCAGAAATTATTAATGAGAGTAATTCACAGGAAAAACCGGCGTCATCCATCTGCCTTGTTATTTTCCCAATTCCATGTGTTATCATCTAAACAATTATTCATTAAGCAAGCGCTTCTTGCATTCTACAAATCTAGAGATGACCACGCCCGAACTCAAAACAATCTGAACACAAGAATGTCCGCGAGTATCAATTATATAATTCCGTCAGTCAGGACAACATTTGCCCAGAGACATATATTCTACATAGCCCCAAAATTATATAATTCCCTTAGTGAAGAAATGAAAAATTATCCTAACATAAAAATATTTAAAGCAAACCTTAATAGATGGCTACTTAACAAGGGATATGTAAAATCTGATCAATTTCTTTGCAACGCACGACAATTTATTTAGTATCACTTATCTATTTTTCTTAATTAAATTTTATTAAATTACAACTATAAATGTATATATTTATTACATAGCTATATTTTTTATAAAATTGGTATATTTATGTGTATATACAGGTGGTGGGTCCAAATAATTTATTAAAAAAAAACACTTCATTTCTTAAAATTGCATAAAAATATGCACATCTAGAGACGGGCCAAATTATCGCCTAGTTAGATGTGCTATTGGCAGTAAAGGTCATGTAAGATGTGTTAAACCTCCCTATATTAATTATTAAATAATTTATATAATTATTATAAGATTACATGACCTATGAATGAACTGTATACCTAATCCTATGTACCTAAATAAATAATAATAATAATAATAAATTATTCTTTCAAAGCAGAGATGAGTCTCTGCGATAAGTCAAGACGATGGACTAAATTATCCCTAAGAGGACAAGACAGTCCATCGTTTAACTACGACAAGATGCCCATGAGATTCCGACGCCTTACGGCGTGGCACTGGAAAGTAAACCCAGCGCAGCCTGGCCCGATTTGGTCGGATTTCTCCGTCCACCAGTCTGGTCGTAGGTTCGAGGTCGCTAGCGCGGCCTACACCTGATGCTAGCGGTAATTCCCTGATATTCACACGGGATCAATTGGCCAACAGCTCGTTTACTCCCGCATCTTAGGAAACATATAAGATCATTTCCAGATCCAGCCCACCTCCCCTCCCTCCTCGGTTATTTGTCGGAGTGCACATTCGATTGGCTGACGCCGCACGATGCGCAAACCGTCCAGCAGCACCCGAGGTCTTACTCAGAGATTCCGATCCACCTGTCCACAACACAGCCGAGACAGGATTCACAGAGTCGTAATATCTATTCGTCTCTCTTCGAGGAGGCTACCGGATGAGAGTTCAATCGTGAGTTGAGGCGATCCAAGATAAGGAGCAGGTCATGTAGCCCAAGCTGCACGGAACCAGGAGGAAACTGTCCCACCATGCCAAGGTAGAGAAAACCGAGTTCTTAACAGGTTCAACCTCCTACGTGGAGGCTACCGGATGGGGGCTGAACCGTGAGTTGAGTCGACCCAGATTAACGACCGGGAGAACCTAGGGGACTACCATGTCAAACCTCGGTTATTTGCCGGAGTGCAACGTCGAGGGTCATCCCACAGAGGATATGTCGTGACAGTGGAAACAGAGTCTTTTTCAGGTCCGACCCTCTTCGAAAAGGCTATCGAGCCGTGAGTTAAGCAGGACCAAAGATAAAGAGCAGATCATATGGCTCAAGGTGCGCAGCTACATATGGGGGTTGCGGGGGACGCGCGAGTGGACTATTCCGTCCCAAAGTCTTCTACGCTCACCTCACGGGAGACAAAACGATCATATAGAGTTATCAATTACAACGGGCGAACCCGTCACCTCAGGAAGTTTTAACGATTAGTCGTTCTGTCTCCCCCGTGAGGTGATTGCAGAAGACTTGGACAAAACAATCCACCGCCAAGCTCCGCCACATGCCCGCAAGAGGCCAACGCCTTAACCGCGAGATAGCCAGGAGTGTTACCGAGCGGGCTTACACTCACGCCCTTGCTTCCAATTGCGACCAGATTACTCCGGTCTCTCGATTGGTTACGAGTTCGAGGTCGCTTGCGCGGTCCTATCCCTTACGAAGCGGTGAAACGGTGTGTACCGAATCTATCGTGGACCACGGCATCCTTTGCCCGGCTG
Source organism: Micropterix aruncella (assembly GCA_944548615.1). Lineage (NCBI taxonomy): Eukaryota > Metazoa > Arthropoda > Insecta > Lepidoptera > Micropterigidae > Micropterix > Micropterix aruncella. Next base: position 11,968,981 of record OX155968.1, read on the forward strand.
TTCACCCAGGATGGTCGTTTCAAAAGCAGTCGCCGTAAGGTCCACAACCACCCCTGCTCTATAGGAAACAGTACTGCTTCCAGACTCCACCGACTGTTAGTGAGAAAAGACAGTCGACTGGCTTACGCCGCACGGTGCGCAGACCGTCCAGGAGCGCCAGAAGGTTGATTCCTAAGAGAAACTAGCCCTAAGGTCAGAGTCCTACCCGGGCTCGCACTTCATGCGTGGAGACCGCCGGATGGGTGTTGACCCGTGAGTGTGACCAACCCTGAACAGAATGGGTCATCGTGGCCAACTCAGCAAGGGCCCATTAGCTCCCAGACAAAACGATCAAAATTCCTAGGGAGACAAGTTTGCCCGTTGTATTTGACACCTCCAAATATCCATTTACACGCAATGTATTCTTCAGCCGAGTAGTTGTCGTTGCATAGGTAGCATCTTATAGCCTGTGCATGTGACTTAATGAGTTTGTATTACACCCATAGTTCAAGATGTTTTTTAGCGCCCCCCCTCTGAGTTTTTTCTGAATCCGCGCCTACCGTTAGCTGTCCTTAGTTAAAACGGTCAATCTGCACAAGCAAATTCTGCTTCACTTCGACATTTAATTGATTATTTTGCATAGCTACTTTTTTCCAGAATGGCCCTCTGCGGTCTGCACGCTTAAGTATGCAAATAGCGGTAAATCGGCAAAATCTCACTTACGTCCTTGGTTAAGCGTCGAGTCGTTTGTTTGTCAAGATTCCGCGGCGATATAGCCTACATTTGAATCGTAATATCTGCAGGCGGACGAGATCAGTCAACCGTCTCTTTATGATTGCTATGCAAGGCCAAGCAGGTTGCTCCAATAGCGGCCATTTAATATTTTCAATGGTAGGCAACTAACATTAGACAAGTTCGGAATGCACGTACGCCGAGGAACGTACGTACGGTAAAGAATTCTCAAGAGAGCAGCTTAGAAATCCGCACACAAATTGCGCTGCATCTGGCACACTCTTGGAATATAATACTACATTATACATAGTGACATTTTTTATTAGTGACATCATATCAGTGGGTGAATCAGTACGAGCAAATAAGCAACTTTTAATAAAATGTGTTGAAAAAAACAAAGCAAAAAACAAGTAAATATATTAAAACGAAAAAAAAAAACACGACTGCCGTTATTTATAATTATTTTTATTAAGGTTTTTAAATGATTTTTTTGTGGTTTATATATATATATATCTATATATATATATATATATATATATATATATATATATATATATATATATATATATATATATATATATATATATATATATATATATATATATATATATATATATATATATATATATATATATATATATATATATATATATATATATGTATATACATATTATAAATAGATTTTTTTGTGGTTTATATATATATATATATATATATATATATATATATATATATATATATATATATATATATATATATATATATATATATATATATATATATATATATATATATATATATATATATAGTTATATTTGATAAGGTTTGTAAAGAAATCCGTTTATAGGATGATGTTTTTATTTAAAATAAAATTAGTAAAAGCTACTTAAAAAGTAGCGAAGGAAATCCCAGTTTGTATTGGGAAATGCTTATGTTTGAATGAGATATACTTACGGATGTGCACGACTTTCGACGGTGCAATGTAAGTTTAAAGGTCCTTTTGCAGTCGACTAACGATCACTATTCATCCATATATCTCATAAATAGGGCTTATCCTTATGCAACACAAAATGCCTTCAATTGAGACGAATTAAGCGAAAAAATAAAAAACCTTATCATATATATATATATATATATATATATATATATATATATATATATATATATATATATATATATATATATATATATATATATATATATATATATATATATATATATATATATATATATATATATATATATATATATATATATATATATATATATATATATATATATATATATATATATATATATATATATATATATATATATATATATATATATATATATATATATATATATATATATATATATATATATATATATATATATATATATATATATATATATATATATATATATATATATATATATATATATATATATATATATATATATATATATATATATATATTTATATATATATATATATATATATATATATATATATATAATTATATAATATAATTATATATATATATATATATATATATATATATATATATATATATATATATATATATATATATATAATTATATAATAATATATAATATATAATTATATAATATATAATTATATAATAATATATAATTATATATATAATTTACATCCTATGACCCCAAATTGGTCTATAAGGGCTCTAATATCTCCCTTATAGACCCAAACAATCATTTCAAATTCTTCGGCAGAAAAATCACCCATCAGGGAAAAGACGTCTCGGGCGATCATGTTATAGAGCATTTCAAAAGTTGCCTGGCGAAAATAGATGCCTTGCTAATTTCTGGCCCTCGTAAGGCCTGGATCTATGACAATTATCTAACGTCACATTTGTCATGGCCCTTTCTTATTTACGATTTTACCAAAACCCAACTGTCCCGTCTAGATGCACTGGTGACAGCTAGTTTAAAATCCTGGCTGTCCTTAGCCAAACCAGCTGACCCCTCGACTCTCTTCAGGTCCAAACAAAATTTTGGGCTAGCGCTTAAACTGCCCTCTCTGCTCTACGCCAACTCCAGAATAACCAAAAATTCGATTCTGTGCAATTCCAAAGATCCGGCAATATTGAAGCACGTAATAAGTGGCTGTAGTGATTCAAATGAACTACAAGCCCGCGTAGACTTCCACAAAAGGTTCCTTACTGGAATCAGCCAGAATGGCACTGGTCTGGGGTATGGCAGTACAACCACGAGCGACGTGGACTTGAAGAAGTCTCTTTTGCGGGGAGATTACGACAGCAAGAGTATGGCTCATGCTATTGGCCTTCAATGCCAGAATGACTGGACAACAATTGGTGACTTTTGCATTCCGCCTCCAATGCACTGGAAGGTAATGCTCTATGACTGGACGCCAGAGATGCTGAAATTTTATTTGAATGCCTTTCAGCATACACTTCCAGACCCCAGTAACCTCGCTCGTTGGAGCTTTGCCGAGGATAGTTCTTGTCCCCTCTGTAGCAATACCCCTTGCACAGCTAGACACATTCTAGCTGGCTGCAAGGTGGCCTTAGATCAAGGACGGTACACTTACCGCCATGACAAAGTTCTCGCTGTTATTCGCGAGGTAATTAGTCTCTCAGTGGCTCGTGCCAACAAGGGTTTGACAGTATCCTCCAAACCCCCAATACAGTTTGTGCGGGATGGCTCTAAAGGCAAAAAACATTTAACTACAAAACCTTTCTCAATAATCGAGAAAGCTACAGATTGGACTCTGGAGGTTGATTCGGTCTCTAAGCAGTATAAATTCCCTGAAAGTCTCGGATGCACAGCCCTCCGTCCAGATATAACTCTTTACTCTCTATCTCGGAAGGTGGCTCTTATTGTAGAATTAACTGTTCCATGGGAATCAAATATCCCAAAAGACCACGAGTACAAATTAAATAAATACCATGATCTTGCAAATGCCGTAACCCGGAACGGCTTCACTGTTCACCTTCACGCGGTGGAAGTTGGCGCTCGTGGCCTGCCAGCTAAATCTCTATTTCACCTCTTTAAAGATCTTGGCCTTTCCAGAAAAATAATCAACTCTTTCTTAGAAAAATTATCTAAAACTGCGATTTGCGCATCTCAAATTCTATGGCTTCGAAGGGGGAGTGAATGGGTGGCAAGGTGAACGCTCACATGTGGCAAGACAGCTGTCCTAAACCTACCACAGCCGGTTCGTAAGTCCGGAATCCACTGCTCACCCCCCAGAAGTGTAAAAAATAGTATTATGATGGGCCCGACTCCGGTCGGTGAATTCCATGGCAGCTCCGTTTGTATTTATTTATATATATATATATATATATATATATATATATATATATATATATATATATATATATATATATATATATATATATATATATATATATATATATATATATATATATATATATATATATATATATATATATATATATATATATATATATATATATATATATATGTATATTTCCGAAATGTACTCTAACATATGTACCTTTCATTTGACATCTACTTACATCAACTACTTATTTGTTTTACTAATATTCGCTTATTTTCTCGTACTTATTCACCCACTACAAATATGTCACTAATAAAAAACTCACCTGTATGTAGATACCAAGCAAACCACGTATAAATATATCTTGTTGTATAAATATACCTGTTGTTTAAATATCCCATGACTATATGTAACTATGTTTTGAAAACCCTGAACATAAAAAAATATAAAACCCCAGTAAATAATATACAGTATGTCCAGAAAAAAAAGTTTATTATTCAATGGTTTTTTAAAGCATTTCTACTCTGTTAAGGACTGTATGAGTAAAAATGCTGATAACCTTTGAATTACTGCATGCATTTACGTGAAATAAAGTGTTTTTTTTATTTCACGGAAGTAACAAAGGTATGGTGCTTTTTTAACCATTCATAGATAGAGTTGTGTTTGGAATAGAATGCTTTTTTTGCCAGGTAGCTAACGACGTTAGAGATTATTGATAATATTGAAAATATAGTGTGATGTGGCTATTATTTTGAGAAAATCGATCTTTTTAGAAAAAATCATGAGAAACTGTGAATACATTTGAAAAAAAATATTTAAGTAAGATAGTAAGCTATTTTATTTCATTGCTTTAGGACTACTGTAAAACTCCTATAACTAAAGAATATGAAAAAAAATCAAGGACATATCAATTTTTTTACACATCAGTCCTTTTTTGGAAAATCAAAAGATTTTCCAAAAAAACTGTGATTGAATGAAGTTCAGTTGCACCCCATCTCTTACAACCGACCCTTCTATGAAATGTTTATATGCATGCGTGCTTGTTACATGGGTGTAAATGTGTGTCTTGTTATTGCATTCGATCGACAGAATTAAAATGCAATTTCGTTAAATTTATCCAAACGCAAAATGATTACCCATCCGGGAATCGAACCCGGAACAATGTAAGGATAGGCGACCTAACCACTAAGCCACCGCGTATTTCGTGCTCGTGGTACAAATAAATTTAAATTGCTTTGAGAATTATTATTACGACAAGAACTGCTTTAAATCACTTTCGCAAAACTAGCAATAAATTGACTCATCATCGGTACGAAATCAATTTCACATGTCTGCAATCGTTTACGTTTTACGGATTCGTCGACGTGTCGGCAAGCGGGAAAATAACAAATGTGGAAAGCAATAATGGACGTTTACAAAACGGATCAGTTTTCGATAACATTTGTTTATTGAGTGTGTCTAGGGTCTCGTTTTCGTAAAGTTCTTGAATTTTCACCGATACATGGAAAATTGAAGTAAAGTTAAAAATAACCATAAGGTCGCAACCAGTAGTAATCTTTCACCAATTCAACAGAGACGACATTTTGACAAATACGCTCCTATGTATTGAATTGGATATGTATTTTAACCTGTATACCAAATTAAAATTGACACGTTCATGTAAATAATATTAAAATAATAAGACCTATGATTAAAAATTCGTTAATTTATTATTATTTCATTATTTTATTTCGAGATAAGATACTGTCTATGGGGTTTGAGATAGGATATGTATTGGGTTATCGAATATAAGAGAAGATTAACTAATGTTTGGGAATATGAGTGCCGTCTACAGGTAGCATTTCATAGTAAAAACGGAGATATGTACTAGTTAAGGCGATATGAGACCTCAGAAAAATATCCGAAATGGGAAGACACCCGAAAAAATAGGCGGAGTCAATTTTGTAGGGTTTGACCAATAAAAATCCAGCGTTGATGAAGCGTCAAGCGCAGATTCCAAGTCCGCTAGCGCCGGGAACCAGACGCATACTAAACGGTCAATCGCAGCGCTAGCACAGAATAACTATCTTTACGCAGTGGTGGTATAAGGGTGATAATGGCAAAGCATATTTAGCGTAACTCTCAGAGCGTTCTCACGTTTTAATTAATTGTAATTAATTTAGGGCCTAGATAAAAAATGTGGCTAAGCGCTGCCCTAGAAAATTAACCAGTCAATATAATGAAATTATAATAAAACACACTCACCGCTTACATTGTAGGAGTAAACACGCCTGAAAGTTTTCGAAGTCAGTTTAAAGCCTTAATGTTCAAGGAAATGAGCAACATTTTGAGTCCAAATTTTAAATTGGTTTCTTATCGAGGGATTCGATTAGAAACTTTTTAAATTAATGCTTATATTTTTTTTTAAAACTCATAAAACTAAAATTCCTCAGATATGGTCGTTCTCAGGTTGATTTCGCCTTAACGTAAAAACGTAAACGTAGCGGGTTAGAGGGAGGGGGTTGGAGGGGGGAAGGGGGTATTGGTGGGGGGGGGGGTTAGAGGGAGTGAGATGTAACGTTTCGGAATAAATATTCTACTTCTTCTTTGGGTTCCTCTTCCGTCTTATCTAGAGTGTTTTAAACGTTACCTAAGTAATCAAGATGTAGAAAGTTTAGGACGAAAATATTCATCTTCTTCTGAAATTTTCCTTCTTCCATGGGTTAGTACCACATATTCCATGTTAAAACGTAAGCACATAAATCAAAACATCACAAAAAAGAAGGCAGTTCTGTCGGTTCGGTTAATAATAATAATAAGTAATAACTTATTAGACAATAAATAAAATACAAATGGAGCTGCCATGGAATTCACCGACCTGAGTAGGGCCCATCATAATACTATTTTTTACACTTCTGGGGGGTGAGCAGTGGATTCCAGACTAACGACCGGCTGTGGTAGGTTAAAGACACCTATCTTGCCACTTGTAAGCGTTCACCTTACCACCTATTCACTCCTCCTTCGAAGCCATAGAATTTGAAATGCGCAAATCGCGGTTTTAGATATTTTTTCTCGGAAATAGTTGATTATTTTTCTGGAAAGACCAAGATCTTTAAAGAGGTGAAATAGAGATTTAGCTGGCGCGCCAACTTCCACCGCGTGAAGGTGAACAGTGAAGCCGTTCCGGATGACGGCATTTGCGAGATCATGGTATTTATTTAATTTGTACTCGTGGTCTTTTGGGATATTTGATTCCCATGGAACAGTTAATTCTACAATAAGGGCCACCTTCCGAGATAGAGAGTAAAGAGTTATAATCTGGACGGAGGGCTGCGCATCCGAGACTTTCAGGTAATTTATACTGCTTAGAGACCGAATCGACCTCCAGAATCCAATCTGAAGCTTTCTCAATTATTGAGAAAGGTTTTGTAGTTAAATTTTGCCTTTAGAGCCATCCCGCACAAACTGTATTAAGGGTTTGGAGGATACTGTCAAACCCTTGTTGGCACCAGCTACTGAGAGGCTAATTACCTCGCGAATAATAGCCAGAACTTTGTCATGGCGGTAAGTGTACCGTCCTTGATCTAAGGCCACCTTGCAGCCAGCTAGAATATGTCTAGCTGTGCAAGGGGTATTGATACAAAGGGGACATGAACTATCCTCGGCATAGCTCCAACGAGCGAGGTTACTGGGGTCTGGAAGTGTAAGATGAAAGGCATTCGAATAAAATTTCAGCATCTCTGGCATCCAGGTAGTCTGCCAGTTTTTCTGTAAACGTTTTTCTGAATCCTTTAGATTTGGATGATATGCCTGAAAAGCTATCGGAACTGGAGTATAAAACTCAAACAGAAAAAGACGCAGTACAATTCAATTAAATACAACAAAATGCGAAGCTTTTAAGTGGACGTACACAATAATGAATGTAGCAGTACAATCAGCAGCGTCTTACAATCTTACGTCATACAATCAGAAATTGCTTTCTTTTTAATTGTTAATTGCATGAAAGAAGTCGTTTTTATTCCATCAGAAACCAATGACTTGACTTGAAATTCAAACAAAAATAGATGCTTTGAAATTCAAACAAAAAATAAACCGAGCAACACTTTCTCAACAAGCTTCAAAACGGTCTGAATTTACTAAAATCTTTATATAATAAAGTGAACGTTAAACTTTAAAATAAAATAAATTATTGCATTAATTTAAAAAGGTTAATTTTATCTCTACCAAAATGTGTAAATATAAATTTATATACTTTTTGCCGTAGGTAACCCGAGCTGGTCGCCTCACATTCTAGGGGTCCCCTAGAAATGTATATAAATGTTTATTTACACACACCTTTACATTTACATAGAGCTGGGTTTACTATAGAGTTATACTATTACCATAGAGCGTATTACTATAGAGCGGCGCACATTTACATTTATATTTACATTTATATAAATTTATATACATTTTGCCGTAGGTAACCGCCTCCCATTCTAGAAAAAACAAATAAGGATGTGTTTAAAGAACCTAATAATATTTGCATGGCATTCTGCTGCCCGAGAACAAATCGAAAAGTATAGGTAGGTGTCGAAACTCGGGCCGTAGATCCGTAGATCATTGATACGTATTTTTGCTAGATCATTGGCGGCGCAACGATGAAAGTAAAATTACACAAAAAGCGGCGTAGACTTTCGAACTAATTTCAACCGGGCGGCATGCGTCTAAGTAAGGAAAACGGAAGATATGACAATTGGGTGTCCCAAAATTATATCTATCGCGACTGTCTATTTTTCGTTATCCGTAATGTATTTATTGAATATGTTGCCAAAAGCTGTCGTTGCAGAACCTTTTGCCAAAACAGTCGACCAATACTCAACATTTCAAGATTTTTTAAAAGTTGCAAATATTATTGCAAATATTTGCAGTCGTCCTTTTGTAAGACAGATCTCTGACTTGTTATGGTCGCCAAAATGTAATCAGGTCTCCTCATTAGGAATTTTCGAAATCGGGTAAAGCGTTCTTGAGATATTTATGAGCCAGATATACAGCATTACGGACAGATCGATTTTTGTTTTCGTTTTTCTTATTCTAAAAGTTTTAAACGTGGAGAAAATTGACTTTGAACGTTTTTTTTTTGTTTTGATGCAAGACGCTTCGCGCCAGCCTTGTGTTACGCGGTCGGACTGGCGCTAGCGTAATCATGCATTACGGAGAACCGAATTTTTTAATAATAATATTTTTTTAATATTCAGTGAGCTGTAACAAATGCTTCTAAGCGTTATACAAGACGCTGCAATAATTCCAGAATCGGTTGTTTCCTCCTAAGTCCATGGGGTATGGACTTTATTTTTCCCTGTGCAGCAAATCTTTCATAGTACAAAAAAAGGTCTAATCAAATCCAAACCAGTGTTTGGAACGGCCAATCTACAACTTTCCTGTCAATGATCTTGATCGATTAAATATAAGTCAGGTTGCAGACGCAGAGAGTGAGCGGTGAAGCATGACCACTGGTTGCCATAGAAAAATGTATAAATGCTTTCACTGGGCAATTTGGGCTCTTCGCTCTACTTTTACCATATAATGATAATTGCCATTATAGGCGCACCGAGCTAACATGGGAACCACTAACGGACACCGGCTTCATTTACTTTTATTAAATGGATAGCTGCTGCTGCTAGATTTGATAAAATGGGATACCTTGAAACATGCGTAAGAGCCAGAAAAAAAGTAATTTTGCTGTTTGTAATGTGTTGCCGGTGTTACATTCACGTTACCATATTAGTTTAGTATTGTTTTGTAGTAGTAGTAGTACTGATATTAGTTTAGCAGCATTTTGGTGTTTTTATTTTAGTAGTATTCGTATTATTATTATTTGACATTCGGTATTTCTAGGTTGCAACGTGTTTTGATATTATTCTTTCGTTTGGGTTCGATGTGATAAAAGTACCCAAAAATATTTAATTCATTTTATGGCTTAATTTAAACAGCGTTTCAATAAAACAGCTTTTTAATGCACCTGTTTAACCAATGCTGCGTGTTCGGGGTGTTTAATCACTTTTGCAATTATTTTTAGTCCCACCGTTCAGATTGATTAATTCTGTTGATCCATCTTTTGTTATTATGTGCCTGTTATGTTCCCTGTCTAACAGTATTGTTAATAATTGAGGATATAGGTAGTAATGAAGTAGTAATCCGTTACGTATTATAGCCGTCTGCTGATTTGGGTGCTCCTCATCAATATGCTGAAAATTTTGATAATACAATATGGATTCTCATACCTGCACCTAATATCTGATAGGAATATTAAAAAAAAACAAAATTATGGTGTAACCATAATAGAATAATAATGGAATTGAGATTTTTGTTTGTTTTTGTGAACCTCATTTTAAGGCAATTTAGTTTTATGAGCATTTTAATATAGTCTTTTAAATAATTTCTTGTAATATTAGAGCCCTGTCCAGCCACCCTAGAACGGGCTAGTCCCAGTTGGGTGACAGAATCAAATAAGCATAAGGTTAAGGTTTCGACATTCGGTTCCAGTTATTTTTGTAATCGAAATCAATGTTTTATAGTAATTCATTCCTAAATAAATAGACAAATAAATATTTATGGTAATATATAACACTTTGTTTCTCATTATTCATTGTTATGGTAACATATTATCAGTATTTACTTCTTTGGTAAGAAAGTAATGTTAAATAAGTTGCCATTATTGTTGCGCTGGCTTACCTATAATATCAATAATAAATGACTTAATATTGGCTTACCTATAATATCAATAATAAATGACTTAATATTGGCTTACCTATAATATCAATAATAAATATCATAAATATAAAGACAGAATGATACCTACACTGAGGTCCTATATTTTAGAACTAATCGGTATGGCCCTGTTTCAACTAAACATAAAAATGTATAAAGAATGTTATCTAAATATTATTAGTATAGCCATAACGAATATTTATGTGTTAAATCGACCGGTTTCAACACTTAGCTTAATATATTCGACATTGTTTTCATTTTAATACGTGGTTTTATTTCGATAACATAACCAGTATCGCATCTGCATAACGTAAATGTCCATTTTGAAACATATGGCCACGTAGGTATTAAAGGCAAGTAGAAAGACTCGTTCCGGGTGACACGTTAATCGTTGATGCTAAAGATGTAATTTGTACTGGCAATGAAGGCCGTCGTGGTTCGAAAGGTCGAAAGGAAAAAAAAACGTGTCACCACAAGACTTTCCCAGCAAGTAGCCAAGGATGTATGTAATATAATAGAATTTTATTTATCTGAATATTTATTGTATATATTAAGAAGGTATAGATATTATTTCTTTGGTATTCCTGTATATGACTGCTTATTGAAGAGCTTAACTTTGAACGATATTTTTGGTCGCGGCTGCAGGAGCAAATATTTGTACTGGATCATACACGCGAACATTTTTTTAAATATGTTGAGTGGGGCTTTTCTAAGGTCTTTATGAGCCTTGTGACACTGCGACCATTGCTGATCTATTGTGTTCGCCACCTACTATAGTTCTGCGTTAAGCCTCGTGTCATTTAAGAACCGCAGCAGGCGTTTGGCGCCAGATCGTTTTACCTCCTCAGGTTGGAGGTAATGACCACCCAAGTGGGTGTATCTTTTACGCATCAGCGGGCCACACTCGCACATGAGGTGCTGGGGAGTTTCCTCTGCTCCTTGGCAGAACATGCACATTTTTGTGTCTCTGAGCTTGAGGTTGAACATGTGTTTGTTCAGGCCACAATGCCCCGTGAGCGCCCTCACCAATATGCGTAGATTGTTCCTCTTTAGCGATAAGGCCTCACGGGCCGTCTTACGGTCGTAAGCCTTAATTAGCGCTTTGGAATGATTCAACCCTGGCGTGTTGTTCCAGTGGTTGACGGACTGTTCTAAACAGATTTGTTTGAGCATTAGGTTTGCAAGGCTTTTTGGTACGCCGCGGCAAGGTTCAGGGCCGTATAACGTTCCCTTTGCTCCCGTCTTAGCAAGTTCATCAGCTTTTTCATTTCCCTCGATTCCTGCATGGCCGGGAACAGACTACACGTGAACATGCTACATATAGCTAGCCGCGTAAAAAATAAATAAACGCGTGCTACAAACGCCTGCTACCACCTTCAACGTAATATTATTAGGCATGGGATCGTTGCATTATTCGATTGAAAATTTAAGACGAAGAGCTCGGGAAGAACTTATGGAGATATTTCGTAATCTAGGAGGTTTATATGAAAAGAAAAAAGCACAGATTTTTGTTTCTTTGCCATTGACGGTACACAACTACAACAGCAACAAAAAAGTAAAAAGTGCAATTCGAAATGCGCTAAATGAAACGCCCATAAATTATCTCATTTAAACAGTGTTTAGAAACTCTGAAAACTTCTAGAATTTTGTACAATGGGTATATTATGGTGGGTGGATTAAAGGAAAAACAATTTAACCTCCTAACCACAGATTACTATAATGATTTATACCTAAATCCTTCAAAACCGTGGAAAATGTTTGGTTTTAATTCAGTTCTACTGCGTGTCTAACGATGTTTGTTTGAAATGTTTCCTAAACGTTCGTGGCCTTCGCATACCAACTCTCTAATTAATCTCGGATGATTCCCATCTGTGTTTATAATCTTTCCTCCTTTTTATATGCGGCAAATCCAAAGAGAACGTCGTTTAAACTGTACTTTTAACCAGATTAGCATACGATTTCATGAACAAATCGATTGATGATAATCGATGATAAGCGTATGTCTATTCATAATAATTGTGAATTCCAAGAAAATATTGTTTCGCCCTCTTGCAGGAGGCGTACGTATAACGTACGTATCCGTATCCGTAAAAACCTTTACGCTGAGAGGCTGTACAGGTACCATTATTCATCGGGGGCGAAATCTGGGGAGCGTACGGGTGCTAATAGACCACGTCTCGGTCCTAGACATGATATGATTTAGATTAGTGAAATCAATAGTTGCAGCATTCAAACAGCGACATTGAAGACAAAGGAAAATCACCGAATTCCTTCCTAAACTAGTGTATACTTATAGTTTAAGAGAGTGAGATGAGCCCTGGCATGTATTAATCGCGCTGGAATAAACATCTCTCTTAGCGTATAAGAGAAACGTTACGCGAAGCAGACTGTAGCAGGGTCCAGTAGCGGATATATACGTACTTATTTCGAGTTGCACAGATTGAGGGCATCCACAACTTGTTTCGAGATGAGATAATCGCCTGCCCCCCGTCACAGATCAATCAAGAGTTGTGTGTATTTGCAACAGATGCGCGACCGATCGATGCGCTCCCGACAGATGCTCTGCGCACGACCAAGCCCGTTTTTTCATGTTTTTTTAAATTGCGGAGGGCTTCTTTACGTCCACCCCCGCTGCTTAGGAGACAGTATATTTCCATAGCCTCCTGACTCCTTCAGTATTTAGTCAGAGTGCCCATACCAATTGGGTATCGCCGCACGGTGCGCAAATCGTCCAGAACGTGTCGGGAGGCGATCCTCCAGAGAAAAATGATCCACAAGCCGCGAGGCCTGAGACGCGAGAGTCTTACCCGGGGTAGCCTTCCACATGAGGATCCGATAACACGATGGAACTTATGGTCCGAGCTGCATGAAAACAATCGCTAGTATTTTGAAACAAATAGAGTTGTCAACTACAACGGGCGAACCCGTCACCTCAGGAAGTTTTAACGATTAGTCGTTCTATCTTTCGTGAAGTGAGCGCAGAAGACTTGGACAAAGCAGTCCACCGTCAAGCTCCGCCACATGCCCGTAAGAGGCCAACGCCTTAACCGCGAGATAATCGGGTATGCTACCCAGCGGGCTTACACTCACGCCCTTACTTCCAATTGCGACCAGATTACTCCGGTCTCTCGATTGGTTACGAGTTCGAGGTCGCTTGCGCGGTCCTCTACCTTACGAAGCGGTGAAACGGTGTATACCGAATCTATCGCGGACCACGGCATCCTTTGCCCGGCTGTTCACCCAGAATCGGGTAGCCGATGGTCGTTTCAAGCTCCACCCCCGCTCTATGGAAAACAGTACTGCTTCCAGACTCCCCCGACTGTTAGTCAGAGTGCACAATCGATTGGCTTACGCCGCACGGGGCGCAGACCATTCGGGAGCGCCAGTAGGTTGATTCCTAGGGGAAACTAGCCCTAAGGCCAGAGTCCTGCCCGGGCTCGCACTTCATGCGTGGAGGCCGCCGGATGGGTGTTGACCCGTGAGTGTGACCAACCCTGAACAGAATGGGTCTTCTTGTCCAACTCAGCAAAGGCCCATTAGCTCCCAGTATTTTGGAACAGCTGGGAGCAGTGTGTGTATTACCAAGGTACTACTTTGTAGAAGATTGTAGTAAATTTACTTTGTATGAATAAGTGTATTTTTACCGACTAAAAGTTGGATACTCTTTGAACACCGTCGTTCAGACATAGCAGTCTGATATCAAAATGCCTCCCTTTAAAATAAGAACTTTTAAAGAATACATAAATGCACGTTTAAACACTGTGTGCCGTTGGAAGTGCCTCCTCTCTCAATATGTAGGACTTCTGGACATTATACATCTATTCATTTGAAAAAAAATACGAAGGCATATTGCTGGATTGACAATAAAATATATATTTTTTCATTATTCTACATACAATTTGCATTTCTATTTTAATATATTATTCTCCCTAACTCTTAAATCACATTAGTATATTTTAATTATTTGTATGTAGGTAATATTGAATAGAATATTACAGCCATGACAACTATCACGATAGTTATGTTTTTAATAAATAAATTTTTAGCATTTAATTTTGTGACGCATCCAAGTGTAGGAATGCCTATCTATTGGAGTAGTTGACTGTATTGTATTGTAGTTTGAATGCATTTAGCCAAAATGCGGTTCATAAACAATGACGTATCTGGTAGAGTAGCATCTTATTCGTAATCTGTACCCTCGCCCCTCGCGAGTTGATCGCGGACGCTTAGCACAGCACAACCAACAGGACCGTCCAGTGAACTAGAGTAGCCTACGGTTTACCCGTTTGCCCTGATCAGCAAAAACCGTTGCTCAGCGGTAGCTGGAGACTGAATGAGCAGTTGGACTATTTATTAAAGAGAAAAAACGATAGCCGGCGTGGAACCCACTGTGACAATTCAAAAGACAAAATCACCATACATAATAATATGTAATTAGAACTGGATGACGAGACAAAAGTGTTTATCTATTCTGATAAAGATAAGCCAAACAAATCAACTCCATCACAAAAAAACGCAACAACCATATTATATAAGGCCATTATATAAGGCAATCAACAACACGCTAAGTATTTTTTTTTAAAATCAATAATTGTGGTAGCGCATCGTTTTCTCAAAACGACTAAAAACAATAATATCGGTTGGATAATTTATTGTTGACTGTTTTGTTTGTCAACAAAAACTAATTGACCGAGATAAGATAGTGCCAATAACAGCGTCCCTATTATTTCCTTTTATGCAGGAATCTTCATTTTTTAAGAATGATTAAGTATAGACTGCAGAAAAATAACCTATAATTAAATATACGCAAATACATTTTTCTCGCTTTCATGCACTATGTAGGTACAGATTTTTGCATTTTAGCAGATTTTGAGTTTTAGCAGATATTTTTATCATAGTACTCGTAAAGGCTGTTCATTTTAGAATTATAAAAAGAATAAAAACGAAATTCACCGCGCGAAATTCCGGCAATGTTGGAACCGCCGTTGTCCAGAGTAGACCTGTCTACTTGGACAACGGCGTTCACCAGGGTACAAACTTCAAGCGGTGAATTTCGTTTTTATCCTATTTATAATGTCAAACAGCCGCGATAGTCTTCGATGCTCATTTTGAATTTCACATAAATGTCTGGATTTGATGATAATTTTACATTAATGTCATAAATTGTGACGATGTAATTGTCCGAGAACGGCGAATCCCTCATAGCAAATTCGCGCAGCACATCTTATACATGTTGCAGACCAATTTGAAGTTTGTTAGAGGGTGCGTTCGGAAACGAGAGTTCGGAAACGTTCGGAAACGTTCATGACGGTTCGACATCGCATGTTTAAGAAGATTCGACAGCGGATGTTTAAAAGCGACAGCACAGTGTCATTTAAAACATTCTAACGGCGATATAATGCTTAAATAGACGGGTATATAAACAAAATACGATCGCACCGGCAAAGTGGGCCATTAAACATTTCTGACAATGTTTATGTCGCTTAGCAAAGACATGTAAACAAGTAGACATGTAAACATGATAACATATAAACAAAATCCGATCGCTCAGCATGGCAGCGGCTATTGTCGATAATTTATAACAATTATACTATAGTCGGATCAAAATTTTTATTGAAGATTTTATCCTTAGAATTACAATTCAATGGTTTTTACTTTACCGGCCTACCAACCGACGAGGATGTAAACTTTCGTGAATGCGATAAAAAAACAGCCCCCCCCCCCCCCCCTCCCCCCGAGGCGATTAGGATTATTTCCAGAGTGAAATCTGTCAGTGTCTCATATGCAAGCGACACTACAAGCGACAATAGTAAGCCCCTAAAAGCGCCAACGCTGGTGACGCGTGGCTCGTCCGAAATTCGAATTCGAAGGCTCCCGGCGACCTGCGTTTGCAATTCGATTTTTAAGTTGAATGAAATGACGCGCGTTCAAAATTTAAATTTTCATTGCGTCTAGGGGACGCTTTCATCACTAGGGATTTATTTCGTTACATACATAAGGGATTTTCGCTAACTGCTCATCGGCTTTATTTATGAAATAATTATTCAGACGAAATAATTCCCTGGCTACTTACCTGGAAAGTCTTAAGGTGACACGTTCTCTATCTATTAGAAATAATTTTAAAAATATGTTTGTTATTATAATCCATTGTGGCGGGGCCTCTAAAATACGCGAGGCCCATAGGCCGGTGCCTACTCTGACTATAGGACAATCCGGCACTGCGATGGCTCGACAATTCGCAAACTTGTAATCGGATTTTCCTACTCTATTTGGCACATTGTCCGCTACTCCTTCCGGTAACGATAAGTCGGAGCTGACAGTGCGATTACTCAACTCGCGCGTTACCAGTGGCGTTATTGCTGAGCGTCGCGTTGTATTGACGATTTTTCCTTTTCCGACTGCCGGGTATCCTGTAAATTTTCCGGCCCGCCAAACGACGAAGAGGGAAAGTATTGTCAACACGCTAAAAAATATATTCGAGATGAAGATTTAAGTATCCATCTTGAGCCCCACGGAGACGATTAAGACCATTTGTGTAAGTGTGTGTGTCGGTATGTGTATTCCTCCACGATAGGCATCATTTGGTCATGGCAAGAATTGAAAAGATTGTGATTAAAATCGGCCGCACTAGTCAATAAAAAAACTAGGCGCACTAGTCATAAACCAACCTTGAAATATTGGACTTGGAGACTTGACATTTGGTACGCAGATGCCTTGTTGGGTCGAAATCACATTGTAAAATTTTGGTTGGAGTATCTAATAAAGGGAGAATTTTGAATAAGTAAAATCCTTAAAGTGGGTAAATCAGTACGAGCGAAAAAACAACTTTTAATTTTAAAATTTATATATATATATATATATATATATATATATATATATATATATATATATATATATATATATATATATATATATATATATATATATATATATATATATATATATATATATATATATATATATATATATATATATATATATATATATATATATATATATATATATATATATATATATATATATATATATATATATATATATATATATATATATATATATATATATATATATATATATATATATATATATATATATATATATATATATATATATATATATATATATATATATATATATATATATATATATATATATATATATATATATATATATATATATATATATATATATATATATATATATATATATATATATATATATATATATATATATATATAGATATATATATATATATATATATATATATATATATATATATATATATATATATATATATATATATATATATATATATATATATATATATATATATATAGATATATATATATATATATATATATATATATATATATATATATATATATATATATATATATATATATATATATTTT
>OX155968.1:11987318-12107318 GCA_944548615.1 Micropterix aruncella
AAGAGTGGATATATTCGAATTTCAAATCGAATTTTCGGTATGTCATTCCGCATTTAAGAGACGATTCATGGTGTTTTTTTCATTCTTTTTGCTTAAATTTGTCTTTAATGAAGACATTTTATTTTGGTTTGCAAAAGGATACGCTTTGTTTTTGAGATTTGGATGAAGGGCGATCGGATCCGCTAGCGATAAAGGGATCCCATTAAACCTACATTGCACTGTCGAAAGTGGTGCTCATCCAGGCATACCTACATTTAAAATAAGCATTTCCCAATCCAGTCCGGGAAAACCTTCCAGCTATGTAAGTGGCTTTTATCATTTTTATTTTTTCATCAAAGTGTCGTCCTTTAAACGAATTCTTAAAAAAAAAAATTTTACAAAAAACCAATCAAACATATATATATATATATATATATATATATATATATATATATATATATATATATATTATATATATATATATATATATATATATATATATATATATATATATATATATATATATATATATATATATATATATATATATATATATATATATATATATATATATATATATATATATATATATATATATATATATATATATATATATATATATATATATATATATATATATATATAAATATATATATATATATATATATATGTTTTTTATTCAAATTTTTTTATTCAAAGTTGCTTATTTAATTGTATTGATTCACTGATTTTGAGGATGTCATTTGTATATAGGCTATACTAATAATATTACAATTTCGGCATAAATCTTAATCAAGTCTTAACGCCGAGCCACAAGAGGCTAGTCGAGAAAAGCGATAATTTCTCTTGACACAGTGTTTTTTTATTCGTGTGTATACTGTATGTATTTCATTAATCGTCATTTCCGTTTATAAAATGCGAGTTTAACGATAACATGTGGTGAGCTATCGCACTGACAATACAGCTCGATATAAGCATTAGATATATGTATACATATGACGATTCTGTTGGAGTAGATTCCTTCTAACATTATAATTATTATTGAAAATAAATAAACCCGTTCGTAACAGACTAATTGCTATGCTATTAAGATCCATCTCCATGATCTTGATTTATGTTTATTGGAATGCATAAAACTTAAAGAATGAAGGGTAAATAGCATTAGATATTTTAAATCAGGAAAGCCTTTCTAAAAGATTTGAGAAGCTACCAGATAGGAGATGAAACGTGAGTTGGGCAAGCCATATGACATAGAGTTTGGCGGACACAGCCCAAGCTGCACATTAAACAACAATAAGTTGAACAAAATTAACAGCGGATTGTGGTTTTTGACAACCAAAATTGTTCAATCAGATATACACAGATCAAAAACCCGTACTCAGCAAGTTATTGTTGTATAACGTCGTTTATAAAGAAGAAATATTGGAAGGCAACATTCGCGATAGACAAACGAAGGGCGCCTTTATCCATGTTTATGGGTTAGTAAAAAGAATGCAAACATCAGACAAAATCAATGTTAATAATGCCATAACCAGTTATTTATCGTAGCCATTATCGTATGTCAGAACTCGCGCGAGCCGTACGATAATAGTAATTAGAATTTAATTAATACCCATTTTAAAATATCGCGTGGCCTCGATAAACGACACAAACTGCCAGATACGTCTATTTTTATGTTGTTACCACCTTTATGTAACTTGTATCGAAATATAATATCCGAAATCGCGATAAATCATTATTATGTTTATGTTCTTTGCAGGGCCTGTTTTAGTGTTTATGTTTCGACCTGAGAACGCTATAATATTGGATTCTCTCATCTCCAATGATGGAAACTGCGTGCTCTTATAAGGAGAGGCAGCCCCCTGATCTAGGGGAAGCGGTGGGAAAACCGGGGTGCCTGCCCCGGGCGGCAATTTAAGGGAGCGCCAAACCCATGATTGTGAAAAAAACCTTGTATCGCTAAAGTGCCTAGCATACAGAACGAGTCGATCTATCGATTGGTCATTTAAATTTGGGTGCATTTTAAGTTGATTTTTGAACGCGTGCGCACTGTGTGTGATATCTTTTCCTGGGAAATTGCAATCGCCTCTATAAAAATTCCACCCCACAGACAGGAGGCGACGGAGCTAGGTATACGAGCGGAGCCAAATAAACGGCCGAACGCCCAAACGACGGTCGGTATTTATGTGGGTGATGAGGTGTGCGAGTAAATCGTGTTGGTTTTCTTTGTTAACAACTACTGTTTCAAACGTGTCACTATAATGATTAGTTGATGGAATAATAGATCCAAAGCTCGGCGCGTAAAGCTCTCGCAAGTTTATATAGGAAAATTTGCTGAGATTTAAGGATTGAAGGTGTCTGCACAGTCTGGATTGTGCGTTGTCTACCTTGCTTGTATCTATTCTATATTAATGTCACACTTAAGGAAACTTTATTAGCAAATAGGTCATAAAGGGAGCAAATGTATTTAAGGGTTCTTATTTCCCGGTCACAACCGAGTATATTTGTTTTGTGTGGCAGTGAAATCCGTTTAATCATTTATAATGTTAAACAGTCGTGATAGTCTTTAATATCATTAAATTAACCACATTTTAGTAAGTGTTTTTTACGCGATAGTTAATTGCCTATTCGATGACTAAAGCACATACAAAAGAGACAAGAATACAGACGTTTGCCTAGCAAAACTCTACGTTGAAAACTCGTTTCTCAAGTAACCAGTTTCGCTATCCAGTATCTGGCCGGATCGGCTTAAAGTGGGTTTTTTTGTAAGATTTCAAGTTGGCGATTAGACGAAATCTTTATTGGTAGCGTCGATTTTAACTCTCGTTAGCGAGAGACACGGCTAACATTCCTCTGGATGCCTATAAAACCTGTATGGCAGCGCGCAATCTATCTGAACACATCGCTAAAGGTGCGTATTTAAGGTGGTTTTAATAGCGTTGCGGTGGGTATAAAATGGGATGTGAATTGGCTGTCTATTGGGTCTTTTGGAATGCTTACAAGATCTAAGGTCGAATTGGCGATAAAAAACAAATTGCTGTTATTGGTCCTTAGTGGTCCTCCATTTATCACATGGTGTATTTAGCAACGTTTTAGCCCTTTTAGACTATTACAACTTTTTTATTATTTTTTAAATACCAGTAGTGCTAAACAACGATAGAGTGTCATAGAACTCCAGCCATAGGATCTAGAGCAAATAGAAAGACTTCCAGAAACTGTTAATGCCAAGAGTCAACAGATGAAGAATACTACCCTAAAGTGATGCTTATATGACTATAGCTGACGCTTATGACACGCTCAAATTATAATCAATAGTTTATCCATATTGTAGTAGAATAAAAAAAAATATTATAATATTATTTTTATTATTTATTTATTTTAAAAAAAAATTCATTAATTGCAATACTTTATTATATTATAACTATTATAACCTTCATAGTGAATAGCAAAATAAAAAACGCTGCAGCTGAGTATAGCCTTGGTTTTGTTTAAAAATAAAATACCGTCTTACGACTTCTATCTATCGGTACATATAAAAAATATATTGGTTTTTTAAACGAAATAACATTGAATTGGGTAATCAATTATTTTTGTCATCATCAATCATTACTTCCTTTGCAAAAACCGAATTTATGGAGATGATTGTTTTTGGTACCTGAGGTGCCATTAAAAATAAAATCAGTGTTTGGTTTTCCTTCTTCGTTAATTTTCGATTTCGATGGTTTCGATTATAAACAATTGATTCGCTTATTTACTCGTGTCACTCGATGCCACGATCGAACGGTGCATTCCCCATACCGCTATGACGTCATCCACCAATCCATTGTTTCCCTGAATAGAGGCGGCTTACGCATGCATTATGTATGACTTTTGTTTCTTTCGTTTACAGTGTTTTTTAACGACGCTAGCGGTATCAATAACAGTAGTTGCAGTCGTTGCTTGAGAATCGAAACTACGCACAGTTTCACAACGCTGTAAGCGTAGAGAATTCGCCCTGGATAGTTCGAGCTCCTCGTGGGCACTCGCGAGGCTCGGTAGATAGCTCTTGACGTGTATACTCTGTCTAAATCCCAATCCTTCACGGTAACAGTATATTTTTGTAAGTCGATATATGCAGAACTTAATATGGAGTTCTTGGGTGGTGATGGCCTTCTTTGTGTTACCTTGCTCGGGTCAACTCCTACCTGGTAGCCTCCTCGTAGTAGAGGGACTTACCCTGTCAGGGCCACTGTGGCTTTCTGCAACGGCTGCAATCCTACAGTCGGTAGCGCTTGGGATCAGAAATGCGGATTCGGGGGAATACCTCGGGCGGAACTAGGCCACAATATACCAGACAGTAGCTTCTCTTACAAAAAAAAATTAAATCGAAGTAAGTGACGTCAGCAAACTTAAGAGCTACAACAAATCGTAATATGATTACTCGTCTTCGACTTGAAGCATCGTCCCGGCCACATTTATGGTGCCCAGGCGACGCAGATGCTATTATGCTACCGATTTGTTCTGAGAATACCATATGGCGTCGACTCGTAAATCTCCACAAAAAAGTAATAGTAAGAGCGGACACAAACTGTGCCCACAGCGCGTTATAGCCCACAGCGCCCCTAACTATGGGCCTAAGGACGCGACATGACTTACCCCTCGTCCTACTTCCGTCACACCCTTTTCCCGTATTGACTTGCAGCTCTTGAGTGAACTTACTGGGTGTTATTATACTGTGACTAGGCAGTTGGTGCACTATCCGCACTTTTGAACAAAACGAAGAAAGCCCAGCTGGCTAATAAACAGAGGGGGGAGGTGTCTGGAGACGTATGTTTTATATGACAGTGGAAGGTTGTTATCTACCTGACGTCTTCAACCCTTTAATCGATCCGTTGGCAACCCAATACCGAGCGACCATGGCTGGTAAAGGGCGCCTCGGTCCGCAAAATATTCAAACTGAAAAATCGCTTACGTGAGGTAGAGTGACCCTTGACCACACCGGGGGAGGGATAAATCCGGCCAAATCTGGTAGTCAGGGGCGAGGCGACCCACTGGGTGCCTCTCAGTGCCTCGCGTAAGGCGTTGGTCTTTGACGGGTGAGTTGGTATAGCTAGACAGTAGACTGTTTTTCCTAAGTCTCTATGTTCACTCCAGGTTGAAAGAACGATTGCATATCCTTATTATCTCCAGGGGGGACGGGTTTGACCATTGTAGGTGACACCTCGAAAGAACTTAATATGGTGGAGTGGTTTGTAGTGCTGATTCATCGTTTTATCGTTCATCATCCTACATTTCAGGCTCTGCTCTGCTTTTCCGGGTTTGAGGATTGCTAAGACCTTGTATTCTCATCAAACCTTTGGTTATTCTGTGAATTTTGATTATATGAGAGAACAAACTTGCTAACCAGGTGGTTTCACTCTGTTTAAAGTTACTTATCTTGCTTAAAGGCCACTTGTGTCAAAGTGCTGGCCACTTTTAGTAGTTGAGCAGAACGCTCAGGCATTCACACAGTACGATAGAGTGTCTCACAAATAATAACAAGAGACAAAGTATGGTTAATTCTACGCGATTGTATTTTTTAATTCTTTTTTGATCTTGTAATGTTTTCTTTAAAGTAATCTAGAGTTGTTAACTACAGCAAGCTTTCCCGTCACCTCAGGAAGTTTTACCGATTGGTCGTTCTGTCTCCCTAAAGTGAGCGCTGAAGACTTGGACAAAAACAGTCCACCATCAAGCTCCGCCACACGCCCGTAAGAGGCCAACGCCTTAACCGCGAGATAGCCAGGAGTGTTATCCAGCGGGCTTTCACTCATGCCCTTACTTCCAATTACGACCAGATTACTCCAGTCTCTCGATTGGTTCCGAGTTCGAGGTCGCTTGCGCGGTCCTCTCCCTTACGAAGCGGTGAAACGGTGTGTACCGAATCTATCGCGGACCACGGCATCCTTTGCCCGGCTGTTCACCCAGGATCGGGTAGCCGATGGTCGTTTCAAGAGCAGTCGCCGTAAGGTCAGCGACCACCCCCGCTCTATAGGAAACAGTACTGCTTCCAGACTCCCCCGACTGACACGCCGCACGGTGCGCAGACCGTCCAGGAGCCCCAGAAGGTTGATTCCAAGGGGAAACTAGCCCTAAGGCCAGAGTCCTACCCAGGCTCACACTTCACGCGAGGAGGCCGCCGGATGGGTATTGACCCGTGAGTATGACCAACCCTGAACAGAATGGATCTTCGTGGCCAACTCAGCAAGGGCCCGTTAAAAGTTCTTTGAAGTAATAGTTGGTATAGTACACAAAAGGAACCTACCCGAATAATGTGCACATGTTTGACTCTCTAGTCTGCGAACATGAACATTCGGGCATCCCTGGAAACTCTGAGTCTAAACTTACCAGCCAATCTTTCTACCAACGAGCCAAACGATACAGCCTAAAGAAACCGGTTTTTTCATAGCCTGCCTTAAGTCGGCTTCGATAAATGCGACGTGTCCTATCCTGATCCGGACGCCTTAACAATCGAACGAATTGTAAAAAAACAAATTTGAGGTTTCAGTGGATTTACGTATTTTGACGAACCCTTATATCTGCATGTAAACTCTTATGTATCTAAACTCTAAATCATGAGTAATGTATCATTTTTTGGCAAGCATATTTAGTTGACTGTTAAATATCACTGGACTGACTTTCCCATTTATACTATCCTAATTTTTACAACGAAATGAGTGAAAATATTTACAAAATCACCAAATTTTGTGTGATCAAAGTTTTTAACCAGCTAGTCCGAGTCGTGTCGGACTATTTCTTCCTTTTCTCATTGACTTTTTGGGTCTGCCTATTGCAAACATAACATGCAGCAGCGTACAGAATCCACAGACTATGACAAATGGCGCAGCATTCCGTCGCCGAACGTGAAACTACGACGAATTGAATACAAAAGGATGACAAATTATTAACTAAAGTGCAAGAACCTCCAAAGCTAAAAAGACCAACAGAGCGGCAAAGTCACCTTCGGGATTATAAATTAACCCAAAGAATTGAGCAACCCAAAAACACACTTTAAATTTGGTCCACAACCCAAAATAAACAACAAAAACTGTGTTAACGTCGCCGATTTAAATTATTCAACCCGATTAAATACTTTTGAACCTCATTATGCAAGTTTTATTGTAACAGCAATCTCGTCTGCGGAAAGCAAATCGACTCGCTAAAATAGACTCAAATCCACGCAAATTTTAATCGATTAGATAACAGATTATCCAACTTTATTGCGAGGCTAAAACCTTGATATTCACTCATAGTCGAATGAGCCTTCGATGTGCTATATAAAGTTATATCAAGATGCTTCGCTTCGTATATGGGTTATTTTTACTTCCTTTGTATATTTATTATTTACTAGCTTTTGCCCGCGGCTTTGCTTTGCGTAGAGTTTCTAATCGAGTTGTTCATATAAAAGGGTGGCTTTTATTTGCCTATTAAGACGCTACTTTAGGTGCATATGATTTTTAACACGCTTTTATTAGGTCGACCTGTATGTAACTATGTAATGGAATCTAAGGTAACTAATTTAACAATCTTCCAGGGATCGTAGCGTCATGAAAATTGGCAGATGTATGTAGTTCTGATGACAATACAATAATATGGTACTGTCGAACTGATCTGATGATGTAGTCGGAAGTTATGAACTGGAACTTCATGATGGAATATCGTATCATAGCTGTGTTTTGACTCGTTAGAAAGGTCTTGTAATGAACTTTGGCCACGATTAAGTTTCAAAGTCTGATGATGAAGCCGGAAGACAGGAACTGGCATTCCATGATGGAATATCGTATCATAGTCGTGTTTGCACTTGTGAGAAAGGTCACGTAATGTTTACTAAAAGTGTTTCTCTTTTACGTGCATTTATAAAAGCGTGTTTTTAGTGTTTTTTTAAACTATTAATTTATTGTACTTCAAGCAGTACGGATATTATCCATTTTTGTATCCGACTGCATTTATCACAGGCATGGTTGGCTATAATTCTCTCTGTCTAAGAAGAGAAATGCTGACCATGTCCTATGTTTTCAATCTAATTCGTGGTAAAACTGATAACCCTAGCTTACTAGCCAAGGTGGATCTTTTCATACAAAATAATTATCTTCGTGCTCGATCGCACCATCTTTTCGCGGAGCCGTTCTCGCGCACTAACCTTACGAGGTGGAACTTGTTGGCGCGTGCTTTGCGGCGCTTAAATGAAATTCACTCGATGGCACCAGATTTCGATATTTTTACCGCCAACCCTCACTTGTTTAAATTGCAAGCTATTAATTATTTATTCTTATATGATAGCTAGTATTATAAGTGTCATTCTATTTGTATAGTTACGGTAATATCTTTATTAATTTTACTTCTCAATGCTTTGGTTTTACTGTTATGTGATTAGTAACAAAAAAATAAACAAAATTAAAAAAAAAATAATTAAAAAACAAAAATTTAGTGCTGTCATTTAAGACGTCCCTCTCATATGCACGCTACCTATCTCGTAGACAGGTACGCGTACGCCTGTACCTCGCCCCTCGTTGCCTTCCGCTGAACGCTGATCTTGCTGGGCCACCCGCCGCCGCGTCGCCGCTAGATATTTCGAGGTACTTGCACGCGTTATTAATTTCATGATATCTCTTAAACTATACCACCAAAAAACTTACAGTATATGGCTACTTTTACGTCCATTTAACACTCGCGATAATGGAATAATTTATTTAGATAATTTTTATTTTTTTATTTATTTATTTAAATCCAAAATAAAAATTTACAGTGTTGACAGAAATAATACAGTGTTGACATAAAATTTACAGTGTTGACATAAATAATTTTCCACTTTTAACGGCATATCTTCCTCTCTATAATGAAATAAACATCCGATCATTTATATTAAAAAATGGCATGTCTTTGAATATCAAAATAACACCTCTTATTGAAAAACCCTGTAGTTATTTAAGTATTTTTTCACCTTCGGTATATCAGAAAATATTAGCCAGACGTAGTTAGGGAATTTACTCATCGCTAGAGAAAATACATATTTCGATATTATTTTTCCAGTAAAGGGAAAGTATTGTGAACGCTCTTCTGTGTGTCTGTGACTGTGTGTATTTTTCCACGATAGCGCCCGAACGCTTCATCCGTTTGAGATGATATAATTGAAAAGATTTTCTCCTGGATATAAATGAAAAGATTGTGATTCAACCTTCAATCTCTAAATATTGAACTTACAGACGTGCAATTCGGTACACAGATGCATTGTTGGGTCCTAACCACATTGTGAAGTGAACGCTTGTATATGAGATATTCCAACCAATGCATTTTGGTTGGAATATCTCATATACAAGCGTTAATTTTTTTTAAACTCCGCCATAATTAATATAATACTATCAAATTGGAAAAATATCGAGTTGCACTCGAAACATTTTTGCTTATAAGCATTTTTCGGTAGACGACAACACCGTCATTGTGGAATCAATCAAATTCCACTTACTTCACATACCACAAAGCGACGTCATACGTCATTGTCAAGGATCATTTATGTACATTACTGCTTCTAATCATACTTATTCAGCCAATTAATCATCCAGCGAAACAATAGATCGAACAACACAATTTGGCTTTAGAAGTCTGACTTCAAAACTAAAACCAAACCTACAAAGGTATATCAAATTAGCATGAATAATAATTATTATTGTGTGCCTATAATAATAATTACCTATTCAATATTTACAGAAGTTATTCAAATCATTCAAATGTTTTGTTCATTTTCCGCTGCGTTCCTTTTCAAGTAGAGTGGTTTCGTCTCGGCAAGTCTGATAATGTCGTCGCTTTTTTATGTGTTTACTTGAAGTATTTATGCATATAATAATTATGCTTTTGGTTGGTGGTCATATTGTGGTTTCACGCTGTCTGTCAATCACTCTGTCGCAGTTGTATACTTGTTAATATTTATAATATGGCTGTCATGTAACGGTATTTTTTGTTAGAAGTAGTATTTTTCCTGTTAGTTGATATGTGGTGGGTTCATGGAAAAAGAATTAAATATGCAAGACATAAATGAAAGGTTAATGGGAAAAACGATCAGTCATTTTTTTAAACGAGAGACTATTTTTCTGAGTTATAAATTTAAGTAAAATGTATATTTTTTTAGAAACCTAACAATATTTGGTTAACAGACAAAATATATTTTCTCACTCAAACAAACTCTGGCTGAAAGGTCATATTTTAAGTCAGTAAATTATAGCAATGGAATTAACACATTAACACACACACACACACACACAATTTACACACCCTCATATCTCTAACAATATAAATTACCCATATGTAAACAAAAGTTAATTCAGTTATTTTTATTTTTATACCATAATATTTTGTACTTAAATTTATTTTATAATAATTTTTTAGTACTTTATTATTTAATCAGATTTTCTGATTGATTACAAAATGCCAATATTTATAGCAAACAAACCAGTTCCGTTGTGTGAAAATAATAATTTTACCTTATTTTCCTCAATTGAAGCGGAACTATAAAAATTGGGAAAAACCAATGATTAGGCAAAAAATTTACATGGACATTACCGTTTTCAAATGTTGACAGTAATTTTCATTTAGTAGCAAATCAAAAGTACAATTAGGAATTTTTAGTTTTTTAGCTAGTTTTCAAATTTGTATATATGGGGTGTTATTACTGCACGGGCATTTTTTTGTGAGTGAATCAGTACAAAGAAGTAAGAAACTTTTTTTTAAAAATGGAAAAAAACTAAAAAATGTATTTTTATTGAAAAATTGTTTTTTTATTTTTATTTTAGTTAGTATAAAAGCTATGGTCGCGATCCGCTATCTAGCGATTGGTAAAATGTCGCTGGTATTATTATTTACGACTTATTACTTACCGCTAGATGGTGTAGTGCGCTCAAACGCTTCTTAAACCTTTATTTTGTATCAATATTTTGTACCTTTTTAATGTAATTATTTATAGGTTATTTTTGGTATTTATTTAATTGAATCAGTAGATAATTTCCCTAATTTATCATTCAATATCTGTCGTAATTTTAGAGTCAGTGATGTCATTAATAAACGAAATATTGGCAGCAAAAGTATAATTTCCCTTTTTTTATTTCATCTACTCATATATTATATTCGCTATGTTTGAATGAGGGCAAATATTTCGACAGCCAATTAATTGACTCACTTCCCGTCTTTCATTTGTACTAAAACTTTTCAGATAGAGTCGCTGTCGATGACAATGTTTTATCAAGTTTCGAGATTGGATGGGGGGGGGGGGGGTTACAATGGCAACTCTAACAAGCCATACCTCTGACAAGCCAAATCGGCATCAAGCGTAAATGCCCCGATGACAGATATGTGTAAGACATTGAACGCCGAGCCTATTGGCCATTGGACAAATAAAGTAGAACAAAATGAAAGTAATCATCGAGTACTTGTTATTTTTTTGTGCCGACTTATTGAGTCCTTGATCTTCTATTGTGAAACCGGTTCCATGCGGTTTTCAATACTCGATAGCAAACAAGATTGCTGGCAGGTCAGCCGTACAACTTGGATCTATTTATTTAGAAGTCGGACTAAGCAATTAATTCTTAGTTGAGAGAGAACCTGTCCCGCTTTTTCTTGGTGGTCAATTCGGTACGGTCAATTGAAATATATTTTTATCTCCACTATAGCTTAACTCTAAGACTCTCACTTGGATGTGTCAACTACAACAGGTGAACCCGTCACCTCAGGAATTTTCAACGATATTTGATCGTTTTGTCTCCCGTGAGGTGAGCGTAGAAGACTTAGGGATAGTCCACAGTTACGCGACTCGCCCGTAAGAGACCAACGCCTTACCGCGAGAAACCGGGTGTTCACACAGCGGATCGACACTAGCGCCTTTACTTCGAGTTACGGAAAAATTTCTCCGGCCTCCCGATTGGTTACGGGCTCAAGGTCGCTTACGAGGTCTTCTCCCTTACGTAGCGGTAATTCGGTGTCTACCGAATCTATCGCGGACCACAGCGTCCTTTGCCCGGCTCTTCACCCGGTATCGGGTAGCCGACTGGTCGTTTCAAGAGCGGTTGCCGTAAGGTTAACTACCACCCCCGCTCTATAGGAAACAAAGCTGTTTCCAGACGCCCCCAGTTTTCAGTCGGAATGCACAGTCGATTGGCTGACGCCGCACGGTGCGCAAACTGTCCCAGGAGAACTCATACGTAGGCACAGAGTCCTACCCGGGCTCGCATTTCTGCGCGGAGGCTACCAGATGGGTGTTGACCTGTGAGTTGGGCTGCTCCTAACATATGGATCATAGTGGCTCAAATGTACTGGGCCCATTAGCTCCCTCCCTCTAAGAGTTTCAGACTGAGCGAAAAATCCTAGTATTTTAATAAATCCTTTAAATTTAGAAATCACTCGGAAACCAATCAAGGATGTAAGAGTACAGGCCTACCTCCATGCATTCAGGAATATGGTGGCTGAGAACCTGTTTATACTAAAGTATTTATTTATTTATTTAAGAATTTATTACTATAAAACATTGATTAGCTTACAAAAATAACAGAAACCGAATGGCAAAACCTTAACCTTTTGCTTATTTGATTCTGTCACCCAACTGTAGGACTAGCCCGTTCTAGGGTGGACATGACTCCAATATTACAATCAAGTTTGCTTGATTGCTTGGTTGCTTACAAATGTACAAGTTTTAGTAAAAAGCTAATGACACTAAATTGCCCTAAAATGTGGTATTCAGAATAAAATTAAAAAAAATAATAAAAAAATATTAACAGATAATATTATAAATAAAATGCAATTCCATTATATAATCGGCAATAAATATAATATAAAATTCGATTAAATAATATAAATAAAGTTATATGTGAGAAAAGAAAGAAACAGTCATTAATATTTAATATATGTTAAGCAATAGTATAAAACATACCTACTTCTTGGTAAAAACATTATCATCTAAAGCTCTCTTCTTTGAGGTAACTATGATCGTGTCCGTTCTCGTGTTAATCAATATATTGGCTCTCTCTCGATGGCTCCTTTGGACTTTTTTTATGTTTCCGAGAAAAAAAAACATTTTGTAGAGATTGTGTTTGGGTCTAATCTAAATGCTCAATAAATTGAGATAGTTTCTTTACGCAGCATTCCAATTTTATATATAAAGGCTGTCAGCTTTCCCCCGATTAATACCATGTGAAATCGTGAATTAATGAGATTCTTCTAATTCAGACTAATTTTACTAGCAATTACTAGAACAAGTGAATAATATATTGTATTAAAAAGAATAAGAAACACGACTGCCGTTACAGAAAGTGAACTATTGTATTTATACTTATTTTCATTACGGTTTTGTATAAAATACTTGTGGTTCATGTATTTATCCATATAGATAGATGTATATTTCAGGAATTTACTCAATCAGACATTTGAGTTGATACTAAACACGATATATTTATGTTAATTTATTAACATTTGGACATTTAGACAACTACTTACTTGATATTTGGACAGTTAATATACCCTATGATAGTCGTGATAACATACGGGTTTCAACAATACCACACACTTCTAAATCGGTCCAAGCGTTTAGAAGTAATCGTGGAATAAAGAAACGAAAAATATACATAGATGAAGCCTGAAAATATTAGACTCCTTCTTTGTTGGGCCGTCGTCTAGAGAGAAGTTATTTCTGTCTCAAATAAGAGATCAAACTATATTTGGAAATAAATAATCATAACTATAATTTTTTAAAACTCTTTTTGTTTTTGGGTACATTTTTAACAAACAACTGATTACAGAGAGGTTGTATTTTTTTTAAGCTGAGCTTTTAAAATATTCTACAGATGAGTCCCTTATGTCAAAGTCAGACGGGAGACTATTCCAAGGTCTTTCAGAATACACACAAAACATACAAAAAAATAATGATTTCATATCATACAGCCTCGTTCAGCTATAGAAATTTCGTGGCTTAGTGGATATTCTTTCAAGATTCACATTTTTTAAGTTCGAGCATTTTCATACATTGCATTAATCAAAAGGAATTTCCATGTCACCATCATTGAGATATATATCTCAATGGTCACCATATGGCCTTAACCTTCAATACATGGTACCGTTTAAACGCTGCTAGGCAAAGTACCCAATTCTCAGGGCCTTATTATTTTAACCGCCTACCATGTAACATAAAAGACAATAGCAAACTTAGAACGTTCCAAAAACTTTTTAAGGATTTTTTACAACAAATACGTTTTACTCTATTGAGGAATTTACAAATTTTACAAAATGACCTTTTTTACAGCTCCTTTATTTTAATGTAATGCGTATACTGATTATTTCATTTGTTGATTGTTTTAACTTGAATTAATTATTTTATTGATTGTTTTAGTTATATGGTATCTTATATTTAAATGTAATTACAATGTATTTAGATTCTTCTTGGATAAAACATTATAAAAATCAGTTTGATTGATTATCTGATTATTGATGATTACTGCTTTTGTTTGATAATTTCTGATATTGATTATTTTAATTGTTGATGGTTTTAGTTTTACTGCTTGTTGATTGCGCCTTATATAGCTTCTACTTTATGAAGTTTCTTCTAAAACGAAATGTTGTATGCTCTCTGGGAAGTTTGTTACTTAAACATTGTATGTTTTTTTAATAATTCACAAAATAAAGAACTTGAACTTGAACTTTAGGTCCTTTATTTGATTGGTTGATTTAGAAATGTGTTTTGAAGCGTAGCTTGTTCATTTAATCTTCAGACAGAGAGAATTGACCACACCTTGCATAGCAGAACTTCAATTGTATATGAAATTTTTCAATATGAAATGTTAATGGCAATAGTGCATATTATATTGCTTATGATTGACTCTTTATTTAGTGCTGTGTGTGTAACATTGCGATGATGAGATCACTCAGGTATGTGAATTTTCGGGACCCCTTAGATTTATCGTACAGGTGTCTGTCTAAGTTTAATACAGTGTTTAGCAGTCAAATGCGTATGTAGAATAATGGTTAATTTTTTTTTAGTGCCAATTAGAGCAGTGACAATACCTGAGCAGCCATTTTATTTCAATTTATAGATTTCTGGAGCGATCTTATTAAGTTTATATTTTGTCATATTTTCCTTTCTTCTGTCATTTTGTGGTAATATTCCTATTTCAATCAACTAGGTAGAGAGGACGAATAAAGTATTAAACATAACAACATCAGACTGATTTTATTAAATATCTTCTTTATATTTGATATATTGATGCAATGCATCTTTCACGTTTGATTGCACGTTTGATTGAAACCTCAAAAAATTATATAAAATTTAACGCCTTCTATACTCATTTGTATGTACTCTTTCGAACTATCTTTTTACATTAGTACCATTTCTGGTCGCTTGATGTAATTTAGTGTTTATTAGTGTAAACAAAATTGATGAGAGCGATTTGACCCCCTTCCCATGTATTGAGCGATTTTTGCTCATAATCAACTATTATCCTGAAGGTCTAAGCTATTCAAAAATATATATTTCATTGAGGTACTCGATTTTCCGTTAGCTTCTGGAATCATTTGTAGTACTTTACTTGTAATAAATCTTTCACTTCGGCTACTTTACCACTATCACTTATTTATATTTTATGACTCATTCAGCATTATAAGCGATTTATTTATTGTTAACACATGTATCTATTATTTAACATATTTTATTAGCTGCAAATATTTTTTTAACAAAGTACCGATCTATGAGAATGTCAACAATGTTTAAAGTATGAGTGTGTACACAATTACGGAATGTATCATCTGCGCACACACTATAGAGTGTGAGCTGACGTATAGACTCAACAACGTGATAAAGAACACTTATAAAATGACATATAATTAAGCTGCTGTGTGATACCTGTGATTTTGGTCAAAGTATGACGTCTTAACTTAAATTCATATGAATTTATTGTTATTGGCTAAAAATACTGGTATTTAATTTTAATGTAACCCGGCTTGAGAATATCGCGAAATATAATAGTTTTGCCATTGGAATCTTTGGCGATTTTTACGTTAGCATGTATCTAAAATGTATTTAATATGGTGACGCGACCTACAAAATTGACACAGAAAAGCAACTTGGGTTGTCGACTACAACGGGCGAGCCCGTCACCACAGGGAGTTTTAACGATTAGTCGTTCTATCTCCCTGGAGTGAGCGTAGAAGACTTTGGACAAAACAATCCGCCGTCTAGCTACGCCACAACCCGTAAGAGACCAACGCCTTACCGCGAGATAGCCAGTAATGATTACCTGGCGGGCCCGACACTCGCACCCTTACTTCCAATTGTGACCAGATTTCTCCGGTCTCTCGATTGGTTCCGAGTTCGAGGTCGCTTGCGCGGTTCTCTCCCTTACGAAGCGGTGAAACGGTGAATACCGAATCTATCGCGGACCATGGCGTCCTTTGCCCGCCTCTTACCCGGGATCGGATGGCTAATGGTCAATTCAAGAGCAGTCGCCGTAAAGTACGCAACCACCCCCGCTCTATAGGAAACAATACAGCTTCCAGACTCCCCCGACTGTTAGTCAGAGTGCAAAATCGATTGGCTTGCGCCGCACGGTGCGCAGACCGTCCAGGAGCGCCAGAGGTTTGATTCCCAGGGGAAACTGACCAGGGCCAGAGTCCTACCCAGGTTCGCACCCCGTGCGTGGAGGCCGTCGGATGGGTGTTGACCCGTGAGTGTGGCCGACCCTGAACACATGGGTCTTCGTGGCCAACCCAGCATGGGCCCATTATTACACAGAAAAGCAGTAAGTACCAAGGCAAATAAAAAAAATAGCTACCGCTCGCATTCGTTTATAAAACACAACTACATAATCTGGCCGAATTTGAGGGCCATGATTTTTCAAATATTGTGCCCATTTAAATTACTTAAAAAGTGGAGCCTTATTGTCTGATTATTTTATATGGTCTTATATCTGTACTTTTAGTTTAAAATGCATAACGCAGATTTAATTTGATTATTTAACATTTTACTGTCAATTTGAATATTACGATAAATAATTTTACTACGTTTCTTTTCGAATTACTAACTACTTCAAATATTAGGCTTCTACATATTTTGACTATTTATATTTATAGTTTGACAATCTAGCAGTTAATTCTTGCCTACCTATGTATGTTCAGTAAAGAGTAGTAACGAAACTTACTACATAACCCAATTATTTTGACACGTCCAAGAGCGGTCTTTAGCCGTCAATTGGACACGACGAAAATGTAATGTAATGTAATGTAACATAGTTAACCAGTGTGATGGATCCGATTCAATTTATTTATTATTTATTTCCATTACAATTTCACAATTGTGAAGGAATGACCAAGGACATACAATTAATCAATTAGTGTGAAATACATAAATTAAAAAATAAATAAATACATAAATTACACCAAAATTATTCCAATTAACAAAAAGATGACTATAATACAAGCATTGACAATAAAAAAATCGGTTGTGTCACCCCAAGACTTTCCTGTCAAGCAGCCAGGAATTTAATTCATCTGAATAGTAATATCATAAATCCTACCACAGCCCCCCTATCTAGCGCCACCCTTTCACTCTCGAAAATCGAAATCGTATTTCTTTTACTACTTTTTCGACTTTTCCGACTTTTTAGACATTTCAGACTTTTCCGACTTTTTCGACTTTTCGAATTTTGTGTCTGCTGTTGACCGTTGAGGAGTTCCCTCGTCGGGAACCAACCCAGAGTACATCAGCCATGTCATGGTGAAACTTGAAAACTGATATCATAACTGAATGCGTACACAAAATTTTGGATCTCTGCTGTTGACCGTTGAGGAGTTCCCTTATCGGGAGCCAACCCAGGGTACATCAGCCGTGTCATGGTGAAAGTTGGATGTTGCTATCGTAAATGAATGCGTATACAAAATTTTGGGTCTCTGCTGTTGACCGTTGAGGAGTTCCCTTGTCGGGAGTCAACCCTGGGTGGACGGATTTCAACCACAATCTTTTCAGATCATGCCAGGACCAAATGATGCCTGCATGACAAATTTCAGCTCAATCGGATGAAGCGTTTTGGGGTTATCGTCGAAGAATACACACATACAGACACACAGAAGTGCGTCCACAATACTTTCGTTGACAGGTAAGTACGATGTTATTTTCAATGTATATTATAATGTCGTTATGCGCATACATGTTTATTTTGAGCTCAACCAGATGGATCTCTTGAAAATATTAATATCTTTAATCGCCTTTAACCTTTTGAGGGCCATAAGCTTTGCGGTAGACTAAAACTGTTAAAAGGCAATGTAAATAACATGTATGTTAAGACTAAAGAAAACTGCAATCGCATTCACTTTTTCGCCTAGGTTATCGATTATTCTTTGAGCATATTTTTTCCCCAAAGAGCTGCGATACTTTGTCACAGGATGTATTCCTTGCGATGGCCAAATTTAATTTAATGCTCTCTGAAACTATTTCCCTTTTATATCCTCGAAAACTGCTTAAGCTTCAGCTGCTTCGAGCTTTCCATGGTGGTTTAGCATGGGAAAAATATGACATTAAACTAGACTTCATTACATACGTGATTGAGACTCTAGAATTGGCGAAAGTATTATCAGGCGACTAGTCTTTACATAGAACTTAAACTTTCAATAAATTGCCTCATCATTTAAAGACAAATAAAAACATTGATATTTTCAGGGTGTATCTGCTTAAAATCAACATGTATTTTAAATTACGATATTTTACATTACGATGAAAATAACATCGTACTCACCGATGTAATTTCATGTATTATTTTTTTATTGACAATTTTTATATTATAGTGTATTTTTTGTAACTTACAATAATTTTTGAAGTAATTTACTGTACAATAAATCGACCTTTGTTGAAATGAGCAATTTAAGATTAATTTAATATACTTAGTCATTCCTACACAATTGTGAAGTTATAATGGAAATAAACAAATAAATAAATTAAAATAGTACATTGCTCGCAACAGAATCCTGTCGTAATACCAGAAGAAACATTCTGACCGATAGCAGCAACTATCAGTAGAAGATGAGCTCATGAAAAATCCAAAAAATTGTTGTCTCTTACATTACTTGTTGCAGCTTCTTCTTTCTATTTGTATTTATTATACTGGTCGATTAATTTACCTTTCTTTACCTTCCTTAAAGGCAGGTGGTCCTCAACCTTAAATAAAACCGTGTCCCTGGTGTATTTGGTTTATCGTCTCAGAGGCACTACTTGCTATGGCGGCGTATTGCGTTCGTTTTTTCTTTCTATTCGGACGCTTTTGAGAAGTCGAATTAACTACATATGTTTATATTTTAGATTTATTCTAAAACAAAACGCATCCTCGATGGTCCTCCTCCATAGTGTATCGAATCCTATCCTAATCAGTGGTAATGTCATATCACTTAGAGTAAGTCGGTACAAAACCTCGATTGCACCGATCCTAAAACGACCAGACTTTAGCGAGTGGTTGTGTGTGATCAAGTCTTAAATCATGGCACATAGAGAAAGATTGCTTTAAACTCACCCTTAGCCCATCCGGTTAAAACGTTTCCCAAATAGGCGACTTTGTAGACTGGATCCGGTTCGCTGATATTGATGCTGCTGCTCCGCCTCAGCAACCTTCCGATTCCTCTGGACAATCTCCTGATAGCTTTAGCCCTCAGCTCTTTTATCGGCACCAAGCTGTCGTCTTTAGGATCGGAGAAGCTCCTCTGGTATCTTTCGCTGGCTTTGGCTGCGATAGCTTTAGGGAGCGTCGGCAAGGACTTTCGCCTCTCCGAAAGAGTCTTCGCTTGGAAAACGCTGTACACGTTAGCGTTCTTCTTGAAAGCTGCGTTTGGGGTCTCGTCACTTTTCTTCTCGGTAGTTTCTTCGTTGAGATTCTTGTTTTTTAGGTTGTTGTTGTTGTTTATTGTCTTGCTGAGGTTCTCCAGCGAGCTGTGTTTGTATCCCAAGACGCGCTCTTTGAGGGAGTTTGAGGTCAGCATGAAGCTCTGTTCACTCGAGCTTCTGTTCTTTAGGATGTGTATTTTTTTCACTTTTGGGACAGCGTGATCCACTTCGTCGACGTCTTTGAAGCTGCCCTTTATCTCTTCGTCGTCGGCGAAGCGCACTTTAGCATCTTTTTTGTTGGTGCAGTCCTCGCTATCGGACTGAGCCATGGTTGGGTTTATCACATCGAATGCAACGGAAACCGGACGTCCGGCTTTCGTTCACTGTATATCAACACTTGTTCTTTTTCTCGTAGATAATTTCAAAAATGAAAAACGTTTCGACACATAGCCAAGCGACTTTCCACGTACACTTCACATTACTTTCGCTCGCGCGGCGTTCACTTTTGTAAGAGCACTCAATCGCGGCGGCGAGCGGCACGTCCGTATTTGCCGGCGTCCCGCTGACGAATGCCGCGCACGGCCGTGGGCGGGGGCGGTGGGCGAGCGGGACGGCGGCAGATGTTGCGTGTGCGCTCGCGCGGCAGGTAGATCTACGCGCGACCTGCGATCTATAGATCGCCGTAGATCGCTATAGATCCGACACGCCCCGGCCGCTCTGAAACAATAAAGAAGCCATGCTTAGGTACTTTTTTTCACGCGTCCCGCGCACCTTTGCGTGATCGACGATGCGCATCCTAAAAACACCGTAGGTTAGCTAATAAATGTGGTGCACATCGTCGTTGGCGACTTTAACATGAAGGGCACACAGAGAGAAAAAGCTTATTGCATTATTGCGATGAACAAAAATGGTACACTCCCCGTCCCATGCACCATTTTTGGTCATTTTTCATCAATTTCATTTAATGAATTATTATGCTCGCTAATCCAAAACAAATGAAGTTCATACTGATTAAAAACCTTTGAAATATCATTAAAAACCTTGTGTTAATGTCATTACTACTTACGCAATTGTCTAATTAACATATATGATATGGTTCTCCGCATAAGCCCAGATTAGAATATGATTTGGTCATTGTGCTGTATTTAGTGTCCATTTAATTTTAATTAATTGCTGTGATAGCAATATTGTGCGAAATATTCTCATAACTGTTAATTTAACCTAGGAGAAGCAACGTCATAATCACCTCTTATATTCAATCGAACGAGTCTCAACTAGAAGATATGTGGATAACGAACTGAGATCTGGGCAGAATTTTTACCAGGAAGGTACAATGGGTACTCATATTGTCAGAGCCAGCGTGCTAAGTTGCATTTCTCAATATTCTGTAACTTTTCAAATTGCAATTATTTTAGGTTGTTTATGTTATTTATTTATTTCAATTAATGAGTGGAGTATTCCACCAGTGGAGTGGAGTGGAGTATTCCTACCAGTTTAATATTCAATAATGTTCTAATATTTGAGTGAGTGGTGTCAATATTCAACGAAATGTTTGCTTCAAAATGACCGTTTCCTTATTTTAATATATCTATATTATTTTCGCAATATGTTTGAATAAGGGCAAATATTTTGACAGGTAACTAACCCGCTTCCTATCATCCAATTGAGATAAAACATTTCAGATATACTCGTTGTCGATGAGTAGCCCAACCCCTCCTCCCTCCCCCACCTCAAAACTAGATGCATTATGTTTAGTTTTAGGGCTAGGGGGGGGGGGAGGCGGGGTGCAAGATGAAAACTTTGAAATTTCAAATGAGAAGGCCAATTTCATCTCACTTCGATTGCATAATTAAAATTATATTTACCTTGAGTACATAGGGTATTTTTTAGGCTACAGTCTACACTGTCTCGCGTTTCAATATATTGAATAGTTTTAGAGAAAATAATGAATACCTGGAGATTCAACCACTATTTAAGCTTTTTAAGCCAGGGTCCGCCAAAAGGCACACCTTACTATCTTTTTAGACTCGATTTTGTTTTTGCTGTCTTCGTCGATAGTATTTTAATCAAAATTTTACGTTTTAATGATGATATAGATATCATAGCAGGTATAGAAGGACGATGATATAGGAGATATAGAGGATGATAGAGGATAATGATAGAGGATGATAATGATGATATAAGAGGACGTACAAAAATAATGATATAGATGAATATACTAGAAACGTTGATTTTACGGGTTGGTTTTTTAAATATCTGTTTCACCAAGCAACTTAACACTTGATATGGATCTTAATGCTCACAATAACCAATGTGTACAACATAAAATTAGGTGGCATAAACAAACGAGCATACCCTATCTACCTAGGGTAGAGTCTACCCTGGACTACGGCGGTTGCAGCATTGCCGAAACGTCGGGTGCCACAAAATTCACGCGGTAAATTCGTTTTAAAACTTTTTATTATGTCAAACGACCGCAAAAGTATTCGATTTCATTGATTAATATTCTCTTATGTTCAGTAGCCCGATGAACGACGTTGTAAACGCCTATACTACCGGTATATTATCTCAAAATAAGTTGTGAACATGCCTATACGGTATGTTATCTCAAAATAAAACAATAATATAATACCATATAAATTTTTGAATCATAGGTCTTATTATTTTAGGGTTATTTACATGAAGATTTCAATTTTACTTGGCTATTCAGGTTTAAATCCATAATAATTAGGGGCTTTTATGTTCAAGTAGTCTAATAAACGGCATTCTAATATCTCCGTATCATTTCAGCCTATAAAAATACCAGAGATTGCACTAAAAATGTTTTTTATTTTTTTTATTTTTTAAATTATTCAATACAATAAAATTAATTTTGGCAATAATAAATAACAAAAGTATAAATAATAATATTTATACATTTTTTTTTGCAAAGCAGATAAGTTACGTTTGTGTGGATTTTCTCACCCCTCTGGATTGTATATACTATATACTGTATATACTATATTGTATATACTATATACTAGATTGTATATACTATATACTGTAAATACTATCACCCCACTAAGATTCTGGGGTGATAGTATTTAAGACTTAGTGACTTTTTATATTTTTTTCATTCATTCATTCCGATCGCTCATTCATTCTTAAAAAAAATAAGGTTGTTATAATATTAAATGTGTTTAAAAAAAAGAACTAATATTAAATAAAGAAAATAAAAATATGAAAGTTTATAGGTAAGTAAAATAAATAAATAAATAGTTAATAAATAACTAAATTTACCAATAAATTAAGTAGGATAGAAAACGAATTTACCGCGTAAAATTTGTAGCACCCGACGTTTCGGTGACGTTGCAGCCGCCGTTGTCCAGGGTTGACGTTGTCCAGTCAACCCTGGACAACGGTGGCTGCAACGTCACCGAAACGTCGGGTGCTACAAATTTCACGCGGTAAATTCGTTTTCTATCCTATTTATAATGTCAAACAACCGCGATAGTCTTCGATTTTATAGCCTATAAAGTTTCTTACTATGCACGTATAAAATTAATTAATATAAAAATCTAATTAATTAATATAATATTATCAATTTATTTTAAACATATCAACCGAAACATATTTCTTGTCATGTATCAGGTGACAGATATGTCAAATATGGCCTAAGTCAGGATGTGAGTCACCATTTCTTCGCACTGGCTTCTACTTTTCGTCATGAGCCACTTGAAAATATATTTCTTCAGAGTCAATCTGCTAATTGAACTCTGCACTTTAGCCTCCCCCAAGGAAGAGCAGAAGGAATCATAAAGACGCGGTGCCAGAAACGCGTAATACCTCTGTGCAAATCTTGTATTCACTCGCCGGTGGGCTTGTTTTTTTTAATTTCTAGTGTCATATGAGTGGTTTAGCGAAGAATGACGACCAGTGCTGTTATTATTGTTATCATTGTATAATTAATAGGTTTTTTATAATCAACCAGCCCTTTATTTAAAAAACCATTAATTATCGATGTTATTATATTATAGATGGGCAAATAAATTGATGTAAGTTTCGCTGAACAAAACGTGCAGAATGGTTGTAAAATCGTACCGTGGCATTGTACAATCTAATATTCTATATAATCCATGTTTACGGTAAGCATCCAATATCACTTTAGCTATGATGATACCGATCTATCTTATAAAGAGGAGAAGGCGCCTGCAGAAGAAGATGAAGACCTGTGCTGTGAGACCTAAATATTTTAACCTCTCTGACCATTCCTTTATAAAGGCGTATTATCAAATATTCGTAATTTTAAAATGCAGATTCTTGCGACAAGCGTCAGAGTTACGGTTAAGAATTCTGTGGGCGAATCGCCCCCACAAATTCCTCTAAGCGAATACCTGGCTGTTTTACAAGCGGCTTTCAATATCGGATATTAAGTAATATGATTATATTATTATATACTTGATAGCTTTTTTCTATTAGATTTAATTCTATTGGAAGGTAGATAGAGAGATAGAGAAAGCTAGATGTTTTATTGGAAATAAGTTAATAGTAAAAACAAGGTTTTAAAAACAAGCTTGTATTAAAATGCCTGTCCCGAGCCAACCTTGAGTGCAGCAGCCATTAATGAATCATAATTGAATGCGTATACAAAATTTTATTTCTGTGCTGTTGACCATTGAAGAGTACCCTCGTCGGGAGCCAACCCTGGGTGCAGCAGCCCTATCGCGGTGAAACTTAGAAAGGACTATCATAATTGAATGCGTATACCAAATGTTGTGTCTGTGCTGTTGACTGTGGAAGAGTATCTCGTCGGCAGCCGATCCTGGGTACAGCATCAGGTCATGCTCACCATAAAAATGCATTGCCATCGGAACTGAACCAAAGCGTAAAATTTCAACTTCATAGGATAGGAGAAAGTGTTTCTAATTCAGCTTGCAAGATTTGACTTAAACAAACATAAATACTAACTAACATACATTGCCAGGTATATAAAAGCTTGTAAAAATACTATTGGTTGACCTTCAGATATGGATCCTATTCTGGCCGTGCAGACTTGGCTTTATTGGCCAAACTCTATGTCATCAGGCCTGCCCAAGTCACGGTTCAATTCCCATCTGGTAGCCTCCTCGTAGAGGGACTTACCCCGTTAGAGCATTGGGAGCTTCTGCCACGGCTGTAATCCTGCAGTCAGAAGATAGCGGATTCGGGGGAACACTTCGGGCGAAACTGGGCGTTTGGTGCATTATATATTTTACGATTCCATTAATTTAATAAAAGACTCGATCATACCTAGCCTATCTCCTACTTCTTAAGATTTCACTAACTGCCATCCTAATGTACTGTATTATATGATTATTATATTATAACATACTATTGTATTATATCATATTATGTATAATAAATATTATTATCCAATTACTCATACTTCTATTTTGCTCTATCCAAATAACCTTATTAACACCTTATTTAATTATTACTTTTCTTACCCTTATATTATTATTAGCTTTATTATATTTTTTTCTACTATCAACTTGCCCATGTTATTTCTGTTAATTTGTAATGCAAGCGTTGCAAACTATTTATAGGATATTAAATTTGTTTCATTTGAATATGTTTTTAAAATACTAGTATTATATATTTACTATCTGTAAGTTTGCTATAAAATAAAATAAAATAAAATAAAATAATCCGGTTTGCTAGGTATTGAATGCCCAGCTGGCTAATAACCAGGGGGGACTGTAGACGTACGTATGTTTCCTTTGACAGCCGGAGGGTAGTCGCCGAATCGATCCGTTGGACATACGATCCCGAATGACCATGGCGGGCAAAGGGCGCTTCGGTCCGCAAAATATCCAAACTGAATAACCGCTTACGTCAGGTAGAGGCCCCGCAAACGACCAACAACCAGTGAGCAGACAGGGAGACAGAGAAATTTGGCCAAATCTGGTAGTCAGGGGTGAGGGAAAATGAATATATCCGTCTTCATCACAAAAAACATGTTAAGCGCGTTCACAATATTTTACCTCCTCATCGGTTGGTAAGCGCGTAAAGTAAAAGGTACATATTAAAAGGAATAGAAAGACAGTGTTTTTGGTTTTGTTTCGTCTCTGTTTTTTTTTAATTTAATTAATTATTTTATTTTATTTTTTTATTTCCATTTCTTCACAATTGTGTAGGAATGACGAAGTATATTAAATTAATCTTAAATTAGTTACTCAATTCGACCAACATTGATATATAGTAAATTACTCTAAAATTATTCCAGTTAACAAAAAAATACTGTAATATAACAAATGACAAAAAAAATAGTACTTTTAATTACATTGGTAAGTACCTACGATGTTATTTTCAAAGTAATTTAAAATGTCAGTTCATTTTAAGCAGATACATCCGGATGGACCACTTTAAAATATCAATATTTTTGACGTGACAACGTCTTATAATTCGATGGAGCTGGCTGCACGCACGAAAAAACATGACTCATGCGGCGTTACCTCGCTCTGAGTCGTTCCATTTATTATATTTATTATTCAATATAAATGCTGCCATCTACCGGTTGCGAAAGAATTATTTACTAACCTCAGTCTAAAATAGTACGAATGAAAATCACTAGATTGATTTATATTCTTGACATAATTTTATATGTATTCTTGATATACGGAATGTTATTACTGAACGGACAATTTTATTGTGGGTACAACGAAGTGCAACAAAGTAAGCAACTTTTATTAAAAAAAAAAAAAAAGTATGA
Source organism: Micropterix aruncella (assembly GCA_944548615.1). NCBI lineage: Eukaryota > Metazoa > Arthropoda > Insecta > Lepidoptera > Micropterigidae > Micropterix > Micropterix aruncella. The sequence continues at coordinate 12,013,874 of OX155968.1, forward strand.
AAAGCTATCATTACGATGCGCTATCTAGCGGTTGATAAAATGTCGCTGATATTGTTTATTTACGACGTATTACCTACCGCTAGATGGCGCATCGTGCTCAAACGCTTCTCAAACCGTTATTTAACAGTTTGAGATTTCAAACTTTCAAATTAAAAAAAACAATAAACTTTAAACAATAAACAATTATACAATTATACTGCTATACAATAATACTTTTACATGTTGTAGTCAAATCGGTGAGTATAAAAGCATATATTTTTGGGTGTTTGTAATAAACAATATCAGAATCTTAAATGAAACTGCTTTAAATGCAACCATTCCATCAGTATTTTCTTATGACGTTGTCACGTTCAACTATCGTCAGTAAACCGACTTTACAGACAACCGATTTTTGTCTTATTTATAATGTCAAACAACCGCGATAGTTTCCGATTTTATGTAGGTACACGGTATGTTCGGCTGGAGGTAATGGATTGTATTTCTGGTGTCATACCGATGTACTTCCTCGTGGGATATTGCCGAGCTCTTTTTGCAATGAATTCACAAAGAGCTTCTTTAGCATATACTGTCAATATCCCAAGTTTTCGGAAGTGTTCACGACATGACTGCCGTTGATCAATACCTACTATAGAACGTATCTTTTCTGCATAGTGATGGTTTTGTTGGTATGAAATGCAGTAACCCCAAAGAAGAATACCATGATGCGTCTCTTAATTTAATACGATCATCAGATGAAAATAGAACTTCCTGTTTATGATTTATCTGTCAATTCGTATGCGAAAATTGTCGAGTAAAATCTGTTTCTTCCCACACTACGTTGAATGCAATGTCATGTTTCCTATATTGCGATTGCCCACTCTGTTGGCACGGGATCTCACAGATTTGCAGGCGCCAGATTTATATGCGATAGATTTGCATACGACATTTATGCAGGCGTCATATTTGCGGGAGACACATGTGCACCTGTCAAACTGACGTTTCGAAGGGGCACCACATTTGCAGATAACATATTTGCATAATGTAAAGTTGGCGTTTATAGAACGATTTTTTACACGACTGCCCAACAAAAACGGGGTGTTATGTGTGCAGGGTTCATCTATGTATGTTTTTCGTTTCTTTATTCCACCATAACTTCTAAACCCTTGAACTGATATGGTATTTTCTGAATCGTTATGTCATCCCGGGTGTCATAGGGTACATCTTGCAGGCCGTATTTCATTGAATCTGGTATCATGACAATGTATGCCGCATATGTATACCAGGTTATCATGTATGCAAGAAAAAACATCAATACTACTCTAAAAAAATCGGATATTCATTCGCATAACACTCGGAACAAACAAAACTTGCGTCCTTACAAAGTACGACTGAGTAAGGTTAAAAATATATTCCTGTACCAGTCCAACCTTTTTTATAATAAGATTCCATTGTGCGTCAGGGGTCTTGGAGACGCTCATTTTAAGAAAAAGGTCCAGGACATTCTTATCAAGATACCAATTTATTCTATTAGGGACTTTGACAATATTGAATTTCCTAATCTTTCATGATTACTTTTATTATATTACAATATATGTTTAAAAAAAATCTTGACTATATATCCAATCATTTTAAGAATCGGAGATGGACTATATTAATAAAACTTGTATTGACTATTTCTATTGAGACATTTCTATTTGTAATCTTATAATTGTGGTATTTCTGATTTGACTATTTTATAGCTGGCTATTCGTTTTTATATTCTGACTATTTGTATTTTTCATCTATACCTACTTAGGTATTTTAGCACCTCAAATAGTTATTTAAACGACCATATATTTTTATTGTAAACTTATTTAATAATTGTTTTTTTCCGTTTAAAAAAATAGTCAATCTGTATTAAAAAATAATTATACCACATAGGGTATAACATATTATCTTGTTTAAAGAATTTGACTATGCCAAGGGTAGGGATACCTACCAACTGGTTTATTTAAAAAAATTTAAAAAAACACTGTTTAAATATTAAGTAAATAGTTGTCTATATGTCCAAATCTCCAAATGTCAATAAATTAACATAAATATATCGTGTTTAGTTTCAATAAAAAGGCCTGATTGAGTACATTCCAATAATATGTATCTATATAGATAAATACATATTTCATACATATTTCATATATATACATACATATTTCATAAAAAAAACCGTAACAAAAATAATTATAAATACAGTAGTTCACATTTTGTAAGGGCAGTCGTGTTTTTTATCCCTTTTAATATATTTACTTGTTTTACACTCTGCCACATTCAAGCTCTTGACTGAGGCTAAGCGTATAGACGCAGGCGACGCAGGTACAGGAAGCGCAGGGCAGACCAGATGTTGTATTGTATGAACTTACTGAGAAGTGAGTACGCTGCGGCGCAGACAAGTGTCTACCCTGCTCTGCGCCTCGATGTAGTGCCGGCACAGATTTCTGCGCGGCATGTGCAGGCATTTTTGTATTGGATTTGTTTATTCCCTAAAGTTTGATCACGTATCAACCTGTCATGGGCAAATAGAGTGGCTTCCCATTAGGCAAAAACACTTGGACATGGACTTGGACAAAACAGTCCACCGTCATGCTCCGCCATATGTCCGTAATAGGCCAACGCCTTATGCGCGAGATAACCAGGTGTGTTAGCCAGCGGGCTTACACTCACGCCCTTACTTCCAATCGCGACCAGATTACTCCGGTCTCTCGATTGGTTACGAGTTCGAGGTCGCTTGCGCGGTCCTCTCCCTTACGAAGCCGTAAAACGGTTTAAACCGAATCTATCGCGGACCACGGCATCTTTTGCCCGGCTGTTCACCCAGGATCGGGTAGCCGATGGTCGTTTCAAGAGCAGTCGCCGTAAGGTCCGCAACCACCCCTGCTCTATAGGAAACAGTACAGCTTCCAGACTCCTCCGACTGTTAGTCAGAGTGCGCCATTGATTGGCTTATGCCGCAGGAGCGCCAGGAGCGCCAGAAGGTTGATTCCTAGGCGAAACTAACCCTAAGGCCAGATTCCTACACAGGCTCGCACTTCATGCATGGAGGCCGTCGGATGGGTGTTGACCCGTGAGTGTGACCAACCCTGAACAGAATGGGTCTTCGTGGCCAACTCAGCAAGGGCCCCTTAGCTCCCATACCGTTAGTATGCGCTACTCGCTCGGGAGATTGCTCGATTAGAAGATACTTATTTTATGCAATATGGCTATTTAGATTTTATTCGCCAAAAGTCCACAGATTCTAATGCATCCGAAGAGAAAGTGCCAAGAAAAGGACACGGTAACATAACATCCCATTAAAAGTAAAGACTACATTAGTTCACATTTTGTAACGGCAGTCGTGTTTTTATACTTTTTATTATATTTGCTTGTTTATACGATGTTTTATATATTTTTTATAATATAATAAGTAATAAGCACAAAGAGTGATCTGTGGTTATAATATGTAATTGAAATTGTACGCCGTGTGAGCAAACTGTATCGAACTATTTTGTACCAAAACATTTGTACCTTTAACATACAGTTATACAATAAAGAACTATCAATCTACCTTACTATCTCAATCATTATTCTCCCTCAATCATTCCAATCATTGGAAGTCAATCACTATTCTCCCTGCATTTACATGGAAGCGATAAATAATTCATGAACATAATCGCCAATTCAGCTCCTTGAACGTGTCGGGTTCGTACGCAGACACACTCGGAATGTTGACAAGCACGGATAGTCGAGCATGATCCCAGGAAAACAGTAGCTTGTCGAGATTTCCTGTCCGAATATTGTGTCGTTTGTGTGCACCGCGCAAAATTTTAATTAATTTTATTGTATCCTCAGGGGCGACTCAACAGCAGCCGATTATTTAAACCAAACGAGTAAATATATTAAAAGAATAAAAAACACGACTGCCGTTACAGAAAATAAACTATTGTAATTATAATAAATAATAAATACAAACGGAGCTGCCATGGAATTCACCGACCGGAGTCGGGCCCATCATAATACTATTTTTTTACACTTCTGGGGGGTGAGCAGTGGATTCCGGACTTACGAACCGGCTGTGGTAGGTTTAGGACAGCTGTCTTGCCACATGTGAGCGTTCACCTTACCACCCATTCACTCCCCCTTCGAAGCCATAGTATTTGAGATGCGCAAATCGCAGTTTTAGATAATTTTTCTAAGAAAGAGTTGATTATTTTTCTGGAAAGGCCAAGATCTTTAAAGAGGTGAAATAGAGATTTAGCTGGCAGGCCACGAGCGCCAACTTCCACCGCATGAAGGTGAACAGTGAAGCCGTTCCGGGTTACGGCATTTGCATGATCATGGTATTTATTTAATTTGTACTCGTGGTCTTTTAGGATATTTGATTCCCATGGAACAGTTAATTCTACAATAAGGGCGACCTTCCGAGATAGAGAGTAAAGAGTTATATCTGGACGGAGGGCTGTGCATCCGAGACTTTCAGGGAATTTATACTGCTTAGAGACCGAATCAACCTCCAGAATCCAATCTGTAGCTTTCTCAATTATTGAGAAAGGTTAAATGTTTTTTGCCTTTAGAGCCATCCCGCACAAACTGTATTGGGGGTTTGGAGGATACTGTCAAACCCAAAAGAGACTAATTATTTTACGGTTTTTTCTATGAAATATTTGTGGTTCATGTATTTATCCATATAGATATTTCCGGAAAGTACTCAATCAGACCTTTCACTTGACACAAAACCCGATATATTTATGTTAATTTATTAACATTTGGACATTTAGACAACTACTTACTTTATATTTAGGCAGTTTAGACAGTTAACCCTATGACACATAGGACGATATCACGATTCTAACAATACCACACAATTCTAAATCGGTTAAAGCGTTTAGAAATAAAGGTGAAATAAAAAACGGAAAACATACATAAATGATCCCTGAACTCATTACACTCCTTTTTGTTAGACAGTCGTCCTATCTTTGAATAAATATAACTAGTCAATTGAGAGTTAGACCCGCACGCCGAGGGTTCCGTACTGCTGCATCAACCTAAAATCGCAATCGTTACGCGTAAGAACGATTAATATAAATTATATTTTCTTAAGATGATACATGAGATGAGATGAGACTTTTTATATGAGGTATAAATTTAAGTAAAATATGTCTTTTTAAGAAACGCAGCTATATTTGGTTTCCATACAAAATATATTTATTGCCTTTCAAACAATCCCTGGCCATATTTTGGGTTAGTAATTTTTTAAAAGGTCATATTTTAAGGTAGCAATGTTTAATTGGAATATTAAAAAAATATTCCATTTAAAGATATTAGATATATGCAGGTTCGCAGTCAGATATATTTCTAGCCATACTTGCATGCATTGTAAATTCTGCGACAAAGCTCGGTATTATCTGTTAAATATTCAGTATCCAGATAAGGCCGTAGATTCCGATTCGCCTTCAACGCCTCAAGGTTCGCCGAGGAATAAAGGTGGCCTTGAGTAAGGCACTTTATATAAAGCATGATTCACCATCAATCGTCTGCATTCAGACACTGCGGATAATGAATGTGTGCACGTTCGTGAAACTGCATACGTTAAAAGGGGGGCATTTTGATGGCGGCCTTCGTATTTCCCAACTTCGTATAAACAGAAAATAATCATTCCTATTTTTTAACGATTTAGAATTATCTGTAAGGTTAATTATGTTTTGGGAAATAAAGAAATAAATGAATAACGTAAGACCCGATCTATACAGTTATTCGAGCTTCCGAGACGACATTCTAACTACACGCGCAATTCAATGATTAACCGATTTACCACGTACATATTATAATGATAAATTCACAGGGCTTGACATTTATAGTAGAAACAAAATTAGCTTCCAATCAGCAGTACGAACCGCCCTTGAAGCAGCAGCGACAACTGCTAGTAATTATTGATTTGTAATATATATGTATAAATATAATATAACTTATATTTTATATGTATTCCCATTTACTTATTTTGAATTTATGTTGTATAAGTATGATTTATATGTTTGCTACAACTTTTGCGGTCATTGCACATTTTTTTTTTGGTTGGTGGGGAAGAGACCTTGCCGTTTGGATTTGAACGATGAGTTTTCCAGGCAAAGTTACATTTTCGGCAAAGTTACATTGGTCGTCTGCAAACGCGTCGGGAGAACTGTTATCTGTTTCCGCGCGGTTTGGATCCGTTTTCTCTCAACTAATAAATATTTACGGATGTATTTATTATATCATAATTTAGTCTGTAAATATTTTTCAAATCATTTCGAACGGCGTAAGTTATAATCGGCATAATAATATGTTTTTTTAAGAAGTATGTATCTAATTATAATTAGAAGTTCATTCTGTTACTTACCTAAATAAATAAAAAATAAAATAAAAAAGGCACTGAGATGTGGTTGCTAACTATTGGCCTCATACACAAGCTCAAAGTCGCGTAACGTGCTATGGAGAGAGCTATGCTTGGAGTTTCATGGCGTGATAGGATACAAAATGGCGATTGGTCCACGAGCCGGCAGATGCAGTATAGGACGGCCATCCACAAGATTGACCGATGACACTGCTACGGTCGGAAGAAGTAGGTGAATGGAGGCGGCACAAGACGTTCTATGTCCATCAGTGAAAGTTGTCCAGCTGATGATGATGGCTATGAAACTCCAGTTATAGGAGACAGCACTATAAAATACTGTAGCGATAGTATTCGCCCCTGAGCCATCGCGGATAACGAATTCCGACATAGAAATGCATTTTTCGTCAAAGCGTCAGTTAGACACTTTCTAAACGTCCACACTCCACGGTACTGCACAACTTCGGCTGCTTTGTTGCATCCATACTCGCGATTGCGTGTTCGCTAATAGACGCCGACCGCAAGACGTGTGGCGGCTAATTGCAAACGTAAAAAAGGAGTTACTCGTCTCGAAATGAACAAGTAGTTGGCCTTATAATGAGCAGTAGTTAGTAGTAGAAGTAGTAGATAGAGTGGGGGGCTTGTTTCCAGCTCTTGATGTCACCTAGATCTGTAAGGTCTTTTGTAACTACCCACTGTGTGGTTAGGTCAGTGGTCAGCTAGTAGCCCGGTATTTCTTACCAGTCCAAGTAGGTCACTGACCTTCAAGTTGGGCAGATCGCTGGGTTCGAGAAAGGCTCGTCCCAGTAAACTGTGTCTTTTGGCGGCGAGACCTATACAGCGACCAACAATGTGTATGCTGTCTTCAGGTTCCTCGCCACATATTCGGCAATCCTTGTTCTTAGTCAAGCCAAGGTTGTAGAGTAGTAGTTAAGAAGACTATTCTTCTTATTTTTGTTCCTCAGCAATAATCCTTTATTGAGTACTTTGGATATAAAATATGTACAAGCTAACGTATATGAAGGTGGATAGCGGTTCACAATAGTTCTCAAGTAGTTCTCATTGGTCCATTCCCCAGGCCGATTGCCACAACAACAGACTAAGAGTCCACACTCTCCTCACCATACTGCAATAAAACACTATTGCCCACGCAATGGTGTTTTATTGCAGTGTGGTGAGGTGAACAACTGGAGATGTCAACTACAACGGCCGAACCCGTCACCTCAGGGTTTTAACGATATTAGATCGTTCTGTCTCCGGTAAGGGGAGCGTAGAAAACTTGGAATCAAAACAACCCACTGTCTAGTTACGCCACTCGCCCGTAAGAAGCCAACGCCTTAGCGTGAGATAACCAGGTTAATCACCCAGAGGGCCGACTCGCGTCCTTACTTCCAGTAGCAACCAGATTACTCCGGCCTCCCGACTGGTTACAGGTTCGAGGTCGCTTGCGCGGTCGTCTCCCTTGCGTAGCGGTGATTCGGTGTCTACCGAGTCTATCGCTGACCACCGTATCCTTTGCCCGGCTGTTCACCCGGTATCGGGTAGCCGATTGGTCGTTTTAAGAGCAGTTGCTTTAAGGTTACCAACTACCCTTGCTCTATAGGAAACAATACTGTTTACAGACTCCCCGGCTATTAGTTGCACTGCACAAATCGATTGGCTGATGCTACACGATGCGCAAACCGTCCAGAAGCGCCCGAAGGTTGACTCCTAGGGTATACTGGCTCGCAGACCAGAGTCCTACCCGGGCTCGCACTTTGCGGGTGAAGTGAACAGAAGAGAAGAGTGGTCCAGAGAATTAGACCGCTCCCGGCTGCGCTCGAAGCCTCGTAATTATTCTGAATAAGGGAAATGCTTTAAGGATGTCAAAAGTAAACAGAGCTCGCTTTGTTAGCGAGTGGAGACAAAGGCACCAGCTGCCTCCGCCTTATCAATATGCGAGCGGGGCGTTCAGCTGAGTGCACTTTTGGGCGATTTGAAATCGAGCGCGGGCGTATAAGACCAAGGCCGCGGCCGATGCATGAAATACACGCTCCGACGCTTTTCATACCGCCTCTAACCAAACGAGCATAGCATCTGAAGCAATCATAATTTAATCAAAATATTAAGAACAGTCTGAATTTTATTCTATATTAATTTGAAACGTGTTTTTCCTGTAACCGCCAAATTGAGAGAACGGCTAGGTGTAAAAATTTGGTTGAGGTGTCTAAAAAAGCTCTCGGTCTGTAGATGTGTCATCAAAAGAAAACAATAAAAAAGTCACCAAAACAGAAAAAAATAAAAAGACTTCAAAAAGAGAAAAATAATAAAAATATAGCGCCATCTGCTGCACACCGCGAGACCTTTTTTAAATATTTCAATTATTTTACCTCCATCTAGCGTTGAGTTGCTAAAGTAAGCTGAATTGGCGCAAAACTTTTTGGTTATGCTGTCACACTTGCTGTCACATATGCTGTCACACGTTATGTGATGTCCGCGTCGTTCTTTGATTGTTCCTGACCGTTTTCTCCAAGACCTTGATGACATTCCTGATCGTAGATCAAATGAGCAAGGCACCGCAACGTAATCGAATTAATCCAAACAAATATTATTTGCACAGAAATACTAAGTATTACGGTCAATAAAGTGACCGTCGAATTCGAAAGGTGTCAGCTAGTTTTAGTTTAATTTGTAATTCACAATATTTTACATGCAGTAAAATTGAAACATGTACAATTAAAATGCCATAGACAAAAATCCAGTAGCAAAAATCTCCCATATTACAAAAACTGTTGCCAAAACTCCTACTTTAATGTCACCTAACTAGACTGTAGCCTGTTTTAAGGCGAACATTTCAATTTTACCTCCCTGGTCCACCAACCGACCAGGAGCGAAGCATTGTGAACGCGCAAAAAAACGAGATGAAGACGGGAATGACAAACGGAAACGAAGCTCCCCGTGAAACGAATAAGATCATTTCCAGATTGAAGTCTAGCTGTCTGTATGTATGTATTCCTCCATGATAGCGCCCAAACGCTTAATCCGATTGAGCCGAAGGCATCTTTTGGTATGCAGGCATCGTTTGACTTTGAAATGTAAATGACAATAGAATTTAACTCTCATTTTACCTCAATTTAACTCTCAATTTAACCCTTTCTATAAGCTATATCTTTTAGGGTTCTAATCGAAAATATTAAACCGCTGGCAAAAAAATTCTTTAACGCACGAAGCTGCGGGTAGAAGCTTGTTACATATAAGTAAAGAACTAATCCTTATCAGAGCCCTATTGATTATGGTTAGTGATACTAGTAGCCGGAGTGGTTGCTACGAATTTAGAGTAAGCCAGTGCATTTATGTGACCTCGATGCGGACGTACCTCCTGCGAAGGGGAACTTAGTCTTGGCTTGATTTAACGCGTAATCCATATGCGATTCATATACCAATTTGCGCACGCGATACAAGTGTAACCAGCGGTTTATTGCTTGTTTGCTTCGTTTTTGTGATTTTTTCCAGAATCGCAGAATACATAGGTACATATATCCCAAACGTATAAATGGTCCTGGCTACATTATCATTATATCTATATAATATTATGCTTTGTAGACTACGTCACACACAATGTAATATTCATTTACCCGCCAGATAACATTCAAACTTGCAGCCCCAGTATCGTTGCCACTGCGTATAAATTCCGAGTCAGATTAATGTATTTTCATCGTCGTAAACACTGAAACATTTGAGCTCGTTACTCGTTCAACGGCGGCATCTGGCGGGTGAACGAAACATTATATTGTATGTGACATATTACATTTAGTCTCCACAGTGCTAAATATTGGTTTTCAATACGAAATCAGGATATTTGTAAATCGAGTCGGAGTAAAATGAGCTCGTGAGTTGCTTTATCGGCGTGCGCTGACAAAACTGTTGGATATATGTGAAAACAATGTATGACAAAAATTTCGGTCTTAAATAGATATATTAAAAAGTCCGTGGCGGCATATATCTAACTTTTATAATTAAGCTACAATACCTGCTTTTATATCTTTAAAAAAATGAGAAAATTATTATTCATTGTTTAGTTGAAGATATTAGCAATAAAATATGTATCGTTGTCAAAATAAATTATTCCATCATAAAAATAATTGGAAGTAAAATTAGCTATATACTGTAAGCTTTAAGCTTTTATTTGCAAACACCTACAAATATCTAGCGGCGGCACGACAGCGGCTGGCCCAGCAAGGTCAGCGTTTAGCGGAAAGCGGCGGGCGGCGATGAACAAGACGTGTACTACGTCTACGAAATAGGTAGCGTGCATCTGAGAGGGATGTCTCAAATGATTGCACTATATACTTAAAGGTAGCGTCTCAAAAGGCAGATAAACGCTACCCTACTTAAATTAACAACTCTATTCGAAACTCTACGCGAAGCCGCGGGCAACAGCTAGCAACAGATACATGATCTTACAAAAAGTGTCTTTTGCATATCACTGAGGCCATACCGCTCCCTATCAGAACGTCTCATAGCTAGTGATGGGTGTGATCACGAATAGCAATAACAATAACGTGTGATATTTGAAATCACGAAGAACGCGTTACGAGAATTTGAAAGAACATGCTATTTGAATCACGGCTACGAACAGCACCGCGTTGCCATCACTCGGCGCCGCTACGACGCGACCGATCACGCGTGATTATATGATCAGTGATTGGCCGTTCTCACTGAACGCCGTCGAACGACCGCGCGGCGCGCCACTGAACGATGATCGGTGAATTGAACCGTTCATTTGGTTTCGTTCATTCTTGATGTGATCGGCGATCAGTGGATCAGTGATTTGCCGTTCGTTCTGGGCGAACGCCCGCGCCGGCTGGACGATGACTGATGAGTGGCGCGTTCATTTCGTACGTAACGTGAATTTGGACACTGTTGTCGCATGAATTTGGACACTGTTATCGCTCGTGTCGTAATCGTTCGTGTAAATGAGTTTGCTCATGATTTGTTAAAGCAATAAAATAACATTATTTCAGAAAGACGAACTCGGCTTAGCACCAAAAGAGCAAGAGAGATAATCTTTCTGAACGCTAATTCTTCTAATTACTAATAAATATTAAGCAAATATAATGCGCGTTTCTGTTATCAGTTATCACATTGACGAAACTTTGTTACTTAACGTTTCACAGTACATTTCAGTACAATCACGAAAATCACGAGTAGCAGTTATTATCACGCGTGAAAAAATACCAGTAACGTGATTGTTGCGTGATTTAAAATTGAGAATCACGCCCATCACTACTCATAGCAGACTGCCAAGTACTCGAAACACGAAAATCATAAAGAAACAAAATAGTAAAAGTCTTCCGACATTAAAATCGAAATGTTCAATGGATGGCCTGACATAACATTAAAATGAAGATACAAAACGAAATAATCGAAACAGACAGGATTAAATCAGCAGCACTTATAATAGAAAAAAACAGGTAAAAATATTTCATCAATAACATAAAATATAAATAAGTAAGATCAGCAAATAAAAAAGGATATGCGTAATGCGTAAATTCTAAATAATGAGGAAATTTGTAACGAATTTCGAAAAATGAAATTCGTAACGAGGAAATTCAAAATGCGTAATTTTCATAACGAAATTATTGTAAAATGCTCGCCCACAATATTGTAAATGCAATACAATAAAGATGCCGGTGTACACAAAACAACGACCAAGTTCAGATTGTTCATACGTGTGCTATGATGATGCGGATAATGAGGGAAGTGTTCGGTGTTTATCATGGGACGTTTGGCTATATATAGTTACCTTTCTCTCTACCTGTGCGTAAGTTTTTGTAAACGACTTTTGGCCACCCAGAATGGCCAAATACCCCTCTGTGCGTCGCAGGGCTGTACGCCCTGCGGCAGGTTTCGGAGTGCTCGAAGCGCACTCCAGAAGCAGGAGGCGTGGCTGTGCACTGTAGGAAGCGCGACAACATTGCAGCGGCTGCCATTATATTTCTAACATCAAAGATGTATAATATACAGATTTCTGACCTAACTTCCCCTCGATTTAAGGGATTTGTGACGCTGTGGCTGTATAATTTAAAAAAATACTTTATATGAATATTTTGTGTTTTGTCGACTACAACGGGCGAACCCGTCACCCCAGGAAGTTTTAACGATACTTATCGTTCTATCTCCTGTGAGGTGTTTGTGGACGATACAAATCTACCGTCCAGCAAAAACCACGAACACGCCAGAGTCCAACGCTATACAGCGAGGCACTAGGAACGTAACCCAGTTGGGCCACCTCGCCGCCTGGCTAGCAGTTTCGGCCAGATTATTCCGGCCTACCGATGGTTACGGGTTCGAGGTCGCTTACGCGGTCCTCTCCGTTACGTAGCGGGGATACGGAATCTACCGAATCTATGGCCGACCACGGCATTCATAGCCGGGTTCTTCACCCGGTATCGGGTAGCCGTATTAGTCGTTTCAAGAGCAGTTGCCGTAAGGTTAACAACTACCCCCGCTATATAGGAAACAAATCCGTTTTCAGACTCCCCCAACTATCAGTCGGAACGAACAGTCGATTGACTGACGCCGCACGGTGCGAACCGTCCAGGAGCGACCGAATGACGAATCCTAGGGGAACTGCTCCGCAGGCCAGGGTCATACCCGAGATCAAACTTCTGCGTGGAGGCTGCCGGATGGGTGTTGACAGATGAGTCTGGCCGAATCTACACATGGGTCTTAGTGGCCTAACTGCAACAGGGCCCATTAGCTCCCTATTTAGGAAGGATTTGTAGTCAGGCCAGTGCATTGATGTGACCTAGATGCGGTCGTACTTCCTGCGAAGGGAAACTTAGTCTTGGCTCGATTTAACGCGTAATCCATATGCGATTCATATACCAATTTGCGCACGCGATACAGGCGTACTCAACCAGTGGTATGTCGCTTCGCTTGAATGCCTCGTTTTTGAGATTACTTCCAAAAACGCAGAATACCTACATGATGTTTTAAAAGTGACAACCAATTTGCATTTTTATTAATTCTGATTATTCTAATGTTAATTTTGTTTTATTTATTATTTGGATTAGATTTAGTTTTATTTTATTTTATTTTTATTTTAAAATGATTTGAATTTTCTATTTTTAATTTAATTTTTTGTAGACTATTTTAATAATTAGTTTTATTTGATTGTGTCTAGAAATATATGCATTGTTAATAAATAGTAATCATAATGCACAAAGAAAATTGCTCAAGTCTGCCTTAGAACAGGCTCAGGCCTAGTTAGGCGACTTTCGGTCATAACCATGTCTCAGTCACAATAAGAATCAGTTTTCTGCTATTGCCTCATTTACATACAGTGTGACATGGTAAAATGTACTAGTTAAATTTTGTAATACCTACTCTAAATAAATAAATAAAAAATATACTCAAACTTATCGTTATGAATGTTCGTGTATAAAACTTTTATTTTACTTCGTGCCTTCGGTCCATTTTATTTTTCTACACTAATATTTAAGTTTGTATGTAGAAGGTAATCTCCGAAACTGCTAATCTCTTTCACTAATAAAAAGCTACATTATCGAAGAGTGCTATAGGCTATACATATTATGTAACCGCCGTCTCTATTGAAGTTCGGGGTTCTTCTTATTTCAATGGCTTTCCGGATCATGCGGGGAAAGTAGAATTATGTACAAACTCTCTTCTACGTGGAACCCTCTTCTTAAAATGTTCCCGCCGCCGAACGCCGAACGCAAGGACGTAAGACAGGATACAGTGAGTGTTGTGTGCAAGACGGATTTTCGAAATTCGCGCGCTCCGAGCCCGGCCCCCCACCACCGTTATAACCTATGCAGTGGCGGTAGCGGTATGCGGCCTATTCGCAAAACAACGGATTGACAGCTCTTTCAGTCTACCCTGGACAACGGCGGCTGCAACGTCACCGAAACGTCGGGTGCTACAAATTTCACGCGGTAAATTCGTTTCTATCCTGTTTATAATGTCAAGCAACCGCGATAGTGTTCAATTTTATATATAGATTCAGGATATTTGCAAATCAAATCGTATGGAACGTACAACAAAAACTTAAGCCTTTAAGAGATCTATTAACAAGTAAATATATTAAAAAGAATTGAAAAATATGACTGCCGTTACAGAAACCCAATTTATGGTATAAGGGAGTTTGAAAATTCCGAGTTTATTTTCCATGTTGATAATAAGCAAAATTTGTAAAATTTTAAACATAACATATTTATGTTTAAAAAAATACGAAGGCATATTGCTGGATTGCCAATAAAATTATTTTACGTTGGTTATTCTACATAGAATTTGCATTTCTATTTTAATATATTATTCTCTCTTACTATTTAATGACATTAGTAGGTATATTTTGATTATTTGTAAGTAGGTAATATTAAATATAATATTGCAGCCGTGACAACTATCATGATAGTTATGTTTTTAATAATTAAATTTTAAGCATTTAATTTTGTGACGCATCCAAAAATAGGAATGCCAAACTACTGGAGTAGTTGATTGTATTGTATTGTAAAGTGATTTATTGTATTGAAAGTCTTCGAAGGCTGCTGAAAGGTTGGCGATGCCTGCGTTTTCTTTTGAGTTCACGCATCGTCGGCGCGTATAATTGTTGGTCCGCCGAGTTCAATACATTTAGCTGGCTGGGAAGGATGGACGCCGGGGGACGTGCTAATTGACGAACGTCTAATTGGACAGGTATGTGTACCAATAACACACATATCTCCGACTGAGGCCGATTAATCGGTAGTAGCTTTTGGCGCAGCCGGCGCGCGACGCACGGTATTCCGATTTATACAAGCATTGATGACTTATGGTATTAGACTGCTCAACGCCACAGAACGATTTGGCAACCCTTTTGAAACGGCGAAATGCAGGTGGCCAAACTAATAGCGATTTATTTGTTCATATGTAATATCATTGATAATGATCTATACTAACTCTTTAAAGAGGCTCAAGTTTTGGATGCTAGGTTATCATTTATTAAAACTGCGCTACGTTGGGTTTTCGTGGCCAAACAAAATAAATCTTTTATTATTACGCACACGAAACCCACTAGACAACTCCTGAGTGATAATTTGAATGTACCTAGGATGAAGACGACTTTCGGACAGCGACACTACTCTTTCATAGCTAGAAGAGTTTATAATAAATTAAGCAGTGGCATAAAAACCAGCCCCAATTGTCATTTGTTTAAAAGCAAAATAAATAAATGGCTGTTGCAAGAAAAGCGTTTATCTATCCATGCCATGATCGATGTAGTAGAATAAGTTGAAGTTGACTTAACATATGTAATATATTGTGTTTATATGTATGTATGTGTGTATATGTGTATTTTTATGTATTTAGTATTTCTATTTCCTATATAATATTGTAATTTTTTATTAAAATTTTATTATTATATATATTTGTTATTATTATATATATTTTTTAATTATTATTATTATTATTGTGTTTGGTTGGTTCATCGACCCTCGCTTTAAATGTAAAAATATAAATTGCTTGCCCTGGAACGGGCATATTCCAGTTGGGCAGCAGTAGCCAGTGAATGAAAGAGGAAAGTTTTTGCAATTTGTTTTAATATTATAGTTATTGTAAATGGTTAATTTAATAATTCCAATAAAATAAAATAAATAAATAAATATTATAAAGAAGTAATATGTGTAAGTTTGCATGTTTGTAAGTTAGTATGTAAGGGCTAATCTCCAAAACTACATATCCAATTTCATTTTTTTTACTAATGGAGAGCTCCGTTTAATATATGTGGAAATAATATATGACATAAACTTCGCCTTAAAGAGATCTATAAGAAAATCAGCGAGAGCATATATCCAACGTTTATATTTAAGATACAATAACTGCTTTTATGTCTCAAAAAAGTAAGAAAAATAAGTAGGCAGAGTTTTTTGAACACATTAGCAATAAGATATGAATCCTTATGAAAATGAATTAATCCATTACCCCGGATGTTAAAAATAGATAAAATTAGCTATTTACTGTAAGTATTTAGGTGGTATAGTTATAGAGGTATATGAAAAAAATACCTCTATACGCGAATCGAAGCCGCGGGTAACATCTAGTTTTATATAAAGAACCGATTGATTATAAAAAAGCATAATATCATAATAATCAATGAAAATACGCTGAGATAGAATGGTATCTATTTAGTCTATTGGAACATCAACGTACGTAATTATTACGTATTGAAACCTGTACACCAAATTAAAAAAATATATCTTTATGTACATACATAATATTAAAGTAATAAGACCTATGATTTAAAAATTCGTTTGTTATTATATTATTGTTTTATACCGTATAGTCGTATTTAATGCGCCATCTACAGTACGCCGTCATACTATTATAGCACGAAAGTAGCCATATTGAACATAATACTATTATAGCACGAAAGTAGCCATATTGAACATAAAAATAGAAGATTAATCAATTTTCGGAACTATCAGGGCCACCTACACATTGCGTATCGTAGTAAAATCCTGGTTGCCAAATGGCAGTACGACGTTGAGCAATCTAATACGCTATATAATCAATGCCGTTATCTAAAGATGCTTGCCCCCCTCCCACTATTTTCGTCATCGTGTGCAGTATGCGCCCTAGTTGTGTGCCAAAGGGGTCTACTTTTGCTTTATCTGTGAAATTTAAATAACCTCTAAAATATACGACGATGATGTATATACGAGTTTGTAAGAACGACCAAAAAGTGTCAAGTTTTTAGTCGAGTTACGAAAGTGCATTCGGAGTGTTATTACAAAACCACTATCCAGTGATAGTTTCGTGACATTAATTTTAAAAACTCTTTATAAATTCTTATAAACATCTTTATAAAATCTCTATAAATCCTGCGACGGAACGCGCCATCTATCTATATTTGAATTTATATGCTGACATTTTAATTTTAATATGGTTTTGCAATTCTATTATTTTCTGCATACATGTAATATATGCCATTTTTATAAATACGGTATTGTTGCAAGCACATTCCAAAATAAATGTTTACCTTAGAACAGGTCCCGGCCTAGTTAGGTGACGTTGCCATTAGACTATGTGATGTATTTTTTGTCTGCTTTTGATTCAATTTTGTAAGTATTTTTGTGCATAATTCCTTCGCTGAAATTGTTTACTCATATGTTTTATATATTTCCATTACTATTATAAATAAATAAATCCACCGCACCGCGCGAAAATAATGTTAACAAAGGACTAGATTTGACTATTTATTACTTCTGACTATTGAATACTATTTAACATTTTTATTTATTTTATTACTCCATTGACCATTCTAGAACCTTTTAGTTAAAATGTTTTATTTTACAATATAATATTATTACTTTTGATTACTTTATTAGTTATTGACAATTAATTGAATTTTTATTATTAATTATTATTATATTTCATTATTATTTTTAGATCATTGATATGAAACATTTATTTTGATTAGTATAGGAACATTTACTTTTGTGCGATGAAACTGGAAATCTAAAAGTCCGAATGCAATATATATTTTTTTATTTTAATTTTTTCCTTGATATTTTATTACTGGATGTTATATACCTATTTTTTTAATACCTTTTGCATATATAAGCTAAGTTTTAACCTTTTGTATAGATTAAAAAAAATAAATTGAGAATCCAAAAAAGAATAGAGACAATCGCCAGTAGCTTGTCCACATTACAGTTTTCTTGGTTCCTATTTTTTTTTCGCAAGAACCCAATTATAATTCAATTCAAACCACTGTTCGTGTCTAAAACACCGTGCGACGCCACAGCACTACTTCGACGGGAAAGGATGGTCAAGGCAGAAAGCGTAGCATACAGCAGATAATCACGGGTCATTGGTATAAGCAGTCAGGTCTAATGTAACAGCCTAAAGGGGCAGGTCTGACCTGACATTGATCAGAGGCCTGATTTCTAATTTCAATTGCGGATACACATTGAAAATATTATCACATTCATAGTTGAAATTGTCTGAATAAACTGCCCTCGTAAGCAAATACATCGTAACATCGACTTTTACCACAAGAAACGGATTTAACATATTTCATTTTTAAAAAATAGTACTTCTGTATTTTATTCAGCGAAAACACCATAAAATAGGTAAAATAGGTAATTCTTTTCATAAGAAAGGCAGTAAAATGAAAATAGAAAATACGAGTATATGCCCCCTAGTTATCTTCACATACCTATTATAAATACTTCTGTATTTTTGGTTAATGGCTTTATTTTAGCATTCCTTATGAATGGTCATCTTATAGGCCTTTAAATAATTTGATATATCTACTAACCTAACTTAAGGTAATATTTTACATAATATGCTGAGGGAATAATTGGTCATCTTGTAGGCCTTTAAATAATTTGATATGTCTAATAACTTAAGTTAATATATTACATAATATGATGAGAGAATAATTGGTCATATTTTAGGCCTGTTAATAATTTTATGTATGTAGTAATTAAAGTTAATATCTTACATAATAATCTTACATAAAGTTAATATCTTACATATAAGAGAATAATTGGTCGTCTTATAGGCCTTTAAATAATGTTATGTATGTAGTAACTTAAGTTAATATTTTACATAATATGATGATAAATTAATTGGTCATCTTGTAGGCCTTTAAATAATTTTATGTATGTAGTAACTTAAGTTAATATCTTACATAACATGATGATGGAATAATTGGTCATCTTGTAGGCTTATAAATAATTTGATATATCTAGTATTGTTGATATTTTATATAATATGATGCGGGAACAATTGGTCATCTTGTAGGCCTTTAAATAATTTTATGTATGCAGTAACTAATGTAAATATCTTACCTACATAATATGATGAGGGAATAATTGGTAATCATGTAGGCTTATAAATAATTTGATATATCTAGTAATGTTGATATTTTATATAATATGATGCGGGAACAATTGGTCATCTTGTAGGCCTTTAATAATTTTATATATCTAGTAACTTAAGTTAATATTTCATAATAATATGATGAAGGAATGATACTGATTATTTACTGAATAAAACCACTATCACGGGCGTTTATTCTGTTGACCTACTTTTAAAAAGTCGTGACGCCTTGAGAATACATGGTATATAAGTCGTCCATTTTTCAAATATAGGGCGAGGATTTCGTTTATAAATTGCTTAGGAAAAAATCCAATATGACCGTCATAAAAGCCACTTATGGAGAATTCCTTGATTTGCATAAAAGATTGCGTGCAAAATTGCTAAGCGCAATATCGCGACGATCTTTCGTGACACCGTTAAACTCATCACTTACAAACGAAATTGCAGCTACAATTCCAGTGGCATTACTGATCTATTTTGGGAAGGATATTCGAGCCAGGGTCGAAGATAATCGAACATTTTCCAAACGGTGGAAACTTTTTAGATCTTTAAAACAATCTTGCTTATGTATTCCTTAAATCGATAGGTATTTGAAAACAATGGAATTATAATCATAATGGGATAATTTTATTGAAATTTTTCATAATGTTTTTCTCGATTAGTAAAATATCGACTACATACGTATACGCCAGGACAATAAATCAAGGCCACAGGGAATAAAGGAGGATTATTAGTTTTTGACTAAATTGATTAATGCTATCGAATTATACTATCGAATCATCTATTTGTACAGGAAATAAACGGGCCTCGTCATAAAGAGGTTAGAAATTGAAATGCCATTTCTTTTTTATGACTTGTGTTGTGTTACATTCTCTTTTTTAACACGCTTTTATTAGATCGACCTGTATGTAACTATGTAATGGAAACTAAGGTAACTAATTTACCACCTTCCAAGGATAGTAGCGTCATGAAAATTGGCAACTGTATGTAGTTCTGATGACAATACAATAATATGGTACTGTCAAACTGATCTGATGATGGAGTCGGAAGATATGAACTGGAACTTCATGATGGAACATCGTATCATAGCTGTGTTTGGACTTGATAGAAAAGTCTTGGAATGAACTTTGACCACGATTAGGTTTCAAGGTCTGATGATGTGGTTTTTACGTGCATTTATAAAAGCGTGTTTTTTTAGTATATTTTTTAAAACTAATAATTATTTCCTGTAAAAACTGACTGGTCAGTTTTTTTATCTATATATAAACGAATGTTTCAATTTTTCATTTATAAATAAATGTCATAGATAAATGTCACAAATATATGACATTTGTCATAATATATGTGTAATATATAAAATAAATATATGCCATATAAATATATGCCAATATATGCCATAATATAAATAAATTACATAATTACTTATTAATACATAATACATAAATCACCCATCACTTGGATTTTTATTAAAATGCGATTATGCTATTATCTCATATCGTAGTGAATCTAAAACGCGATTATCTCAAAACTGCTGTTTTTGACAAAACTCCACATGTTCCTTTTCCACGTGTTCTTCAAATGTTAGGGAGCAAACTTTACGTTCGCCCAACATATCGCTATATCAAAGTCAGTATCAAAAAGTTGATTTTATGTTAAGTATACAGAAATATATAAAGAGGATCCCAAAATTTACGCATTAAATAATTTTGATAAAGGATACAGGTTTTTAATTAAAAATTATAACTATTTTTTATTCAATAAGTATACAGTATTATATAGGGTTATTTATGGATTAGCATATCGGGTAAATGGTATCCACGGCTTTGCTTCTGCGTACGCATTCTTTAATTGAAAGATTTCATGGCAGTTTTATATAAATAAGGCTGAATTTTGTTTAAACAACGCTCAATTTCCTACTTCAATGTGTTGATGGTCGTAGGCTTGTTGGGATAATAAACCTTAGGGGCTTTCTAGACGATCAAGCATCGCGTCGCGGGCTGGGAGGGGATCGTAAACCGCAGGATATATGCAAATGTTTTTTTTTATATTTACCAAAAATGCCTAATTTCGTATTTTATACCAGGGAGTCAAGTCATTCATCAATCAATTACGTCTAATTAACGTGACTCCTATAAACTACAAAATGAGGCATTTTCGGTAAATATTAAAAAATAAAAATTTGCATATTTCCTGCGGTTTACGATCCCTTCCCAGCCCACGACGCGATGTTTGACAAGCATGCTTGATCGTCTAGAGAGCCCCTTAGACATCAAGAAACCAAAAGAAAAAAGTACAACGGCGTTAAAACGTATGATATGGGCGGCCAATTCTGATCACCAAAATAGGAAATTACATGACCAGGAAATGACTCATCCAGAAATTGAATTGTTTTTTGGGCTGTATGGCATGTGGCACCGTCTCGCTGAAACCACTTGTCCCGCATATCCATATCTTACAATTTAGAAATAATAATGTACTGGAATATCACGTCGCGACAGCGAGCACCATTAACTGTTATTGTCTGACCAGCCACATTTTTTGAAGAAGAATGGTCTGATGAATACATCCAGCCCAAAATCAGCACGAAATAGTGACACGTTGTTGATGCATTTGTTTCTCATAATCGCTCGTGGATTTTCTGTATCCCAAATGCGACAATTTTGACGATTAACGAAGCCATCAAGATGAAAATGAGCCTCAACGCTAAAAATGATTTTGTTTGGAAAAGTTGTTTTTTTTTATATTGCTCAACAATAAAAAAAAGCTTTGTTCTTTCGCGTAGCTCGAATTGAAAATTGAAAAAATCGCCATAAATATTCTATTTGTTTATCTCAAATCACCAGAATTCGTTGGTCATTGGCGATATTTTAAAAACAAATGCGGTATATTTTTAAACAATATTTTTTTTGTAATATTAAGATTCTGATGTCTACGAAACATGGAAAAATATGATTTATAAATTATTCGTATTCGATAATTTATAAAAAGATTTTTGAAGTTATGCTTATGACACATATTATGTCCCAAGCCCATGCAACCTAAAACTTCAATTTTTCGAGATATCCTATCGGCCTTGACAACACGATATTTCTTTAGCTTACAACGACAAATCGTTGTCGTCATTGTTATGCCATGTCTGCGGCATTGTTTAACAATTTAACAGTTATATGGCGACAAGTCGGCCGTGTTGGCAATAATAGAGGCGATATGAGCGTACTTTATTAGCATTATTCATGCATAGGAATATGTGCCGCCTGGTCTAGAATATATCAACCGAGAGCAAACGAGAGCAAGAGATTGTATGGCAAACTTACAGTTTGCTGATAATGTTCACCTATTAACTTACAGTTTGCTGATAATGTTCACTCTATCGCATCGCTTCATTTCTTGATTTATCCGCGCTGCGCATGTGTTACTTTGCATATGTTCATTTTTATGCTAACGTACGGCGCAGAGTTTTGGGGGCGAGCAGCCGACAGGCAGAGGGCCTTCGTTATGCAGAAGCGTGCAGTCCGCTCAATAGCGCGTGTGGCGCTTTATACGCCAGCTAGGCCTCTGTTTAGAGATCTCTGCATCATGACGCTGCCGGCCATTTATATAATGGAAGTAGCGCTGTTCGTTTGCAGAAATCTAGCCGATTTTGAAGTGAATGGTGTGCATCACCACTATCCAACAAGATCCCGTAGCATGCTACGTTCGGTAAGTCATGCATTATCCAAGTCGGAGAGGCTAGCATATTTCGCAAACATTCGATGCAATATTTTCTTGGGGAAAAAAGACTTTTTAGGCGATTATGCTAGACGTGCACCTTAATTCGATTTTATTACCTGCCAGTGAAATGAACTATGTAAAATGAAAATCGTCTCGTCTATAATATTCATATTCATATTCATTTTATTAGTATACTGGTATACAAGTCAGATACAGATTAGCAAACATCCATACAGATCAGCAAACAAACATTTTTTCTATCGTAATGAAAAAATAAACATAAAAACGAAAGAAAACACAGGAATAATGTAAAAAGAGGAAATACAAGGCAAAATGCAAAGAGATCATTAAACACTTTTGCCATCAAAGCATTTTAGACTTCACTCGAGTAATATTCCTCCAGTGAGTAAAACGCCTTATCTGTGAGGTACCTCTAAAACGGGTCAAGAGATTGTGCCTGCCTAATGTGCTCACTGAAAACTTAGAACGGTATATCGTAATTAAATGCATATACAAAATTTCGTGTCTGTGCTGTTACCGTTGATGAGATGATGCTTACCTTTAAAAAAATGCAATTGTCAATATATACCTGCTCATCGTAACGACATCTAACAAAGCGTTACGACGAGCAGGTATATATTGGCATAATATTAATATTCAAAGAATTTGCAGAACCTTATTATATTAAATATCCAGTCAATTTTCAAACGCGGTTATCTTCCTATCTCAAATTTGAATTTTATCATCAACACACCAATGATTTTTGTATATGTCAGTACTTCTACTTTGCTATATTGTTTTACACCATGTAACAGTCGTCATGTTTAATCGATTTGCCCCGTGGATTATACGCGCATTGGGTCATAAAATGGCAGTCAAGGTTTGTTTACTGCATGCTATTTTCACCGCTTTGTTGACAGCGTCTACAACTGCGGAGTGGCTAAATTGGCCTGTTCGTCGCTCAGTCGCTTACGACGCAACGCAGACACAAACAGAAATTAAAAAGACATTAAAACAGGTGTAGCGATCGACCCAGTTCAAAATTAAATCAACGTCGCAATTTGGGAGATATATCAATTATGACAAATTGGACAACCCAATATAGACTAGTGCGCCAGACATAGTAGGTGGCCTCGATTCTGATTTTCGACGCAAAACATCTGTAAAATCGGTTTCAGGCCAGGTGAAAATTTATGCAGTAACGAAATTATACTAAATTTCATTAGACCTGTGAGTAATAAACCAATAGCAAACAGTCTTTTTTATATTAAAATTCTATTGTTCGTCAGGGGTACTATTCCGTCAGGGGTAATTCTATTGTTCGTCAACTTAAGAATAAAATAATAGTTTCAAAAATTCAAAAAAGACGCTTTTCTAAAACAAAACGTATTTCACCAAAAAGCAAAAAATAATTTACCAATCTATTATCACTGTTAACGCTTTAGTGTAACCTTTTTCTAACATTTGTTTAGGTACATATTTTTTTATAACTATGCTTTTTGGAAACATTACATTGATCAGAATCAGCATTATGATGTTTGATTTGAAAAAAAAGCACCCCATTTTAACACGCTTTTATTAGGTCGACCTGTATGTAACTATGTAATGGAATCTAAGGTAACTAATTTAACCATCTTCCAAGGATCGTAGCGTCATGAAAATTGGCAGCTGTATGTAGTTCTGATGACGATACAATAATATGGTACTGTCGAACTGATCTGATGATGGAGTCGGAAGATATGAACTGGAACTTCATGATGGAACATCGTATCATAGCTGTGTTTGGACTTGTTAGAAAGGTCTTGTAATGTACTTTGACCACGATTAAGTTTCAAGGTCTGATGATGAAGCCGGAAGACAGGAACTGACATTCCTTGATGGAATATCGTATCATAGTCGTGTTTGCACTTGTGAGAAAGGTCACGTAATGGATTTTTTTTTGGTTTTTACGCGCATTTATAAAAGCGTGTTTTTAGTGTTTTTTTTAAAACTATTAATTTATTTACACTCAAATAATATACTTTATTACAAACATAGCTTGCACTAAGTTCCTTACTGGATAAACAGTGATAATAGAGTGGTCAATTATTTTTTGCCTTTTGAAACCATTATTTTATTTTTTACTTTTTAGTCTTATCACAAACGTGAAAAGAAAAAAATACTTTTAGTCTTATTAGAGTAGGTACATCTATAGACGATTCCAACAAGCCCAAACACGTTAGGCATTTATTGTTCCACTATTGAGTTCCAGTGCCTACCTTTCGGCTCCACCATCAGACCCTGGAAACCAATCATGACCGGATTACATTTCAAGACGATTCTAAAAAGCCCAAACCCGGCTATAAAAGGTTGTTCCGTTATAGAATTCCAGTGCCACCTACCGGCTCCATCATCAGACCCTGAAAATACTTCATGATCTGAGTACATCTCAAGCCGATTCCAACAAGCCTAAACAAGGCTAAGATACGTCGTTCCGTTACAGAATTCCAGTGCCAACCTTCCGCGCAACCTTCAAGCGATTGTGTATTTCGACTGATAGCTGATGGAGTCTGAACCGGACGTGTTTCCTATAGAGCGGGGGTAGTTATTAACCTTATGGCAACTGCTCTTGAAAGGACCAATCGCTACATGATACCGGGTGAACAGCCGGGCATAGGATGCCGTGGTCCGCGTTAGATTTGGTGTGGGAGAGCATTTAACCAGTCGGAAGACCGGAGTAATCTGGTTGCAACTGGAAGTAAGGGCGCGAGTGTCCGCCCGCTGGTTGATTACCCTGGTTATCTCGCGGTAAGGCGTTGGCTTTTTACGGGCGAGTGGCGTAACTAGACAGTGGACTGTTTTCGCCCCAAGTCTTCTACGATCACCTCACGGGAGACCGAACGATCTAATACCGTTTAAACTTGCTGAGGTAATTGTAGTAAATGACAGTTGAGTAGTTAACAGCTCCAGTTACTCCACATTCCTCGAATATCATGTTTATCAAACTGAATATCAAGTAACCTGACAGCCACAAATAAGTAACCTTGGAATCGCAGGCTTTGATATCACAGTTTCTACCTGCGACTGTGTCAATATACACCCATAGTGAATATAGGGCAACTGTTTAGTATGCACAGCTGTCTCGCAAAGTTTCAATCGCTTTGTGCTAGCCGTCATAAGTCGGAAATATCACCTGAGCTGCGATGAGCTCCTATTGTCACTAAGCGAGGGTTGGCCTCAACCGCATCTAAGCGGGCTCTATAGAAAATAGGAGGCATAGAATAGCGAGGAATGCAGACGACCACTGATGCTAAAAGGGGCACTGCTATTTTTATAAGAAAAATAAATATCAAATAAAAGATGCATGTCGAAACAGTTTTAAGTTATAAAACAATATAGGTATAGTTGGGGACTGATCTAAATATAAGGAGTGTCTGAGGTGCGAGGACCGGCGTTCGGTCTTCCCACCACAGACATTAGTGCTGTAACATCACTCGCTCGGTGCTACTCGACAGTAATATGTATAGGTAAGTAAGCTGACGAAAGAACGCGTGTTCTAAGAGCGCCGGTCCCCGCACCTTAGCCACCGCTCAGTCCCCAACAGTAGGATTATTTTTATATGTGAGTAACAGGTAAATACAATTATGTATGTATAATATTAGATTGTCAGGAGTACGTTAGTAACAGCTAATGGTTTTGTGAAGCTTGGGCCACTATGACCCGCTCGTTATCTTGGGTCGGTTCAACTCACGGTTCAACTCGCATCCAGTAGCCTACTCAAAGAGTAACGGCCTACCTTAAGGTATTTTTGACAATCCAAGGTCATCCAACCAAGTACTGACCATGCCCGACGCTGCTTAACTTCGATGATCTGACGGAACTAGTGTTTCCACCTGGCTACGGTCGTTACTTATTGATATATTTTTACAAGCTTTTATCTACCTTTCAATGTTTGTTAGCATGTTAGTAAGTTTGTTTACATAGATCTAATCTTGCAAGCTGAATTAGAACCACTTCCTCTTATCCTATGAAGTTAAAATTTTACAAGTTGTTTCAGTTCCGACGACAATGTTTTTTTATGGTGAGCATGACCAGATTCTACACCCAGAATCGGCTCCCGACGAGACTACTCTTCCACGGTCAACAGCACAGACACACAATTTTGTATACGCATTAAATTATGGTAGCCTGTTCTAAATGTTACCATGACATGGCCGCTGCACCCAGGGTTGGCTCCTGGCGAGGGGACGATATATTTTTGTATACGCATTCAATTATGAAAACCCGTTCTAAGTTTCACCGCGACAGAGTTGCTGCACCCAGGGTTTGCTTCCAACGAGGGGACTCCTCAACGGTCAACAGAACAAACACGAAATTCTGTATAGCATTAAATTTAAATAGCCCCTTCTAAGTTATACTATGACATATTTATTGCATCCAGGGTCTGCTCGGGACAGAGCATTTTAATGAAAGCTTGTTTTTAAAAATGTGTTTCTACTATTAACTGATTAAATACTAAACTAAGTGAAATCTAAGGATACATAGCTAAACATTGTTGAAAATCAAAACAAGTATAAATGCATATAATATGAAGGTACGGTATTAACCATAATAACCTGGTTATCACATTCTTACCGCACCCCTTTTCACCATTTTAAAAGATGTTGCTGAAACTTATTGGTGGTATGTATCAATCTGGTGCAGTTTGTTTGTTTAAAAAAATATATTGCATACACAATAGAGCAAAACATGGTGGGTCTATTGCCAAGCGGCAATATCTTACGACCATACCGCTAGGTGTTAATTCAAAGCTAATGCAAAACTGCATATCACTACTGAATTCCCTGGGAGAAAAGAACAGGGTAACTCTAAGATGGGTTCCCGGCCATGCAGGAATCGAGGGAAATGAAAAAGCCGATGAACTTGCTAAGACGAGAGAACGTTATACGGCCCTGAACCTTGCTGTGGCATACCAAAAAGCCTTGTAAACCTAATGCTCAAACAAGTATGTTTAGAACAATCCGTCAACCACTGGAATAACACGCTAGGGTTGAAACAATCCAAAGCGCTAATTAAGGCTTACGACCCTAAGACGGCCCGTGAGGCCTTATCGCTAAATAGGAACAATCTACGCATACTGGTGAGGGCGCTCACGGGGCATTGTGGCTTGAACAAACACATTTTCAACCTCAAGCTCCGTGACACAAAAACGTGCAGGTTCTGCCAAGGGGCAGAGGAAACTCCCCAGCACCTCATGTGCGAGTGTGGCCCGCTGATGCGTAAAAGATACACCCACTTAGGTGGTCATTACCTCCAACCTGAGGAGGTAAAACAATCTGGCGCCAAAAGCCTGTTGCGGTTCTTAAATGACACGAGGCTTCGCGCAGAACTATAGTAGGTGGCGAACACAATAGATCAGCAATGGTCGCAGTGTTACATGGCTCATAAAGACCTTAGAAAAGCCCCACTCAACAAATAAAAAAATACCGCTAGGTCTATTGTAACTAAATGTTTATTTGTAATTTTTGTAAAGTAGTGGTCATAAGAAATGAGTACAGTTAAATAATAAAAACAATAAAGAAAATTCAATTATTTATGAATTAATTACTATAAAATATTGTTTATGCTAATACAAATAACAGGAACCGAATGGCAAAACCTTAACCTTTTGCTTGTTTGATTCTGTCACCCAATTGAGACTAGCCCGTTCTAGGATGGACAGGAATAAAACAGAAATTAATAACATAAGTCAACTTAATGTCGAAGGGAGGAATAGGATATATGGTCAAGCTAGGAGAGGTCAAGAGATTCAGTAAATGAATCGCAATAAAACCTCTCTCAAAAAATTACAGTGATTGACGTCATAGTGCTCACATGCCTTAAGAAAAGTATGAAACCGGTGCATCCCGCGCTGGACAAATCGAGACTGGTCTGAACTGTGAACCAGTTCCCGAGCGGCGGAGCTGCGAGTGTACTAGTCGCCTGGAAACAGCTCATCTTGTTTATTGTTACACTATTTTTTTCAAAATTTCAATAAATAAATAAAAAAACGAAAAATATATTGTTGTGTTTTTTCATGTTTTCAAAACAAAAGTTTCTATACTCTATACTCTTTATTATGAAATCACAATGGGCTGGTTTATTGTCATATGACAATCTCTTACAATCAACCCTATTATGACGTGTTTATATGTATGTGTGCGTGTAACATGTATGTGAGTGTGTGTGTCTTGTTATTGCATTCGATCGACAGAATTGAAAATGCTATTCCGTTAGTTTTATCCCAACGGAAAATGGTGATCCAACCGGGAATCGAACCCAGGACCTTACAATCTAAGATCAGGCGACCTAACCACTATGCCACCGGGCCGTGCCAAAGTTGCCTTATTGCTCGTATTGATTCATCACCCGCTTCAAGGATGCCAATAATTAAAATCTCATTCTGTATACACTTTCGTACCCCGAAATTTTGAGACTGAGAATGGTTCGGAAAATTTGAAAAGACTGATAAATGAAAGTTTGACAAGCGTTGAGCGCGCTGCGTAATCTAGCAACAGGTAAAATATCGCGAATAAACAATAATTGCTATATTTTACCTACCGCTAGATGGCGCAACGCGATCAACTATTTTCATAGTATTTTTCAAAACATTTTTTTTTATTTACAGAAATGTTATTAAAACTTTCTTATTTAATCATATTAATTCACCCACTTCAGAAAAGTCACTAATTAAAAACTCAACCTTTATATATCAGGTCCTTAACCTACGAAGTTGCACTTCTAAAAAGTTGAAATTTTGTGTGAAGTATTAGATTAATCATAATATTGACCCCTATTATCTATGTAGTTATGTCATTTTAATGGGTAGTCATTGTCTTTTTAATGGAATCTTAATAGGTTTAATGTCATTTAATGTTGGCTAATGATCTACGCTGTAAAACTCTTGTGGATAGAAACCAATGAATACTTTGAAGCGGTGACGATGACGATGACGACCGGTCGCGTTGCGATTTCTGCTATCCACGACTTTTTTCTGTGAAGTGAGGTCGTGCGCTCTCGTGCAGAAGCAGCGCCAAATGCTCGGTTATATTTTCTGTGTCGATTGTACACATTTGAGTTTTCTGTTGTGCCAGAACGCAAGAAGCTGGAATGAAAAAAAAAGACAGAAGACCGCATATTCGAAAGTAACGCGAATTGTCAACTTTTCCATTTTAGGAGTCAGGAAAATATCCGACGAATAAGAAACGACAGAAAGGCCAATGAATAACTGATGTTTAAAGGTTGCCAAGAAAGAGAGGGAGGGTTGTGGGAAGGTTGGTGGGATAGCGCGGGGGGGGGGTAAGATGGGGGAGGGGGTTAAGGAGGGAATGAGGCGTTAGGGGGCTCAGGAGGTTTGGCGCGCGAGGGGGATTGTCTGCTTGCCGGGAAAGTCTACGCATGACACAACCGTTTTTTTTACTCGATTAGTTAAAAACAAATTTTAAAGATTTCAGTCATTTCACCGCTATAGTTGCTAAAGAAAGCTGAATTGGCGCAAAACATTTCGATTACTTTCTGTCACACGTCATATCACGTACGCGTCGCTCTTCGATTGTTGCTGTCCGTTTTCTCCAAGACATTGGTGATATTCCTGATCGTAGATCAAATGGGCAAGGCACCGCAACGTAAACGAATTATTCCATAGAAATATTATTTGAACATAAATAAGACGTATGTTTCCGTTTATTTTTGAAACATTATTGTTAATAAACTGACCGCCGATCTGGACGAGTTTCAGCTAGTTTATTTTATTTTGAAATTACTAATTAAACCGATGTTATTAAAATGGTAAGTGTAAAAAAAAAATGCAATAACATAGTAGGACCAAATACTCGTTATACAAAACGTCAATGGAAACGGCTTTAACGCTTATGTAATTTATTATGTCCATTTGTTTTTACAAGTACCAAAACCCGAAACATTACATAACTTAAGCATAAAACGGGTCCAACCAGATAATTATAAGAAAATCCTGTTCTTAAATTAGTCATTACAATTACATTACTTAGCCGTGAGCCGAATTCGCAAAAAGGATGAGGCCTTAAAAACAACATAATTAATTAAAATTATATTGATAAGTGATCAGTAAAAATACTAAAATAATTTACTTAAAACACTAGTCAATATAATAAAAGGTATAAAATACAATACCGCCGTTACAAAAAGTGAACTACTGTATATATAATTATTTTTATTACGGTTTCTTTATGAAATATTAGTGGTTTATGTATTACATTACATTACATTTTCGTCGTGTCCTATTGACGGCTAAAGACCGCTCATGGGCGTGTCAAAATAATTGGGTTAGATAGTAAGTCTCGTTACTACTCTTTACTGAACATACATAGGTAGTCAAGAATTAGCTACTAGATTGTCAAACTATAAATAATCAAAATAGAAGCCTAATATTTGAAGTAGTTAGTAATTTGAAAAGATACGTAGTAAAATTATTCATCGCAAATTCAAATTGTCAGTAAAATGTTAAATAATCAAATTAAAGCTACGTTATGCATTTTAAACTAAAATTACAGATTTAAGACCATATAAAATAATCAGACAATAAGGCTCTACTTTTTTAAGTAATTTAAATGGGCACAATATTTGAAAAATCATGGCCCTCAAATTTGGCCACATTATAGAAAGGGTGGCCTATCAGCATCTCCTTGATGTTATGTCCTCCAGCTGTTTAAATTTTGTAGTGCTACTCCCTAACAGAGTAGGGAGTAGGGAGAAGAGATTAGATTATAGAATTTAATGCTAAGGTACAAGTAGCTTTTCTGTACTTTTGCCAGTCGTATTCGAGGTACGCATAAAAGGGAGCTACCGCGGGTATTTATTTATTTATTTATTTATTTATAATGTACAAGAAAAAAAATACAAGGACATGCATACTGTTGTACATGAGGAATAATTAAGAACAAACATTATTGTAGCGAAAAACATACCTCTATGCATATAAATACGCTAGCATATCCGAATGAGGCGAAATCGCACAACCAACTAGACCTAGAAGGTCTGTCTCTGGCTGTGCTGTGTTATACCAACTGTATTTTTGTAACTCGCGAACTGACGAAGGTGATCAATTTTCAAATATTTCTAAATCTAACAAATGTGTTAGATTTAGAAATATTTGAAAATGTATGATGCGTGTGAATGCCTGCATTAATTGCAGTTTCTGCGAGGTACTGTTTAGCATACGTTAAACACTGGTATATGAACGCCGAATACATAGTCATTACCCTTGCCTTGCTGAAATATTCTTTACATATTTATCCATATAGATACATATCGACGTCTAAAAGGCAATGGCCTGACTAAGCGACATTAAGTAAATTTAGAGGGAAAGTATTGTGAACGCGCTAAAAAAACGAAAAGATGACGGATATTTACATTTTTAATCTTTCTCTGAGACGATTAAGATTATTTCCAAACTGAAGTAAGTCTGTGTGTCTGTGTATTGCTGTGTGTGTGACTGTGTATGTGTGTCTGTGTGTCTGTGTGAATTCCTCCGCGATATCGTCCAAACGCTTCATCCGATTGAGCTGAAATTTGGCATGCAGACATCATTTGATCATAGCTAGAGTTGAGAAGGTTATTTGATTATGGCAAGATTGTGGTTAAAATCGGTCCACCAGTGGGCGAGCTAGTAATACTTCAAATCTCGAAATATTGGACTTACAGAATTGAAATTCAGTACACAGATGCGTCGTTGGGCCGAAACCACATTGTAAAATTTTGGTCGGAATATCTCTTATACAAGCGACACATTTTTTTAAAATTTCTGCCGTATTTAAAATAAAAAAAATAGAATAAAGAACATAAGCACAGAGTGGGGGGGTCGGCAAGAAGGAAGAAGGAGCGCAGGATGGAGAGGGGGGGGGGGTTATCTGCTTGCCAAAAAAGTCTTGAGTGACACATTCGATGACCGGTCACACACACGGGTCAACACCCATCCGGCGGCCTCCACGCATCAAGCGCGAACCCGGGCAGCACTCTGGCCTTAGGGCTAGTTTCCCCCTAGGACTCAATCTTCTGGCGCTTCAGGACGGTCTGCGCACTGTGCGGCGTATGCCAATCGATTGTGCATTCTGACTAACAGTCGGGGGAGTCTGGAAGCAGTACTGAATCCTATAGAGCTGGGGTGGTTGCTGACCTTTCGGTGACTTCTCTTGAAACGACAATTCTGGGTGAACAGCCTGGCAAAGGATGCCGTGGTCCACGATAGATTCGGTATACACCGTTTCACCGCTTCGTAAGGGAGAGTACCGCGCAAACGACCTCGAACTCGTAACCAATCGAGAGACTGGAGTAATCTGGTCGCAATTGGAAGTAAGGGCGTGAGTGTAAGCCCGCTGGGTAACATACCTGGTTATTTCGCAGATAAGGCGTTGGCCTCTTACGGGCATGTGGCGGAGCTTGACGGTGGACTGTTTTGTCCAGTCTTCTGCGCTCACTCCAGGGAGATAGAACGACCAATCGTTAAAACTTTCTGTGGTTTCTGTCTTTCTTTCAGCGGGCTCGCCCGCTGTAGTCGACAACCCTAGTTATGGAACCCAACCCTGGGTGCAGCAGCCCAATCGCGGTAAACTTATAACGGACTATCGTATTTGGGCTGTTGACCGTTGAGGAGTCTCCTTGTTGGAAGCCAGCCCTAAGTGCAGCAGCCCTATCGCGGTGAAACTTAGAACGGACTATCATAATTGAATGCGTATACAAAATTTCGTTTCTGTGATGTTGACCGTTGAGCAGTCCCCTTGTCGGAAGCCAATCCTGGGTTCAGAATCTGGTCACGTTTACCATAAAAATGCATTGTCATCGGAACTGAACCGACATGTACAATTTCAACTTCATATGATAAGAGGAAGGGGTACTTATAAACATACTGACAAACATTGCAAGGTCATAAAAGCTTGTAATAAAATAAAATGCTTAATGTCTCTGTATATCTATATATCTAATTCAGATTTAGTCATTTATTAGACAGTTTTTTTATGAAAATGCAAAAATATTATAAACTGCAAACCTTTTATGGTGTAATAGTATTGGTCAACGATCATCCTTCTATTATTCTCTCCTTGAGAACGGCTAATATAATTCTGACGAAAATTTGATGATTTTATTATTTAATGCGGTAAGACCCGTCTCATTGCAAAGATATCATCTACAATGCGGTAAGACAGAGAATATCATTCTTTTAAAATTATTAGGATATTTATTAGAAGTCAGTACACAGATGCACGTTGGGCCAAAAGCGATGTATCATGTCACAAAGTTTCATGTCTTGCAAGATACTGTAAGACATGAAACTTTGTAAATTTAAAGTCGTTTAGTACGCCCTACGAAGTAACTGCCACGAGAAGACAATAAAATCCTTAATTAACCGTCTCTAATAAACTGTGTAATTATTTGCAGCACTAATTTCTTGACTCTTGATGGATTACTAATTACCAATAAAACATAGGATTACCGAGATCATTAAAAAATATTTAATTGAGCATAATAAACGAATAATAATGCCGTCGGTCAAGGTGGATTTATCTGGTTACATAAAATTCGCTCAATAAAGAAGAAAACCGGTTCCTTCAAATAAAATGTCTGTAATTATATAAATAATTATTCTGGCTTCCGTTAAATAGGAGTACATTAAAAATTAAGACGGTATTCATTACTTATTTTTGGTACTTTTATATGATTTTTCAAGTTTTTGTACGTAGCTTTTAATTAACGAGGTGGATCCAAGTAAAAAAAAAGATTGAGTCATTTGAGCAGTGGCGTAACTAAGCCGGTGCAGCCGGTGCGGCGTACCGGGGTCCACGGTAGTTTGGGGGCCCAAAATGGAACTTCCGTTGCGACCGACGTTCCATCCAACTCTTCTACGAAGCTAAAGAATCCGAAAAAATGGATGTCCTGAAACTGATCAATGATTTTTGCGAGTTCAAATCAAGACGAAAAACCATTCTAGAAATGCATTTGTTAATATTTTTATAAACAAATTGTCGTTAAATTAAATACGTATACATGCTACATTGACACATTTGTAATAATATTATGTGGGTATTTTTTAGTCTCACCAGTTTCGCACTTGGTAGTTCAACTCAAAATAAAGTATTAAAGATGTCATTATTTTTTTTCTCACCTAAATTCAGAGGTGGAGAAATATAATTCAGTAACAGAATTAACAGAAATGTGGCGTATTAATATACATAGGAACAATTGTTTTGGACATTATTGCCGCAAAAATGCTTCTATATGATCCAGCGTGTCCCGGTGAACTTCTTGGGAACTTGCTCAGCAACATTTTCGGAGCAAAGCTCCCAAGTGAATACACTGATTTATAATGTGGCTACAATATAAATTTGTAATGCAGCTAGGTATAAAATAGTTGCATCCTATATGCCATAATGAATGTAAGTAAGTAAGGGAATGCATTAAACTCGTCACTGCATTAAACTCGTCAAAATCAAGAAAATCAAAAAGAGTGCTCTTTATGAGCTAAATGAATGGCAGCTGCAAAAATACTTCCGACGCTTCCGTTGTTTTACTGATTCAACACATAAATTAAGTTATTTGGAATGGGATTGCCACTTGTGACTAAAAACGGATCGTATACGTTGTTGATAAGCGTCATCAAAGTGTCTAAATCAGGAGATGCATGTAGGCAATGGCCTAACGTAAGACAAGTTAAAAAAAGATTATGGAGACAACACTCGCATTTTTTCCGTTGGGATAAAATTAACGGCACTGCATAAAAAATCTGTCGATCGAATGCAATAACAGGACATACACTCACACACATGTTATACGCACCTTATACATATAAACACTTCATAGTAGGGTTGGCTCAGTGGCGTAAATAAGCCGGTGCAGCCGGTGCAGCGCACCGGCTTATTTAGGCCACTGCACGGCAGTTTGGGGCCCAAAATAGAATTTCAGTCTACGATCGTCGTTCCATTCAACTGCTAGGTAGCTAAGGAAGCCGAAAAATGGGTGTCTCAAAACTAATCGATGATTTTTGCAAATTAAAACGAAACCATTCTAGATAAACATTTGTTCATATTGTAGTTAATTTGAATATGTAGATTTGGTCAAATCGGTACATTTGTATTAATATTATGTGGGTGTTTTGCAGTCTTGCCGTTTCGCACTTAGCAGGTCTACATAAAATAAAGTAATAAAAACTAGCATTATTGTTTTTATTTCTCACCAGCATTAATAGGTGCACAAATATAATTCAGAAATTAATTTAGCAACGAAGCGTCGTATTAAATATATAGGAACAAATGTTTCCAACGTTCTCCCGCAACAATGTTTCTATGTGATCCTGCGCGTCCCGTTCGTGGGAACTTATTCCGCAAAATTTTCGAGGCAATGCCCCCAAATCAATACAATATAAATATCATTTAATATAGCAACAATATAAATAAGTAATGTTGCTAGAAATAAGATAATTACATCGTATATGCCATAATGAATGTAAGCAAGTGAAGGGAGGGGCCTTTTGTTTATTTTCTGCCCCAGGGCCCATTTTTTTAGTTACGCCTCTGGGTTGGTTGTAAGATACTGTAGTGTGATAATAAAACCGCCCACCGTGAAATTTCTAATAAAGAGAAGAAACAAACGAAGTTGCGGGAGTTGCTACGGCAGAGTCTTCTTCGCTCACTGTACTCACCAGACCTTGATCAAACAGACTTCGACTTTTTTTGGAATTTGGGTAATGTTTTAAAGGGGAAAAAATAAACTCCAAAGAGGCAATGAACAACGTACTCAAAGCATTCGTTGATATCCTCTATAGTTCTAAAGCATTACCTATATCCCATTAAAATAACAAAATTGCATAGATAATAGGGGCAAATATGTTGATCGACTAAATGCATATGAAGGGTTACGAGGAAAAACGATCAATGTCAGTTTTTTTTTGTGTAAATTAGATAATAATACCGTCTTGTGGCTTTTTCCCAAACGAATCGAGGCATGAATCGATTTTCGAAAGAAAGATTATAGCCTGCCTTTTAAATGAAAGAAGAAGAAGACGTATGACAAGAAAAAATGATCCAGGTCCACGCGATGAACCTTGATCATTCTCTCTATCCACAGGTCCAGAAGTATGATAGGAACTCGAATGTCCCTTTGTTTTACGCTGAGGAGGAACTGTGATTGAAAATACTGATAAAAGTCAATGATTTTTCAACAGTTTCCCATTTTTCTGAGGTATAATTCAAGTAAAACGTATTTTTTTGAAAACCCAAATATTTTTAATAGAATGTTATTCTTATATTATAATACATTTTTTGGCTTTTTTTGAGGTTTAATTAAAGTAAAATGTTATATATTTTTTCTTGAGAAACTGAAATATTTTTGGTTGGCAGACAAAATGTTTTTAGTTAATATTGATCATTATTTCCCGTGACCCTTCATGTACTAGGTGAGTTTTTAGTTACCGGCATCCTTCAGAGCCAGGCCACATGATGCGGTGCGGCTGCGGCGTCCGGCATATAATATCCATGGTATGAAACATGGTGCGTTGGGCGCCGCACCGCACGCAAAACGGTAATATGCACCGGAGTGGCACCGATCCAGTTGTTAAGTGCAGTCGAAAGAGGGTACATGCTTGCCTGTTTCATTTGTTTTCATGTATTATTGTTAATTTTTTAAATAGTATAAAAGCTATGAGCACGATGCGCCATCTAGAGGTAGGTAAAATATCGTCAATTTTGGTTTTTAGCGATGTATTACCTACTGCTAGATGGCGCAGCGCGTTTAATGCTTCTCAAACTTTTTTTCAATAAATATGATTTACGAAATTAGAAAAAAAAGAAAAGAAGAAAAAAATGGTTTTTCCAAAAATGTTGTATTAAAGTTGCTTATTTGCTCAAACTGATTCATCCCCTCCAAGGATGCCGGTAACTAAAAACTCACCCTGTATATTTTTCATACAAAAAAATTCGGGTTCAAAATCGAATGCAAACAAATTATCGAGCTTATATATAGCCAATACCTAAAACAGCGACATAGAATAGGCAATACCTAGAACAGCGACCTAGAATAGCCAATACCTAGAACAGCGACGCATTGCATGTCGCTTTATCAAGACGAAATTTGGGATAGTAACGTGTAACAACCAGATTTAGGCAATAGTGTATAAAATTACAACGCATAAGCCAATAAAATACGAAAACCAATTTTCTTTACTATAAATATTAAATAAAATTATATCAAGGTCGCTAGTTATTTCACACATTGTACGACTGATACCAAATCACTTATTAACCAGGACAGGAATGGTGCGTCTGCTTGTATGAAACATTTTTATTTATTACTGCTTCCTTCATTATTATTCTATCTACCGATATACCGATGTCTAAACCAAAATTCAAGGTTGATTCGATAGCAAACTACAGGCCATTGGTTGCTAAAAACCAGAGTTCCAAAATATCTTGATATTTATATCTTGATACAAAATGGTTCTCACTTAGGGCACAGTATACCAGACAGTAGCTTCTCTTAAAACAAAATTAAAATCGAAGCGAATACGTCATGAGTCGTAAGGGCTCGGATATGGCCGCCAGATGTTCGCTACTCGGCCCATGTAGATATGCAAACGTTCGAGAATTTCGCCAGCCTTTACCTGCGCGTAACGCTTTAGGGCGGTCGTTGAGACCCACCCCTCTGCCCACATTCCTCGCACCCTCTTCCCGCAATGCCCTGTAGCTCGAGAGAGAGTCTACTGTTATCTCGGTATACTGTGCTTAAGGTGACACAACCAATTTTTTTTACATTAACGGCCTACTAAACGACGAGGAGGTAAAGTATTGTGAACGCGCAAAAATAGTTTTTTGAGATGAAGACGAATATATACATTTTGATAGCCCCGAAACGAAAAGGGTCATTTCCAGACTGATGTTTATCTGTGTGTGTGTCTGTCTGCATGTGTGTATTACTCCACGATAGCGCCCGAACGCTTCGTCCGATTGGGCTGGAGTTTTGGCATGCATGCATCATTTTGGTTGAAATGCCCACCTAGAAGATGGTGCCGATAGGCAACAAGGCGGGCTCCACGAAAAGGCATATGCCTTGTGTTTTTAAAAAAAAAACCTCTGTCGGTATGGCCGGAAGATATAGGCCACTTGGCAATAGGCCCACCTCATTGTACTCTATTGTGTGTGCAATAAAGCTTTTAAACAAACAATCGATTATTATTATTGCTTGTTTGTTAACATTAGCATTGTATTTAAATTATTACATTTTATTTGTATTTATATGCATTTGTATTTTTTTTTAAATAATACTGTCCATATGATAATTTTTGATTGATTATTAGTACTATTGTCCATATGGCAATTTGTGAAATTATCAAAGATTTTATTGAATATATCGAAAATTCTTTTATTATACGAGTATATAAGCTAGAAAATCTGTGCTCAAATGTATTGTGCTCAATGTATATAATTTTATTCAATTCAAATGCAACGGGACTTTCTCACAACAAATGCATCCAGCAAGGCGATCCGTTGCTAAAAAAATAGATATTCCCCGAATGATGACCTCTTTTGGTCAAAGGCATTTTACTGTTTTGGGCCCCAGGACATATAACCTTTTAGAAGATGGAATTAAAACAATTCAGTCTAAAGATTGCTTTAAGAAACAGAGCCATATGTGGCTAATAAATGAAGGCCGTGAAAAGAGCCACAAATTATTTGACTATCTAGTATGATGTTTATTTTTATTCTTATTTTATTTTTATTTGTTTATTTTACTGAGTAGATATCTATCTATCTATTTACTGTTATTATAATTTCGATTTTTATTTATTTACTCGATAATTTTATGATTATAATTTCAAATACTTCTTGATGATATTTTAATTTATTTTTTTAACATGTTTAATTTTTAAGTTTCGTTGTTAATTTTTTACTTTTTTAGTGTGCACAGGTAAAATATTTCCTGGTACACCTGCCTTAGTACAGGCCTAGGCCTAGTTAGGCGGTGTTGACGCAGTGACCAAGATACTGCAGTGTGCTCTATTTTTCACTACTGGTCCAAACACATTTTTTTTTGTAATGCTGCAGTAAATTATATTTTGTGCTTTACCTTTAATAATAAATAAAAAATGTTTAACCCTAATGTATGTATACCTTATATGAGTACTTCTCGAGTAGTAATTACTCGAGTAGTAATTTTGGTTAATTATAGAATTCCTATGAACTTGTTTAAATTAAAAAAATATATGTAAGAAACAAAACAGTCTCTGCTTGGAAAGATATTACAAAAACAAGAAGAAGACGGTACAACTACTCACCAGTCCGGTTGCAGTTAAGCAGCGCGTATCTGTTGTTATCTGGTGACAGTTTGAATGTGTCAACGGATTTAATTTTATCAACCGAACCGGGCGCTACCGACACGACTGCCCGCCCCCGCGTCACGAAGCGGTCTGCCGCCTGTCATGGGAAACGTGGGGGTAGGCAGGAGTAGGGCTGTGGGCGGCCTGGCCCGTGGGGTAGTTGAGGGTGAGTGGGTAGAAGTAGAGGTAGACCATGGACTGGATTCTGGAGCGACGATATTGTTTCCTAGAAGCAAAGGCAGAGAAGTTTTTAATAACGTCGCGTGTCGGTTCGAATGTACTCAATAATATTTCAGAGAGTGTATAACAATAGAATTAATTACACAAAGGGTTTAAACAAAGAAGCATACGCTTCCATAGCCTCAATAAAATTTGGGACAATAACACTGGTCTCACATGATCCAAATATATATTTTCTGATAATTTTCTTTTTAACGCTACTCTTTCTATAATTTGGACATTTCTATAATTTTATTATTAACTTTGAAACATTTTTAAAACCTAAATAGTGTTTTTTTATTAGTACGACCATTGATTATATAGCGTAATACAGGGGTACCCAAGCGGTCGATCGGTAGTGCTTTTTGAGTCGATCTCGAGAAAAAAAATGTATTCCATCCATGCCCGTAGCTTGCAACGACGGTTCTTCAAATTACAATTAAAAGATAGTGAATCTTCTGAACACACTGATTTATTTCTGCACACGGACGTCAGGTGGTTGAGGTTTCAAGAATTTATTGCCCGAAATATTAGCTTTTCTGGACGAAAGAGCTAATGACACTCAGATGCTGAAAAATAGAAAATGGCTGACTGATTTAGCATTTTTCATGCATTTAGACACCATAAACATGGAGGTAAAGGTAAAACTTGTATTACGATGATTACCCCAATAGACGCATTCAAAAGTAAATTACAACTTAGATCAACTAAA
This sequence comes from Micropterix aruncella, assembly GCA_944548615.1. Classification (NCBI taxonomy): domain Eukaryota; kingdom Metazoa; phylum Arthropoda; class Insecta; order Lepidoptera; family Micropterigidae; genus Micropterix; species Micropterix aruncella. The sequence continues at coordinate 12,055,097 of OX155968.1, forward strand.
AAGAAAGGATCTGAAACATTTTCCGTCTTTGAAAGCAAGGATTCCTTAGTTGAATTTTGATATTTATGAGGGAGGTTTATCAAATATTTTGGGCGAATTCGAAAGATGTTTTGACGATTTCCGTAAATTGGCAAATACCGCATCTTGAGTTATTCTTTTTTCTTGTAAAAACATTGAGGAATTTGCTACTGAAATAGCAACTCAGTTTAACATAGACTCATCTTCTGTTGATAATGAGGGAGTGCTGATTATATATATATATATATATATATATATATATATATATATATATATATATATATATATATATATATATATATATATATATATATATATATATATATATATATATATATATATATATATATATATATATATATATATATATATATATATATATATATATATATATATATATATATATATATATATATATATATATATATAGATATATATATATATATATATATATATATATATATATATATATATATATATATATATATATATATATATATATATATATATATATATATATATAAATATACATATATATATATATATATATCTCGAAGCCACAGCATCTCATACAAATCCTGTTGTATTATATCTGAAGATAAATATCCGAATCTAAGGCAAATCACCGTTCAGTTGACGGCAATGTTTATGTCAACTTACTGCATTGTGCGAGTCTGCATTTTCTAAAATGAAAATAATTAAGTCAAAATATCGCAATCGACTAACTGACGAACATACGTCATCATGCTTGCGATTAGCACTCGAAAATTACGTACCATCTTATGAAAAGTATGCTTTCGTTGTCATCCAAAGTCATTCGTTGTCATCCAAAAGTCAGTCGTTAAGTTTAGAAACTAGAACTCGTTTGTTTTTCCAAAGAACCAATAAACTCGCAATTTTGAATAGGTATGAATTTATTAGTTATTTTTTAGAGCAGAACTTGATTTTAAAAAATGCATAATGCGAAAAACTAATTTCTGTATAATTCTATGTGAATTCATGGCGATGAAATTCTTCAGCCATCCTATATTTTTATACCTGCGCCACGATACACCTTACCTACCTAGACGACAATCCTGCACCACACATACTTGAAGCCTGTCAGAGTCGATCGATCGGAGTCTAGCAATATTGAAGTAGATCGCCAGCAGTTCAAGTTTGAGCACCCCTGGCGTAATAGATTGCTCAATGTCGTACTACAATATGGCATCCTATTATACATTAACATATTATAACTGTTTCTATAATTTCGACATTTATCTACCTACTATCATTGATTATATAGGTTATATTAGATTGCTTTATGCCGTAGTACATTTTGGCAAATAGAGTTGTCAACTACAACGAGTGAACCCGTCAACTCAGGAAGTTTTAACGATTAGTCGTTCTATCTCCCGTGAAGTGAACGCAGAAGACTTGGACAAAACAGTCCACCGTCAAGCTCCGCCATATGCCCGTAAGAGGCCAACGCCTTATCCGCGAGATAACCATGTTACCCAGCGGGCTTACACTCATGCCCTTACTTTCAATTGCCACCAGATTACTCCGGTCTCTCGATAGGTTACGAGTTCGAGGTCGCTTGCGTGGTCCTCTCCCTTATGAAGCGGTGAAACGGTGTATACCGAATCTATCGCGGACCACGGCATCCTTTGCCCGGCTGTTCACCCAGGACCGGGTAGCCGATGGTCGTTTCAAGAGCAGTCGCCGTAAGGTCCGCAACGCTTGACTGTTAGTGAGAGTGTACAGTCGATTGGCTTACGTCGCACGGTGCGCAGACCGTCCAAGAGCGACAGAAGGTTGATTCCTAGGGGAAACTAGCCTTAAGGCTAGAGTCCTGCCCGGGCTGCCCTTTTATTTTATTTTATTTATTTCAGGAAAGTCACAAAAAATGCCTAAAAGTACAATATACATACAAAAAAAACAATAGGTCATGGTAAGATTCGTGTATTTATGAATACCATATCGCATCTCGCTCCTCTATATATAAGCTTAGGTTGTGCTAGAGAGGACATTGAACTGCATTAGATATTACTATATAGATATAGCTAAAACATATATCTGTTAGAATAAAAATGTATATCTGATTACCTTTTGTTTTTTATATAGAAGTCATTTGCTTGCGGCTGGTTGTCGCGTGTTGGCAACACGGAGAAAATTGAAGTTCGCGCAGTAATTAAGTATTTGTGATTGTTTTTTTAAGTACGGGAAAAAAATAATTCAAAGCTTACGAAAATCATTACCGGTGAATGCTCTACAATATTATGTGAGAGCTGCACAATGCCCAAATAAAAGCGTATTTTTTACATTTGTTTCGGTTTTTGCTCTATATTTTCTAAAGTATGCGTCCCGCAAAAATTATTTATTTCTTTTTTTATGTAAGTTAACCCGTCGAACGCCAGCAATGCCTATAGGCATTTTGCGTCGTTTGACAGATCCGCGCGTAACCGTTTCGGCCGCCCTTCATGTATATTATATAAAAAGATATATAATAATCAAGACTAATAAGATTAATTACTAGGTAAGAGGGAATTCATGAAAAACCGATAATGTTTGTATATATTTATAACTAGAGCTGTCGACTACAACGGGCGAACCCGTCACCTCAGGAAGTTTTGACGATAGTAATCGTTCTGTCTCCCGTGAGGTGAGCGCTAAAGACTTAGGAGAAAACAGTCCGCCGTCTAGTTGCGCCACACGCCCGTAAGAGACCAACGCCTTACTGCGAGATAATCAGATTAATCGCACATCGGGCCAAAACTCGCGCCCTTACTACCAGTTTCAACCAGATTAATCCGGTCTCCCGGCTGTTTGCGGGTTCGAGGTCGCTTGCGCGGTTCTCTCCCTTACGTAGCGGTGAAACGGTGTCTACCAAATATATCCTGGACATCGGCACCATTTATCCGGCTTCCACCAGGAATCGGGTAGCCGATTGGTCGTTTCAAGAGCAGTCGCCGTAAGGTGAACAACTACCCCCGCACTATAGTAGACAGTACTGTTTTCAGACTCCCCCGACTGTCAGTCAGGATGCACAATCGATTGGCTGACGCCGCACGGTGCGCAAGTCGTCCAGGAGCGCCAGAAGACTGACTTCTGGGGGAAACTGGCCCTCAGGCCAGAGTCCTACTTGGGGTCGCAGTTTATACATGGAGGCCGTCGGATGAGTGTTAACCCTTGAGTTTGACCGGCCCTGAAAATATGGGTCTTAGTAGGCAACTGCAACAGAGCCCATTAGCTCCCAGTATTTATTTACAAAATCAACCAAAAAGTTACGGCGCAGTGTTTTACGTGCGAAGGCTGGCTTTCGACCGGTTAAAGGAGGATAGGGCAAAACGTCACCTCCAATTGATAACAACGGACAAAAGCCGTTGCAAAACTCTTTTCAAAACTGTCAATTTTTACTATGGCTGTCAGTCTCAAATCACTGTGTTAAAAAAGTCACAGCTAAAACAAACCCTTTATTATATCATACATATAAAACATTGTTTATTATAATAAAACATAGTTTTCACTGCCATAGCAACACCATACTGACTGCCATAATACCAAGTTATCACTTGGTCGTGAAAAGACCTTTCCAACGACATCTGGTCGTTATTGGTCGGTTCGGACGCATCGCATACTATTTTGCCTATCTTCTTTTCTATAATTTAACTTTAGAGCGAGAACCGTCTACAAAAAGTTTTCAAAAAATATCAAAAAAGAAACAACAAATTCTCTGGAGTTCGACTTGCCTACCTGGCGTACCGGCGTTCAATGCGCCGAAATCCGAAGTGGTTTCAAGATAAAAAAATATATATTTGTTGGCGGTCGAACTCAAATAGCAATTAGAGGTTACACCGAGCAAAGGGAATGTTATACGGCGCTGAGACTTGCTGTGGCGTACCAAAAAGCCTTGCAAACCTAATGCTCAAAAAATATGTTTAGAACAATCCGTCAACCACTGGAACAACACGCCAGGGTTGAATCATTCCAAAGCCCTATTCAAGGCTTAAGACCGTAAGACTGCTCGTGAGGCATTGGCCCGTATTCCGTTTCTCGCAGGTGCCTAAATTGGGTTCTAAATAGGCGCTAAAACGACGCTCAATTTTGAAGTGACGTTTTGGTATTCCCTTTTAATGGGTCCTAAGTGGCGCGTGCTTATGTAGAGATCATCAGATACTTAAATTGACTGGCAGACAGACGACCACTACGAAAATTACGAAAATGTTGTCAAAACCTACATTTAATAAGTTAACAGTAAAAATATAATTTTTAAAACAAGCTTTTATTAAAATGCTCTGTTCCGAGCCTACGATGGGTGCAGCAGCCATGTCATTGTGGAACTTAGAACGGGCTATCATAATTGAATGCTTATAAAAAAAATACTTTCTTTGCTGATAACCGTTGAGAAGTCCCTCTCGTCGGGAACCAACCCTGGATGCAGCAGCAATGAGATAGTGAAATTAAGAACGGATATCATAATTAAATGCGAATACAAAATTGTGTGTCTGTGTTGTTTACCGTGGAAAAGCATACTCGTCGGGAGCCAATCCTGGGTGTAGAATCAGGTCATGTTCATCATAAAAATGCATTGTAATCGGAACTGAACCAACATGTAAAATTTCAAGTTCATAGGATGAGAGGAAGTGGTTCTAATTCAGCTTGCAATATTTGACATATACAAACTTACAAAGTAACAAACATTGCAAGGTAAACAAACGCTTGTAAAAATCTATAAGCATAGGCGTTATTCTTCATAAGAATACAATTTGTGAAATAAACATATTCCACATTTAAGGGGCTCTCTAGACGATCAAGTATCGGAAACCGCAGGAAATATGCAAATATGTTTTTTTAATATTTACCAAAAATGCCTTATTTTGTAGTTTATACCAGATAATCACGTCATGTATCAATCAATTACGTCTAATTAACCTGACTCCCTGGTATACAACTACAAAATTAGGCATTGTAAGTAAATATTTTTAAAAAATATTTGCTTATATCTTTTTAAAAATCTTTTTATTTTTCAAATGTTAATAAACCGGATATAAAACATTCATAAATAGATTTCAACTTTACCTAAAAAAAACACGAAAAACATATTTTTTTGCCTTTTATAACATATTTATAACGTGTTTTAGCCTTCTACCCCCCCCCCCCCCCTGAGCATTACTACAGTACTGAATCAATACTCTACTATAAATTCGACTGTAAGTCTCTTTCCACTGATTCGTATAGAGCTAACTAACTTATTCAAAGGCATTCGTTCGCCCGTTCACTAACTGCCCGTTAATGAGGCGAGACAAGGACGGCGCTACTATCTTCCTCCCTTTCGCTCAATTATTTGAGGGAAGTGTGCAGTGGAGTATCACTCCCCTTCATTAAAATGCTCCGCTGCTCGCTTCCAGAATATTCCTATGGTATCCCCCCTTTATTCTCGCTCCCTCATTAACTTAAGTAACGGACTTTATAACGGCCTAAGTGAACAGGTTGGCTGGTGTTTTAAAACATCCGCTGGTGTTTTGAAACATTTGTAATATCTGAATAGCGCTAAGTGTGTTTTCAATAGTACGTACGACCATCGATTATATAGCGTAATAGATTGCCCACTGGGCCCGATTGCGTTTCTACATGAACTAAAATTGGAACAGTTCAACCGAACGAGACAGTTAGTTACACACACGTCTAAATCGGTTTAAGCGTTTAGAAGTTATGGCGGAATAAAGAAACGAAAAACATACATAGATTAACCCTGAACACATTACACTCCTTTTTAACACGCTTTTATTAGGTCGACCTGAATGTAACTATGTAATGGAATCTAAGGTAACTAATTTAACCATCTTCCAAGGATCGTAGCGTCATGAAAATTGGCAGCTGTATGTAGTTCTGATGACAGTACAATAATATGGTACTGTCGAACTGATCTGATGATGGAGTCGGAAGATATGAACTGGAACTTCATGATGGAACATCGTATTATAGCTGTGTTTGGACTTGTTAGAAAAGTCTTGGAATAAACTTTGACCACGATTAGGTTTCAAGGTCTGATGATGTGGTTTTTACGTGCATTTATAAAAGCGTCTTTTTAGTGTTTTAACTATTATTTTATTAGATAATTGTTATTATTGTTATCATTGGGTTTAATTATTGGGTTTTTATAATCAATCATTTGGAGGTATCGACTACGACAGGTAAATGTTAAAACTCCAGGACGTTTAACGATATTGATAGTTCTGTCTCCCGTGAGGTGAGGTTAGAAGACTTGGGGACGAGTACAAACCTACCGACGAGCAAAGCCAATATGCCCGTCAGATGCCACTAGGAAGGCAACTCAGCGGGTAAATTCGTCGCTTGATTACCAGTTTTGGCAGGAGATCTATTTCTGGATTTAGCCATCAGTATACCTCCATCGGTTAAGGTTCAAGGTCGATTGCGCGGTCCTCTACCTGCCGTATATTCAGCGGTGATTCAGTTTGAATCTATCGTGAACCATGTCATCTTTTGCCCGGCTCTGATCTCAGGATCAGGTAGCCGAATGGTCATTTCAAGAGTGGAGGACGACAAGTCAACATCCACACCCGCTGCTTAGGAGACAGTATATGTCCATAGTCTCCACACTCCTTCCGTGATTAGTGAGAGTCCACAAGCCGATTGGCTGACGCCGCATGGTGCGCAAACCGTCTAGTAGCGCCCGGGTAGTCCCTCCCTCGGGGAGTTTACTGAATAGGAGATAAATCGGGAGTTGGGTAACCCTGAAAACAAAATGGATATTATGGCCCGAAATGCACGAAACCGTTCGCTACCCTATCAGTCCTTTATAAAAAAATCATTTCTTATAGATATTATTATAGATGGCCAAATAAACTGATATTAGTTTAGCCGGCAACGCTATCAGCGCCACATTCATTTCGCCGTTTCAGAAGGCTTGCCCAATCATGCTATGGAGAGCAATCTAATATTTATTTATTTATATAAGTAATGCAAATATTTAAAAAATAAGAGCGAACATTCAACGTAGGAATTATGCACAAAAATACTTACGAATTTGAATCAAAAGCAGAAAAAAGAATACATCGCATAGTCTAGTGGTAACGTCACCTAACTAGGCCGGGACCTGTTTTAAGGTAAACATTTATTTTTGAATGTGCTTGCAACAATACCGTGTTTATAAAAATGGGATATATTCCATGTATGCACAAAATAATAGAATTGCAAAACCATATTAAAAATGACTAAATACTTAAATTAAATAATTTAGAAGAATTTAGATAACTTAAATTAAATAATTTAGAAGAAAATTAAGAAGTGGAAAATTGAAATGTCAGCAAATAAATTCAAATTAAAAAAAAAAAAAAAAACGAAACAAAACAGAAAAAAAAACAATACGATATATAATAGTTACGAAGAATATGCTGCTGACTATCATTCCGTCTGACTCACTTTATCGTTTCGTCATCCGCAGTCAACTCCAAAAATCCGTTGTATTCCTAATATCTCCGCAGATAGCGAAAGTATGCAAGTTACACGTTTATTGCTAATCGTTTTTAACGAGCTGACCGCCTTTTGTTCGTATGAACAAATGGCCGAATCGTGCCTTATCTCATATTTAAGTGGAAAAATAATTGAAGACTTACGACTTAGACAGGCTTTGTTCCATTTATGGGACAACAAGAATGTACACATACACGTGGAGTTTGGTAAGAGAGTGATCTGATCTGTTTGGAATGGTATTTTTCCGTGTGCCATCCGCGAACCACCCGCCGAATGGAGTTATTTCACCTTCCGCAGGTTAGCACTATTATATGGAGCACTAGCACTATAGTGGCCGCAATCGCTCCTGACAATCGCTCGCTTAAAACGTGCGAGCAAGACAGCACATCACTTTTCGCCCTCGCACAAGATATAGAGATCGCTATCCCCGGCCACGCTTCACTATCGATATCGATGGATTTTCGATATTGATATGGTCGGATGCATAGATGCACACATTTGACAGTACTTAAATGAAAAATGAAATAATTAAAACAGGCAGGTAGGAAACCGAAGGGGTTGTCAAACTTCGGCCCATGTGTTAGGTTAGGTCGCCTGATCTTACATTGTAAGGATCCGGGTTTGATTCCCGGCTGGGTCACCATTTTCCATTGGGATAAAATTAACGGAATTGCATTTTAGCAGGTTACATTATAGCAGGTTATGCACAAAACTGTTACATTTGTTTGTTTGAAAAGCTTTGTTGCACACACAAAAGAATACAATGTTGTGGGCATATTGCCAAGTGGCAATATCTACCGACTATACCGCCAGGGTTATTGTGATTGAAGGTTTATGTGGGCAAATTGATTAACGATTAATAAATGAATACACTTACATAAAAGTCATCATAGTATAAAATATAAGTCAGTGATTAGTAACGTATGCCAACTCTACCTATATTGAAGGGAGGAGTGGAATATGAGGACAAGCAAAGGAACGGGAGGGGAGGGGAGTATTCATAAGTTGAGTAAATGTCTCTTTAAAGAATTTTTAAACCCGCTCAGGTTTTCAAGTTGTCTTATCGGTAAAGGCACGGAATTCCAGAGTCGGGCCGCTTGCACTGCGAAAGACCTAGACATGAAAGTTGATGAATGCTGAGGTATAGCCAGTAATAGATTTTCATGAAAGCGCAATGGAAGGCCATGGGATGAAAGCGGAGAGAAGAGATTATACAAATAAGTAGGACATTTAGACTGTAGTACTCGGAAGAGTACATTTCTATCGTAAGTAAAATTTTTATTACGTAGCTCGGCGATATTGACGTATTCCACTCTTCAGCTATCGTTCTCAAGAAATCAATGATTAATGACGGTGTTCGCATGTCATTGTAATTGCAATATAATTACAATAATTCGTATTCATGAATACATTTAAATAACATGTATGACTATATTGTACGACGTGTATTAACGTTAAATTTATTTATTTACCAGGACTGCTCCCTGGTTGCTTATACAACCAACAACCCCATATGTGTTTTTTTTATGTTTAAATGTTAATTAACTTGAAACATGGAATTTACTATGTTCTTGAAATTTAATAGTTTGTATGTAATGTATTGAAACAGCTGTATATATCCTGAATGTTTTTTTTAAAGGAGCTAAACAATTGGAGCTGGTCGAAAGACCACGTTAAATATGCATCAAAAATGAAATTCCTTAAAAAGTATGAATATTTTGAATACTTAACCCTCTGCGACTGGACTCTGGAATTCCTTGCCTTTACCGATAAGACAACTTGAAAACCTGAGCGGGTTTAAAAATTCTTTAAAGAAACATTTACTCAACCCTCTACTACCACTCCAGGCACCGCAGGCACCGCATTTTGAGAATTCTTATTTTTTTTTATTTTTTTTTTTATATGAGATATCTCGCTAAAGTACTTTTATAAAATAACCCTCTAAAAACCTGATATATTTGAGTTTGTAAAAAAAACAACATTTTACTTAAATTATATCTCAGAAAAACGTGGAAAAGAAAAGTGGCTTTTAAAACACTCAACACGAGGAGAGTCACATTCTCATAAATAAATAAAATTTTATGAAATAAAATGAAAATATGTATATGAAGGGTTACGGAAAATAACGATCAATATCAACTTTTTGAAAATTTCGGTAATTCCATTTTAAAATTGTTATTAACTTTAATAATGTCATTTTAACATGGGTTGATACAGGAAAAAAAATGTATTGAAACTTCTGAAAAAAACACGATTTTATTAAATTACGCCTTAGAAAAAAAAGAGAAAACTGTGTACATATAGTAATATGAATATAAGAATAATATATTAATATCAATGTTTAGGTTTGTAAAAAATATACATTTCACTTAAGTTATACCTCAGAAAAAAGCAAAAGCGTGGAAAATTCATTTCCCATCACAGTTCCTCCCCAGCGTCAACCGGAGGGTCATCGAGGTCACATCTGGATCTAGCCGGAAAAACTGATCTAGATCCACCGACACCGCGTGGACCTTGATCAGTCTTTACCGTCACACTTTTCATTCTCCCTTCATATGATCTATTTTTCCAAAATCGATTCGTGATTCCATTCGTCTAGAAACAAGCCCCGCAAGGTGGCGGCGGTGGTATCTCTTTTTCACAAAAAAAATACATTGATCGTTTTACCCCGAGACCCTTCACTTGAGTTCACAATAATTTACTGCGGGAAAATATCAAATTTCTGTTTGCCTTTGCTGCGGTGGTTTCCGCCTGAGATTGAATATACGAGAGGGGTTGGCCTGCACATTCTGTGCCGCGTGACAATCTTATTATATTTATCCTACTAATATTATAAACGCGAAAGTTTGTATGTATGTATGGATGTTTGTTACTCTTTCACGCAAAAACTACTGAATGGATTTTGATGAAACTTTACAATAATATAGCTTACACATCAGAATAACACATAGGCTATAATTTATAAAGATATATGGTTTTCTGTCATCATTATCACAATTTTCCATCACCACGCGGGTGATACCGCTGGGCGCAGCTAGTATTTCATAAACCTTTTGGTTCAAAGTCATTCAGAAACAAGTAAGAACCAATTTAGACATTTTCATGCAGTGTACTTAGTATCATTGATTATATATTACTATTGAAGTTTTTATTAGTTTAGATTATATCGTCGCTTTACAATTATAACTTGATAACTCGAAAATTGGCAGTTTTGAGATAGGTATGACAGAAGATGACAAAATATCAACTCTATATTCCCACTGTTTATAACGGTGGTGGGTTGCTACTGTTTCATGCTTATCTTTCCGTTACATTCGCTCGTAATGACGTTTTCGTTACACTTCCATAAAATATAAAATATGAACAACTTTATTGCAAAAATGAGTCAAAAGAAATAAAGTCACATAAATTCGAAGACAATGCTTGATGTGTAGTAATAAAGACTCCGTTGAACGTTAGGCATCCATTAAATAAAATTACTTGAGATCGTAATATTAAGGCGGTAAAATTAAAACAATTAAACGTAATCTATATATATTAAACAGACGGGTTTGTTCGAACACTTATAACTCGAGAACAGCTAGAGCAATTTTCATGGTTTTTGATTTGTTGTATTTGTCTCCGTCCCGAATAGCAGAATAACTATCAAAAACAAAAATTGGGAAATTGACGAAAAAATTAAATAAAAGAAAAAAATCCCATACAAAATGTAAATCCGTGTTTTTCTCATGGTCAGTTGTACGTGGCATGTTCACGTGTCGGCAAATCATCCGCTTTGTTTGTTCTTGCGCCTGATAAAAAAATATCGAGAATTAAACCGATTGCATCCCATGCTGCACAATATGTAAATAGTTTAATTCAATCATGTCTTGCTGACCCGCCATTAATATACTTAATTTTTTTAAACTTTTATATTTCTTCTTGTGTTATTATCTTAATAAAGTAGTGAACTTAATATTTATGTTGTATTCACTGTATTACTTTCATAAAATCATACATTAAGTTCAGCTAATCTGTAACACGACATTTATTGACTGTTAGGCGGTACGAAGTTCGCCGGGTCAGCTAGTATTAAAATATATATGCTTAGGTACACCTAATAGTAAAGAATTGTATATATCCTAGTTCGCAATTCGTTAGAAAACGGGTGATTTAATATACTTATTTACATTGCTAAACAGATGGATAGATACTATCAATGTTGAGGTAAGGATATATTTGCATTTCTTGTTATCAGTTATATAAAAAAACATGCAAATATCTGACTTTGAAATTCCAATAAAAAACAAATTCAGTTTATTAACGCGCAGGCAGAGAGACGTTGTATTTTATAATATGAAGATTAGACGTAGTTATTTATCATTATTATTCACTGTCTGATTGGTGAACCTTCTACCATAGTTTTGGACAAAATATCTAAGTATGATGGCCACAATGAAAGTCTTTCCGGAATGACTAGAAAAAATATAATGAACGGCGAAAATCAATTTATTGTTTCTCGAGGTATTCTCTATGTCACATGTTTTTACACGACTGCCCAACAAAAAAGAGTGTATTGTGTTGAGGGATAATCTATGTATGTTTTCCGTTTGTTTATTCCATTATAACCGATTTAGAAAACCGATTTAGAAAAGTGTGGTAATGTTAAAATCATTATGTCACCTCGAGTGTCATAGAGTACCTTAACTGTCCAAATATCAAGTAAGTAGTTGTCCAAATGTCCAAAAGTAATAAATTAACATACATTTATTGTGTTTAGTGTCAAATAAAAGGTCTGATTGAGTACATTTCGGAAATATATACATATGTATTTGTATGGATAAATACATTAACTACAAATATTTCATAAAAAACAGTAATATAAATAATTATAAATCCAATATTTGTTTGATTATTTAGTACTATTGTCCACATGAAAATTTTACGAAATTATGTAAGAATTTTGATTAAAATAATTGGAAAATGTTGTTTCCTCTATATAACCTAGAAAATCTGCGCTTGGATGTTCAACGTTCATACCTTGCAATACCGACGTTCATATCTTATACCTTAATAGGTATTTATTTAAATATTATACTTGTTATTTTTATTAGTTTTGACATAAATAAGTGTTCGCCATCAAGCATTCGGAGTGCACAATCGATTGGCTTGCGCCGCACGGTGCGCAGACCGTCCAGGAGCGCCAGAGGCTTGATTCCCAGGGGAAACTGACCAGGGCTAGAGTCCTACCCAGGTTCGCACCTCCGCACCTCCAAAGCAACAGTAGCCACGTGTCCAGTTTTCCAAAAAAAGGAGCGGTAATCTTTAGTGGGGTTCGGCTCATCTTGGAAGACCCAAATAGTCGATTGCTGCTTTGTTTCGAGGTGGTAGCTGTCAATCCATGTTTCGTCAGCTGTTGACGGCCCTTCGTTGAATCTGGAAAGCATGCATTGCACCAAGTGACGCGTCCCGTTTTTTGAGTATGCATGCATGCATACTCAAAATGCATATGCTAAACTTGCATATGCATTTATGTATGCATGCATTGAATGCTTGCAATGTGTATTAACTCTATATGTATGTTAACTATATATGTGACGTTAATCAAGAAAAAAATGTACAAAAAATCTCCCTACATCCAAATTAGGGTTTTTTCCTACAGAAAAGTGCAATTGGTTTGTTTCACATACAGAGCTTTCCATTGAATAAGGTTGGTTGGGAAGTCGCGAACATTACTTAGATATTGTTTCGTTTATTATTCAGTGAATCATTTGTTTGCAGTTTAGTTGCAGTTTTATCAAAATGCTAAATTATTTTTCTATTGTCTCGTATTTAAATCAAATCAAATCAAATCATTTATTGTCCTAACAACTAATATATAGTTGTATAGACAGTTGTATTACATTTACATTTCACATCAAATTCTTCTATTAATAATCAAAACATAAAAGGTTACTCGTAAGAATAAAGAAGGTATTATTGTAGAATTAGATCGAGTCTCACCATTAAGTTTACCAGATAAAAAACATAGGTAATTAATTCTTTAAAATACCAATAAAAATAAGTTTTTTTAGTATAAAATTAATAAAATTAATGTCAAAAATAACAAATATAACAAAAAAAAATGTGACGGTTGTCAAAAAGTAAAATAAAATATCTTAGTGATTATATTGCAAATAAAAATAATCAAGGTATAATGAGATATCTGTATATAATGAGAGGGTATATCTCTTTTAATGAGATATAATTTGAATTTATTTTTAAATTGGAGCATTTTTCCTTCGCGGCATATTTTTTTTATACTAGAGGGTAGCTTATTGTAGCATATAATTCCGACGTAGTTCGGATCCCTTTTAAAAAGTTCTAGATTTGGACGAGGAAGAATCAGATTATTTCTCCCCCTGGTAAAGTGTTTATGGGTATCTGAATGTATCGGCAGCTGAGCAAGATTTTTTGTGATCAACTTAACGTATTTATAAAGTCATATGTAGTACTAGTAAAATAAAATACTTTCCTACTTAAATCGTACCTTTACCAAAATAGAAAACACTCAGATCCCAAATTACAGCCTTATCAACAGCGTTCGTGTTTGAAATATCGAAAGGTCTCGTGACTTACAGCAGTTTTCGTTAAAAACGGACGAACTAACATATCTATACGTAGTAAGCATCCGCGATAGGTAGGATAATGTAGAGCTGAGCGGCTTTTTCCGCTTGTAAAGGTAATTTTCATGCAATCACAATTTACAGCCATACTCAGTGCCATCCTTGACATTGGCGAAGCGGCGACCTCGCAGAGTATAAATGCTAATGCATTCTACCAATTTTGAATTTTAACTGCAAACCATGGCAAGTTACATTACTGACCTTCGGAAATGTAGATGCTAGCTGTATTTGTAAGCTATTCGAGTTCATTTAAAAAGAAATAGTGTCAAAAAGCAGAAAAAACGGATTTGTAAAAAAAAATGTTTCTGAAGCTAGATTTCAAGGTCGCGACGTAATGAAATACCATTATATTTTAACATTACGGCTTGGTAACTACCGCCACGCAAACAGCATTACGCGCCATGTTAATTCATACGTATGGACCATAGTCCGAATTATATATGTAATCCTTGTTGAAACATGCATATTTCCATATATTACGTTGTTATATTTGTCTTATTGTATCGATCTCGCTTTCCTGCACAATTTCTTGATAATACTATAGATTTTAAGTGTGTTTGACAGCTCAGCAGAGCCTCGTTTAGCATCAAACTGCTTTTGGCGATGAGGCTCCAAGCAAGACGACAATACAGTTTGTATAGTCGCTTGCGCGATCCTCTCCCTTACGAAGCGGTGAAACGGTATATACCGAATCTATCGCCGACCACGGCATCCTTTGGCCGGCTGTTCACCCAGAATCGGGTAGCCGATGGTCATTTCAAGAGCAGTCGCCGTAAGGACCGCAACCACCCCCGCTCTATAGGAAACAGTACTGCTTCCAGACTCCCACGACTGATAGTCAGAATGCACAATCGATTGGCTTACGCCGCAGACCGTCCAGGAGCGCCAGAAGATTAATTCCTAGGAGAAACTAGCCCAGTAAATATGAAAGTGAAACATGGAAGGGGCTATCGTAATTGAAAGCGTATACAAAATTTTGGGTCTCTGCTGTTGACCGTTGAGGAGTTCCCTCGTTGGGAGCCAACTCAGGGTACATCAGCCATGTAATGTTGAACCTTGGAAGTTGCTATCATAAATGAATGCGTACACAAAATTGTATGTCTATGCTGTTGACAGTGGAAGAGTATCCTCGTCAGGAGCCGATCAGGAGCCGTCAGGAGCCGCTCAGGTCAAAAGCATGACATAAAAATGCATTGTCATCGAAACTGTACGGCCAAATAAATGATTTTATTAATAATAAGTTATCATTTTTACAAAAAATAAAGATTAACAACCCTAGCGCTTCAATGGACGTATGTATTTATTTCAACAAAGGGCTTAGTTTCCATACTGCTTTAGCTCATATATTTACTGTGCCTAAGGCCAGAGTCCTGCCCAGGCCCGCACTTCATGCGTGGAGGCCGCCGGATGGGTGTTGACCCGTGAGTGTGACCAACCCTGAACAGAATGGCCCAATGGGTCTTCGTGGCCAACCCAACAAGGGCCCATTAGTTCCCACACACATACATACATACATACATATAGCATGCAAGCGTGCTTGCGTGCGTGCGAGTGTGCGTGATGCATACATGCAGTGGCGCACCGGGGCCCACGGTAGTTTGGGGGCCCAAAATGACATCACAATTGTGACACATGCAACAAAGTACAAAAACAATTTTGAATAGACCTTCCGGAGTCGCATTACAATAATTACTCTGTGTTAAATCCCTAACAAGTAAAATTGCAAAACTTCCAACTACTTTATGATTGCTGAATCAGTTATTATAAAAGAAAATGCTATTTTTTATTTCTTTTATTTATTTATTGGAATCATCAAATTAACCATTTAAAATAAGTATAATATAAAACAAATGGCAAAATCTTTCCTCTTTCATTCACTGGCTAGTGCTGCCCAAATGGGATATACCCGTTCCAGGGCAAGCAATTTATATTTTTATATTTAAAACGAGGGTCGATGAACCAACCAAACACAATAATAATAATAATTATTAAAATATATATATTAATATTAAATATATATTATAATATTTAAAAAAAAATAAAAATTACAATATTATATAGGAAATAGAAATACTAAATACATTAGAATACACATATACACACATACATACATATAAACACAATATATGTTAAGTCAACTTCAACTTATTCTACTACATCGATCAAGGCATGGATAGATAAACGTTCTTCTTGCAACAGCCATTTATTTATTTTGCTTGTAAACAAATGACAATTGGGGCTGGTTTTTATGTCACTGCTTAATTTATTATAAAGTCTTGTAGCTATGAAAGAGTAGTGTCGCTGTCCGAAAGTCGTCTTCATCCTACGTACATTCAGATTATCACTCAGGAGTTGTCTAGTGGGTTTCGTGTGCGTAATAATAAAAGATTTATTTTGTTTGGCCACGAAAACCCAACGTAGTGCAGTTTTAATAAATAATAACATAGCATCCAAAACTTGAGCCTCTTTAAAGAGTTCATTAGAAGAATATTAATATGGTTTGCGATGCATGATTTTTAAAATACATTTTTGCGCTGTTAGAAATGGCGTCAGAAGGGTTTAACAGCACCCACCCCACCCAATTATACCATAGTTAATAAGGGTTTCACATAATGCAAAATACACTATGGTGCAAAATACACTATGGTTAGCGTCCTGCGATCCAGAGAGCCAGTTTTGCTGAATTTTATTGGTTACTAATATTATTTCTAACTTTTTCTGTCACGTGTCAACAGTTGAACGTTTGTTTTCGATTTCGCAACATGTCGCAATAGCTGTAATATAAATATGTAATGTAGCTAGGTCTACAGAAATTACGTCGTATATGCCATAATGAAGGTAAGTAGGGAGGGGGGAGGGGCTTTTGTTAAATTTTGCACCGGGGCCCCTATTTTGTAGTTACGACACTTCATACATGCATACATATGTACATATATACATAAACACATGCATACATGTCACTGTAGGGTAACTTATTGTAAGCCAGCAAGACATGGGGTGGAGGGTGTTTCTTCTCGGTGGCTTTCAAATGTACGAGTACATCGAATTACCCCTTGGAAAAAAATAAACAAAAATTTGCATCCAGAATGTTGGTCTAGCCATAAATATCGAAAAAACATGGACCAGGGTGTAAACAAATGTCGACAACAGCTAAACAAAATAGTAACTAACGATGAACCAGTATAAGTACACAAAACACAAAACTAAGTGAAGTGCAATGCATTCAAAATTCAATATCAAATCCAGCAAGCCCAATTTTAGGCTTCCACATCTGCTCAGCCGCATACCACATCTGTAATCACCCTTTATTTTTACTGAATAGAGATTATTATCGCACCACAGATTACGCTCTTTTACGTATCTATTCAATAAATTACAAAAAAAAATGGTTGTATCACCCCAACACTTTCGCACCAAGTAGCCAAGAACTTATGGAAGGATTTGAGCGTGATGTCAATTTCTTACAGTAGGGACTCATACCGTACGGCGATAAAACGTCAAATAGGTATATCAAGAGTCAACGACGCGAATCGTTCGTCGGCGATGAGCGAGGATAGTGGGAATACGGCGACATGATACCTGGGAACGACCATATCTGAAGAATTTTAGTTTTATGAGTTTTTTTAAATATATAAGCATTAATTAAAAAAAGGTTCTAAGTGAATCCTTCGTTAAGGAACCAATTTAAAATTTGGACTCAAAAAAGTTGCTCATAGCCTTGGACATTAAGGCTGACTTCGAAAACTTTCAGGCGCGTTTACTCCTACAATGTAAGCAGTGAGTGGGTTTTATTATAATTTCATTATTGACTGGTTAATTCTCTAGGGCAGCACTTAGCTACATTTTTTATATATGTCCTAAATTAATTACAATTAATTAAATAAAACGTGAGAGCGCTCTGAGAGTTACGCTAAATATGTTTGGCATTAACACTCTTATACCACCACTGCGTAAAGATAGTTATTCTGTGCTAGCGCTGCGATAGAGCATTTAGTATGCGCGTAGTTGCCAGCGCGAGCGGACGTAGAATCTGCGCTCGAAGCTTCGTCAACGCTGGATTTTTATTTGTCGAACCCTACAAAATTGACCCCGCCTATTTTTTTGCGTGTACGCCCAATTCAACCGTTTACGCAAATATACCGACCGGCGAAAATGTAATGTGAATTCAGCACAGCAAGGCATCTATGTACCACAAGTCTACGAGTATAAATAAAATAAAATAAAATAAAATAAATAAAATAAAATAAGTAGACTATTTCGAGATTGAATATGAAAACTTTTCAATTATTGCCGTGATCAAATGATGCCTGCATGCCTAATTTCAGCTCAGATCGGACTAAGCGTTTGGGCGCTATCGTGGAGTAATACACATAGACATACAGACAGACTTCATTCTTGAAATTACCGTAATCGTCTCGGGGACTCAAAATGAATATTTCTATCATCTCGAAAAAACTGCGCCTTCACAATACTTTTCCTTCTTCTTGGTTATTGGGCCAAGAAAAATATCAGCATGGGACTTATTATTTATTATATAATGTCAATTTTAGATTATTAACATATCTTGAAGTTTATATATAGGTATTGTAGAAGTCAGCGATGATTCTATTTATTTATTTATTTATTAGTTTCAAATATTATTCAAGAGCATTACAGATGAATCCAATTCGCCCTTGAATATTAAAGCTAGAGTGTAAATCTAAAAATAAATGACTTACATAACTAAATTAATGCTAACATTGAACAAGAAAAAAACATAAAAATATAAAACTAAATTAAAGACAGATTATGATAAACATGAGATAGCAGGAAGTTGCCTTTTTAGCTGCCAAAGGGATATACAAAAGATGTCTATTTCTGTGGGTAAGGAATTAAGAAGAGCTATAACTCTTCCCATTGGCCTGTCTACAAAATCATTTGTACGATGGTACGGCACATTAAACAATAGATGCGATCTCCTCGCTGTGTAATTTCTGGGTACGTACAATTCAAACTTACATAGTATCTCTGGCAAATAAATAGTTCCTTGAATTAATTTATATACAAATATAATTAGGGAAATATATCGACGCGTTTCAAGACTGTTGTACCACTAAGCATTTTGGCGTGCGGGGGAGGGAGGGCTGAGAGGGAGCGAGGGGGCTTGTTTACTTGCCGGGAAAGTTTTGGAGTGACCCAACCGATTATTTTTTCTTCAATCTCTTATAATCATCAATGGTTACAGCTCATTATATCATAATAATGGGTAACAGTTCATTATATATAACAGCTCGGCAAAGCCGATGCGGAGAGCTGTCATACAAATAGTTTACTAGTTTTCTATTATAGCTCAGCTAACTTCACTGACGTTCAGCACGTGCCTGCGCAGGGTCACGTGGCTAGAATAGTATATGTATAAGCATTCGTGCCAAACAGATAGCATATTTACTGATTTATTCTATTACTAGATAATAAGCCCGTTCGTAACTGGCTGATTGCTATAAATGGCTGATTGCTGTACTGGATTTAGTTCTGATGCGTTGGATCGGTCTATTGGCCAATGCGTACACATAAACGAGGGATAAAAACATTTACTTGAGTGAGCGAAAATTCGATCGCTCAGTAGAATCGCTGGGAACATAGTACAACAATGACTGTATATGGTGTTAGATTAGTCAAGTCTATAGTACGATTCGGCAATCCCTCTGAAATACCTTGTCGCGAGCCTTTGGGAGCTAATGGGCCCTGTTGCAGTTTGGCCACTGAGACCCATGTGTTCAAGGTCGGTTCAACACCTATCCGGCGGCCTCCACGCAGGAGTGCGAGCCAGGGTAGAAAACAATTTTCGCACCGGACGGTTTCCACACCGAGCGGCGTCAGCCAATCGATTGTGCATTCCTACCGATAGTCTGGAAACAGTACTGTCTCCTATAGAGCGGGAGTAGTTGTTGACATTACGGCAACTACTCTTGAAACTAACAATCAGCTACCCGCAACCGGGTGAAAAGCCGGGCAAATAATGCTGTGATCTATGATAGATTCGGTAGACACCGTATCACCGCTACGTAAGGAAGAGGACCGCGCAAGCGACCACTATCCTGTAAGCAGTCGGGAGACCGGATTAATCTAGTCGCAATTGGTAGTAAGGGCGCGAGTGTCGGCCCGCTGGGTTATTAACTTAGTTATCTCGCAATAAGGCGTTGGCTTCTTACGGGCGTGTATCGTAACTAGACGGTAGATTGTTTTTATCCCTAGTCTTCGGCGCTCACCTCACGGGAGACAAAACGATCGAATATCCTTAAAACTTCCTTAGGTGACGGGTTCGCCCGTTATAGTCGACAGCACTGGGAATAAGAACCTTGCGGAGCGGCCTCGCGTCCTTCCTACCAGATTTGGCCGGATTCCTCCGTCCTCCAGTCTGGTCACGGATTCAAGGTCGTTTGCGCCGGCTCTACCTGACGTAAGCGGTAATTCAGTTTTAATACATCGCGATCCGAGGCTGCGCTGACAATAAATTAACATAAATATATCGTGTTTAGTATCAAATTAAAGGTATCATTCCGGAAATATACATGTATTTATATGGATTAATACATAAACCAAAAATATAAAAAAAAACCGTAATTAAAGCAATGATAAATATTATTTATTAATTGTTTTATTATTTAAAAATTATTTTATAGTTCGCTTTCTCTAACGGCAGTAGTGTTATTTATTCAACCTATTGCACGTCAGACAGAATAAATAAAATTGGTGAATATAATTAAAATGGGGTTTTGAAAAGTGAGTTACACGGATCAGAGATAAAAAAAACGGTTTTGTAACCCCAAAACTTTTCCGGCAAGTAGTCAAGGACTTATGGAAGGATATGAGGCGAGATGTCAAGAAACTAACAGCGCACGGCGATCAAATGTCGAATATCCCCACAGTCAACGACGCAAATCGTTAGTCGCCGACGAGCGCGGATAGTGAGAATGCAACGCATTAAACACGTTCGATTTATTCGTTTAAGCAAATATACTGACCGGCGAATATTCAATGTGATTTCGGCCCAACAAGTCATCTGTGTCTCAAGTCTATAAGTCCAATATTTGGAGATTGAAATATGACTAGCGCGCCCGCTCCCCCTGGTGGACCGATTTCAGCAGCAACATTTTCATCTCTTGCCATGACCAAATGATGCCTGAATGGCACATTTCAGCGCGTTTGGGCGCTATCGTGGATGAATACACACACACAGACAGACTTCCGTTTGGAAGTTGTCCTCGTTCTCTCGGGGGGGGGGGGGGGGGGGGAGGGTCAAAATAAATATTTCCGTCATCATCTCGAAAAAAATGCGCGTCGACAATACTTGTTGTCATGCAGAAGCAGAGCGACGGAAACTTTGTATGAAAAATATATGTTTAATTAATAGAAATATTAACCACTATTATCTATGCAGATTTGTCATTTTAATGGGAGTTACTTAATTCCTCTGCTGTAAAACTGTCATGGCCAGGAACAAATGAATGCTTTGAAGGCGTTTTCACCCACTCTTCAAAGCTGACAACTCTTCAATCTAAATTCTGGAAAAAAATAAACTCTATTGAAGCAAGGTCTGGCAAGTACGGTGTATGACCAAGAGTTTCCAGCCACAACTCCTGCGACTGTTTGCAGTGAAATCTGTGGTTATACGTTGCTATGCAGAAGCAGTGGCGATGAGCGATTGACCAGGCTCGGTTATTTAATCACGAGCTTCTCCATCATTGTTTGCAGTTCCTAATATTACACATTTACGGTAACTGTTTAGCCAGACTGCAAGAAGCTGTAATAGAAAACACTGGCACAGGATCTCATATTTGGAAATAATGCAAAATTTTCAACTTTACCATGGTTGCACAAACGAAAATATTTGATCAAAACAAACGACGGAAAAAAATAAACAGCTGATTCCTAAAAAAGAATAACATGGCCTTGAATTAAAATTTATTTGACTTTGAAACTCCAAGCCAAGTTATCCAAGTTCAAATTGGCCAGTGTGAAAAAACAGCAATTTTGTACAAAGGTAAGCACCCAATATTTTAGGTGGTACCACGCTACAACTGCTTTTGATAAAGCTGAGTTCTGTTTGACGAAAGAGAATACTTTGTATTCGTAACGCCCAGCAACAGTACTGCAATTGACTAACATTGCAAAATCACAATACCGTCAAGTACGGCATCTTTACCATAATGTGTGCTAAACCACATATTGAGATGTCAACCACAACGGGCGAACCCGTCACCGCAGGACGTTTTAACGATTCTTCGTTCTATCGACCGTGCAGTGAGCCTAGAAGACTTTGGACATTACAAATCCGACGTCTAGCTACGCCACAACCTGGCGGGCCGACACTCGCGCCCTTGCTTCCAATTGTGACCAGATTTCTCCGGTCTCTCGATTGGTTCCGAGTTCGAGGTCGCTTGCGCGGTCCTCTCCCTTACGAAGCGGTGAAACGGTGTGAACCGAATCTATCGCAGACCAAGGCGTCCTTTACCCGACTCTGAACCGGGATCGGATGGCCAATGGTCATTTCAAAGGCAGTCGCCGTAAGGTAGACAACCACCCCCGCTCTATAGGAAACAATACAGTTCCCAGACTCCCCCGACTGTTAGTCGGAGAGCACAATCGATTGGCTTGCGCCGCTCGGTGCGCAGACCGTCCAGGAGCGCCAGAGGTTTGATTCCCAGGGGAGACTGGTTGACCCAGTGTCCTACCCAGGTTCGCACCCCATGCGTGGAGGCCATCGGATGGGTGTTGACCCGTGAGTGTGACCGACCCTGAACACATGGGTCATCGTGGCCACCTCATCATGGGCCCGTTAGCTCCCGTGCTAAACCACAATGATAAATCGTGTAAAGGATTAGATGTATTTTATGACTCCATTAATATAATAAAATCCTCCTCCTTCTTAAGATTTCACTAACTGCCATCCAAATAGGGCTGGTAGGTAAAGATGACACGGATTTCAATGAAATTTTCATACTAACTTAATTTTTCACCCAAGTCTGATGCCAACAGTTCAAAAAATTTACTCTTTAATAAAATGTAACCACTGGCTCATCACAAAACTGCCAACGAGTCTATGAAATACCTACTAACTGTAACTTATAATAAAACTGATTTTGATTCATACAAGTCAGTACAAGGTAAAGATGTAGTGGTTGACGGTACCTATTTTGCACAAGAATGAACGTGGCTAGCCATGGAAATATGTGAGGATAAAACTTGCCACATAATCAAAAATGTTGTTGACAATTTCTGCCTAGACACCTTTTTTGCATTGAATAAAACGCATGTCTAATTCTTCCATGTATAATGTCAATAGATATAAACAATGCTACAAAATTAACACGAGCTACATAAGTATATTGACACTTGAACTTGGCCTTGTGCGGTGGAGGTATCGATTTTCCTCATAAACCACAGAATATCGCGTCGCTTTGTGCTAAACCACACATCTAGCCATACTACGTCGGGATATCATGTTTAGATTGTGATTGTAGACAATATTTTTTTATTGCCCTAAAAGTTTACAACTGTTAAAAAACGAAACACGTGGCAAATAATGTAAGTTTCAACGTAAGAGTGAAAAATTACCTCCTAGATATTGGGCGCTCAACAACAGAAGATATTCTTACTATTTTAGGGTGAATATAGTACATACGTGGGGAATTTTTAGTTATCGGTTTTTAGTTTTTAGTTACCTTGAAGACAACTTACAACTTTTGATTGAAATATTTAAAAGAAATAAAAAACTTTTGAAACAAAAAAAGTATAAGTTAAAACACCAAAGATGATGATAATATGTCATATTTTAAAATAAATTCTCCACATATGTGAAAGGATAGTCAACTTTTCGAATGTTTCCAACATTTAAAATAAATGAATAGTTTAAGAAAAAACACTAAAAACACGCTTTTATAAATGCACGTAAAAACAACAACAAACTACAACAAGGTTTCGCCCGGTTCCCTGAGGTGACGCTAGCGACATGGTATTATTAACCACCCTCATGCCATTCCGTCCTCGGCATGTTTCTCACCTTGGCTTGGGTCGGATCTTTAACAACCTACTACCCTATTTACACGTCAATATACATCGTATATAGATATATCAATATTATTATATTTACACTCTCCATGTACAGGTCTACATACATTTTATACAGACACCTATGTCAATATTTACACTATTTACACTCAATATTTACAAGTCAATATATAATAGATTTGTTATAACCTTGAAACCTGATCGTGTTCAAAGCCCATTACGTGACCTTTCTCACAAGCAAACACGACTATGATACGGTATTCCATCATGGAATGCCAGATCCTGTCTTCCGGCTTCATCATCAGACCTTGAAACCTAATCGTGGTCAAAGTTCATTCCAAGACTTTTCTAACAAGTCCAAACACGGCTATGATACGGTATTCCATCATGGAATGCCAGATCCTATCTTCCGGCTTCATCATAAGACCTTGAAACCTAATCGTGGTCAAAGTTCATTCCAAGACTTTTCTAACAAGTCCAAACACAGCTATGATACGATGTTCCATCATGAAGTTCCAGTTCATATCTTCGACTCCATCATCAGATCAGTTCGACAGTACCATATTATTGTATTGTCATCAGAACTACATACAGCTGCCAATTTTCATGACGCTACGATCCTTGGAAGATGGTTAAATTTACCTTAAAGTTACCTTAGATTCCATTACATAGTTACATACAGGTCGACCTAATAAAAGCGTGTTAATATGATTGCGTTCGTTATCAACAAACAGTTAAATGGAAATAAAAATAAAAAACCTCCATATGCACAATGAAATAAAAGAAGAAACTTCAAGACTATATAATACTATCAAAATAAGGTAAACTTATATCAAATTGTATAACATTAGAAATGTATTAAGAAAAATGATTAAAAAACTATATAATATTTTTATATTTGATAAGGTTTGTAAAGAATCCGTTCATAGGATGATGTTTCGCAGTAAAATAAAATTAGTAAAAGCTACTTGAATAACAGCGAAGGAAATCCCATCTTGGATTGGGAAATGCTTATGTTTGAATGAGTTTTACTTACGGATGTGCACAACTTTCGACTGTGCATGTAAGTTTATGGGTCCCTTTACCGTCGACGAACGATCACTCTTCATCCATATATCTCAAAAATCGAGCTTTTCCTTTCGCAACATAAAATGCCTCGAATTGAGACGAATTAAAGCGAAAAAACTAAAATAAAACACATTGATCATAAATGAAGGATGACATAACGAAATAATTCAAATTTCGAAAATTTGAATTATTTCTTTATGTCATCCTAAATTAAATCTATTCTACATAATGTAAATAAAGTTCACTTCAATTTCCAATTTCACCGATTACAAATACATTTTTTTTGTGAAAGAAATACATGAGAATCACAAACTTTTATGTAGATTTAAAAACCATGTCCTTAGATTAAAAAAACCATGTCCAGATTTAAAATGAAATCCTTTTTTAATGTCCATTTATCGAGAAAATTAACAATATTAAAATGAATACTGAAATACAGTTAGGTCTTCGTCTTCATTTTTTAGTGATTACATTTTGAACTTTTCATACATTTTGTTCTCGTAAAACAAACTTTCACAGACCCGTCTCCCGCAAATTAGTCTGAAAGTGGTAAGTTTCAAAACCGCGGAATAGTTTATGATAAAACAATCTAAAAAGGGTACCTAGTATAGTACCTCTTTAATTTTATACCTATAGTACCTACCTCTGTAATTTTCTGGAGCTATATATTTTTCATTTACCTACTAATTTAGGCATAAAAAATAAAGAAAAAACTTAAAATATTGCCCCATTTCCACTACTGAAAAGGACTATACAGCTATATTTCATTTTATAGAAAGTACGGCTATATTTCAAAACAAGCACTAAATATTATGAGATAAAAAACAATCAATACTGACTAATTAAACCCTATTTATTTCACCCTAGGTAAACAGGGAAAAAAAAAAAAAAACGAACGTAGCAGCTAAAACCCAATTTAATAAGTTGTAACACTAAAGATGATGATAATATGTCAACTTTTATAATAAATCCTCCACATATGTGAAAGGATAGTCAATCTGCAGCATGCGTATGCGTAGATTGCATACTATCCTACTAATATTATAAACGCGAAAGTTTGTAAGAATGTATGTATGGATGTTTGTTACTCTTTCACGCAAAAGTTACTGAATGGATTTTGATGAAACTTGACAATAATATAGCTTACACATCAGAATACCACATAGGCTATAATTTATAAAGATATATAGTTTTCTATCATCATTATCACAATTTTCCATCACCACGCGGGTGAAACCGCGGGGCGCAGCTAGTTATTAATATATCCAAAACCATTATAATCCAGACAGTAGATCCAAATGAAGCAGTCGTATAGGAAGATAGTAATAATATATATCACCAAAAACAATTCCAAATAAACAAGCCCATTAACCACTGCTTAACTTTCCAAAAAAAAAACGTTTCCCACCAATGTAATTGTAGTAATTATCCCCTACCTATTATCGTTACTTAATGAATGGGAAATAAATAGCATCGGAATAATCATAATTACCGTCGAAATAAACGATTTTCAAAGGAAAACCTACGTTCAATAATCCGCTGTAATAGATAGTAGGAGATTTTGATTTCAATATAATTTACAAGACTATTAATAATTATGTATGTAGGGAAAAGATGAACAACTGATAAAGATATGTAATTAATGCGTATAAAGGACAATGGGCAGAAATATATGAGCGCCCTCTTATTAAATAACAATAACGTATTTACCATTGGAAAGATCTATTGATATAGAATTTAGAATTAAAAATTCGAAATTTAAATTCTAATTGTCAACATATTTTAAAATTTTCTCACCTCTAAATAATAATTAAATATTAAATTTAGTGAATATAGTGCAATTCTACAGTCTGGATTCACTCGCGGTTAACACGGGACGCGTCCCGAAGGATCTTATCGGTCTGAGCTGTTCACTTTAAATATTCGACCAGTGTGTCTGTGGACAAAGTCGACCATCGAAAACAAGCGAGTTGTCGTTACTGACTGGGGGCAGATCGACTTTGCTGAAGATACATCGAACGACTTACTTAAGGTTGTGGTGGATTTGATTGACCAGCCGACCTGTCGAAGACTATATGCAAAGACTCTCAGAAAGAGGTTACCCCAAGGTATAACGGACGATCAATAGTGAGCTGGCAGCATAGGAGGACGAGACTCTTGTGGAGGCGATAGTGGTGGACCTCTGCAAGTGACGATAGCTGACAACCAATGCCTCTTCAACATAATCGCCGTTACCAGTATTGGAAAGAGCCCTTGCGGAAGTGCCAAGGGACCTGGCATATACACTTCCGTGAAGAGTCGTGTGAAATAAATAGCGTTTTAGGAGTATGTCTACCGCCGGAAAATTGTCCAAAAACTGACGGGGATTTGCCAAAAGGGAAACTATCACAATTTCGTATAATGTCGGAACACGAGACTGCATGCTGTATTCAACACAGCCCCATGAGCAACAACACGAGATCATCAGAAAACCAGGATAAATCCAATAATGCATCTTCTACATCACCGCCTACTACAACAACTACCAATAAGTCAGCGGTCATCTCTACAATAGCTCCAGAAAAACCTCAAACATCAACACAAGCCATAACTACCAATTTCATAAATGACAGTGTGGAAAAACGAACTAAATCCGAAAAAAATATCTGCAATATTGAGTACAAATTTAACAATGACAGCCATTGCTGTGTTGGCGATTAATTAATTTATTTTATTGTATCTGCATCCAAACTTTTCTCTGGTCGTAACGGTCTCCGTTCCATCGGGTTCAGAAGAGGGAGGAAGAGAGAGTGCACCCGTGGTCGCGCGCCCACCTGTGCACTATAATATAGCCTGCGCACTTGACTGCTTCCGAACAGTGGACTCTGAGAAGACTAAAGAAGTCACTAGAATCTACAATGCAGTCGCTATGGCCGAACACGGCTAGGATATATATATATATATATATATATATATATATATATATATATATATATATATATATATATATATATATATATATATATATATATATATATATATATATATATATATATATATATATATATATATATATATATATATATATATATATATATATATATATATATATATATATTATATAGAATATTCATAAGTACTACATATTACCTCAATTATGAGCCGTTTAGGAGTTTTGAAGTTCGTAATCTTCTTAAATATGGCTTATTACACAAAATCCCCTATGCCAATTATTTATTTAAGATATATTAATTGCAGGGAACACATACTAAAGGCGAACCGATATTTTAACGCTTAAAAAGATTATTTGATGGGAAATAGCAGCAGCAAATGGAATACCAGCCATGTTTGGGAACTAGCCAACGGGAATACCCTCTCCCCCCTCAATCGATTATCTAAAAGGACAATGGGCAAAAAGGTATGGGCATTGGGCCCACCTCTCCAATAACATTAACGTATTTATCATTGAAAAGATCTATGTATCTACAATATGACTACTACCACTTAATTACGCGGCGTTTCGGAGTTTTGAAGTTCGGAAACTTCTTAAATATGGCTAATTACACCCCCATGACATTTTTTAATATGTATTTTGAAGTGAAGATCCATAAAAGATAATATATTATGATGTACGGTCGCTTGGCACACCATTTTGGGCAGCTGGCCTTAGCATATTACATACTTCAGGAAACAGAGTGGGAATGAAATCATGAGACACATTACAGAGGTCAAACAATATATCCCAGTATTTTCCCTCCATATACTGACAAACTTAGGAATATATAGTTTGTACTCACACAGCGAATGTACTATATAGTTTTGGCTTTCGGGTATTCTGCGACCGGTCTAGGACAAGTGGGCGCGGCCAACTGGGCGCGGCCGACTGGGCGCTGCTAACTGGGCGCCGCCGACTGGGCGCTAGGCCAACTGGGCGCAGGGACAACTGGGCGCGAGCCAAGTGGGCGCGGGACAGGTGGGCGCCAAAATTATATTATGCAATACACATTTTTTTATTACAATATTTACATATTTTTTTATTTTTTTCTTGTGATATTTAACTTACGAGTAGGTTTGCTGTAAAATAAATATAAAAATAAAACGATCAATATTATATCAACCGAGCATTAACTATTTCCAGTCTTGTAAATTATTTAAGTAAATGTATTTAAAAGCTTTCATAGTATATAAAATACCTTCATTTATATATTAGGACAGTATTTAAAATACTAGTAATGATAATAGAAATATATACGTGACCATAAATATAAAGAGAGCTGTGCATTTTATGATAGTTTTTTAAATTTTGCACTAAATTTATTAAGTATTTATTATGTAAATGGTAAATCCCATGTAAACGCTAGTTCTGAAACGGTGTATCACAGTATAGCTACGAAGTTAATGTTTTACCATTAGTTAATTTTTATATAATGTGGCAATAAAAATATTTCTCAAAATCGAAGACTATCGCGGTTGTTTGACATTATAAATAGGATAGAAAACGAATTTACCGCGTGAAATTTGTAGGACCCGACGTTTCGGTGACGGAAGCCATTGAAATAAGAAGAACTCCGAACTTCAATAGAGATGACGGCTACAAACTCTCTTCTACGTGGAACCCTCTTCTTAAAATGTTCCCGCCGCCGAACGCCGAACGCAAAGACGCAAAACAGGATACAGTGAGTGTTGTGTGCAAGACGGATTTTTAAAATTCCCCCGCTCCGAGCCCGGCCCCCCACCACCGTTATAATCTACGCAGTGGCGGCAGCGGTTTGCGGCCTACCCGCAAAACAACGGACTGACAGCTCTTCAGTCTACCCTAGACAACGGCGGCTGCAACGTCACCGAAACGTCGGGTCCTACAAATTTCACGCGGTAAATTCGTTTTCTATCCTATTTATAAAATATTTCTCGTCAGTCACAATAAAAAAATATGTAAATATGTAAATAAAAAAATGTGTATTGCATAATATAATTTTGGCGCCCACCTGTCCCGCGCCCACTTGGCTCGCGCCCAGTTGGCCTATCGCCCAGTCGGCCGCGCCCAGTTGGCCGCGCCCACTTGTCCCACCCCATGCGTTTTTGTTTAAACAGTTATTTAAAATTCAATGCATGGATGTGTTAGGTGCCCTAAGGGATATCGGGTCTTTAGCCATATTTAATAGGTTCATAATAGCTCATATATTTCAAAATAGGCTCATAATTAAGATAGTCAATCTAGAAATAAATGTTTTATATAAAGAGGTCTTTCGATTGGCATATGAGTTACAGCTATTGGAAATGTGAGCCCGAAATACGAATTCTCTTTTGTTTGTATTGTTTTAGAGCACAGTGATTATTATACCTCAAATTGTGTTGTGTTAGGTGTTTCTACAAAAACTCTACAAATGGGTCCTATTGAACCACGAGTGGACATAATGATATCTCTGTACATAATATGTATGGTATGTTTTGGTATTTCTGGTAAGAACCGTGATGCTTGTCAAATCAGTCATTTATTGTCGTACGTGTGTAAAGAAACACTGAGTTTAACGCAGTTTCCCATTAGGACATAATATTAACCATAGAAATATTGATAACTCAATATATAGACTTGTTGATGTGGCATAGGTACCGCTAGGGTATTCGATATTGCCATCACAGGGCAATAGGAATATTCAAAGTGGTGTTGTGATCATTATTAGACAAAAGTGTTTAAAAGGGTAAGGTCCCAATATAAGGTCACCCCAAGACTTTCATGGCAATTAGACAACCCTGTGCCACCTTCTAAATCAGTAAATTAATTAACACTCTAAAAAGTTAAACATATTAGACTTTCATAAATTTTTCAGGAAAATTCAGCAAAAAAATCTGCAAAAACTTAAATTCGGAAAAATACCTTGCATACTCTGAAAGGTTTCAACTTATTTAGATCGTTTTCCGACTTATTTTATATAAGATTAAATAGATTATGTTAGTCATCAAGCGTTTTAAATTGGTGTAAAAATTCCAGCAAAAGCAGTTATGAACTTTTCACTGATTTTACTGCAAAATTCTTATAGAAGAATATAAATAGTATATATTGTAGACTTTATCTACCTATTCGTATGTAGTTTTTGTAAAGATATATAATTCGTGATATTTCAGCAATTGTGATCTTACGAAGTAAACCCATTGGAAGGACATAAGGTTGAATAAAATTCAGTCATAAATTTAAATACACTCGAATAATAATTGTATTTGACAGCAGTAAGTTAGGTTCTTTGTTTTTTTCCGCTTGTTGAAGGTGTCGGAATTCTTGTTGCATTTTTGCCAAAGGTTAATTTATCAACGACTTAACAAAATACTAAGCGATACATAAACAACGCGAAGGTCGAATGGAGTTAGGTACCTTACAATTTGGAACAACGCTTCAACAATAATTTTAAAAAAAAACGGTTGGGTAGATGAACTCTTGTCACAACAATCAAGTGCAACCTTATTACGACCACAACTGTCGTTGTGACGAGGATCGACCTTCAGGACTGATAGAAACAGGTATGATCAATAGTAGATACCTAATAATAGTAGGTATCTACTATTGATGCTCGAGCTAGGGATGCTCGAGACGTGGCAAAAAATCGTCAAGAATGGAAGCGAATCGTGAATGGAGTACGAGATCCAGCGGCACCGACAGCAGCGTATTGGCTGCGAGGGCGACCCCCTCCCCAATCGCCGGCTACGGAATAAATAATAATAATAATAATAGTAGGTACTTAACTATGAATTACCAGGTATCTCCTGACCCTGCGAAACGTCAATTAATTTGAAAACAGAAGTTTAAATAAATATATTAGTTTTTTTATTCAATAACATTAATATTGACTTGATATTAAGGTACCTAATTAAAAATCGGATTTTAAATCTTTATATAGCTAGTCAGTTTTATGGAGAGTTAAAAAACTTTTATGTCTAAGTAACAACAGCCTAAAAAAAGAGATCTAAATTTCACATCGACTGCTGCAACTATGAGAACAACAGCTCTAATTGTGTCATATTGGTTCCTTACCTATATAATTGCTGTTTTTTCACACTGGCCACTTTGAACTTGGATAACTTGGGTTTGAGTTGGAATTTCAAATTCAAATCAATTTTAATTCAAGGCCACGTTATTCTTTTTAAGAGTCAGCTGTTTATTAAATACGGTGAAATATTTTCGTTTGTGCAATCATGGTAAAATTTGCATTATTTTCAAATATAAAATCCTGTGCCAGTGTTTTCTATTACAGCTGCTTGCAGTCTGGCTATAAAATATGTACTGTTAGGAACTGCAAACGATGATGGAGAAGCTCGTGATTAAATAACCGAACCTGATCAATCGCTCATCGCCAATGCTGAAGCATTGTCATGCTGGAGCATGACACGTTGGACGTTAGGACACTAGGATACGTTGTCATGCTGAAGCATGACAACGTATCCTAACCACAGATTTCACTGCAAACAGTCGCAAAGTTGCAGGAGCTGCGGCTGGAGACTCTTGCTCACCCAACTTATTGCCAGACCTTGTTTCAATAGATTTTCATTTTTTCAGAATTTAAACAACTTTTTACAAAGGGAAAAATCAACTTTGAAGAGTCGATGAAAAACGCCTTCAAAGCATTCATTGGTTCCTGTCCACGAGAGTTTTACAGCAAAGGAATTAAGCCACACCCATTAAAATGACACATATGTATAGATAATACGGCTCAATATTTCTTTAAATTAAATATATATTTTTCATACAAAGTTCTTCGCCTTAAATTTCTTTTATAGAGCAGCAATTTCACAGATAAGGTCCCAATATAAGAGAATTCAAGGAAAAATAAACCAATATTTTAATGCTACATATTGAAAAGTAGACCTTAACTTTAAATTCTGTATTTTATTTTTTATATTAGGATTTTATTCACGTAAAACTAATGATCTATGAAGTATATTTACAATATCTCAGTCTTAGACTGTTCTTTGGTATATCTTTAAAAAAGAGAATATATATTTAGGACTAGCTACGCACTTAAAGCGTAGCTAGTCCTAAATACCAACGAGTTTAAAATTTCCGAATAATGCGAACACAGAACCTTCCAACAAGAAATCCGTACCTCAGAAATTCAATCAAATTAAGCAACTACCTTTTGTAAAATAATATTATTCATTAATACAAAACACACGAAAATTCGGGGAATTTATTTGAATAAAGCTTTTGATTGATTAATTCTGTCTCTACTAAATATTGTATCATTTTTTAAAAACTATATTTCCACTAAAGTTTGATTGATACTGCTAATAGTAATTGATTTCATAATATTCACGCAAGTAAAAAGCCCCCTTGCGAAGCGATCCATTTACTAAACCCCTATCGACTCTTTGTCTAGAATTCGTACCTTTTTGAATGACCCTGTACGAACGGTGTTTCATTTTTTAAAACTTAAATTGAAAGGAAACCGTAGGCATTACGTATTCGAGTACAAGAAAAATATGTTTTCAAGAACCTGCCAACCGCGACGATTTTTTCGACAGGTAATTAATGGACGTCTTAATTGCCTCCGCTATTATTTGATAATTACAATATACCGTGTGTTTGCAAAGTCTATTAACATATCGTCGATGTGACTGTACAGGATTTTATCGGAAAAACAGCCGTTGAATGGTTTATGAGAAACCATTTCCAACATCTATTTATGTTTGCCTGTCTTCTTTTTATAAACTACCCTTCTTGTAAACTTCATAAATCCATCACGTACATTTTACTGGAATTCGTAGATCTAATTAAGAAATTCCGAAGGATAATCATTATTATTAAAAATATTTTTTGAAAGGTGAAGTAGATTCCGGAACAGGAAAAATGGTTTTCCGTATTACAGATACAAAGATATAAACATGAAAGATAGCAAATGGCTGCCGTGGAGACGAATTACGATGAAAGTTTATTGATACGTCTCATATACAGAAGCACACAACGGTTTTAATTACTGTCACCTCTAACTGTAATGAGTAATATTGACATTGTATAATGGCGACAGACTCACCTTGGTATGTATAGTTAGCACTATAAGACTTCCTTTTAAGATCCGCTTACCGATTCGGTTAATATTAATATCAAACTACTGTAATTAGAAACGCCTACTCTGGGATATCGGGGATATTTGGTATGATGGATAAATTGTAAAATATTATGTTAATGTCAATATTTATCTGATATTTGAATGAATAACGTGCCTCCTTATATTATTCTACTGTAATTTTAGTATTTCTACAGTATTTATATGGAATGTATTGTTTTGAAGCTGTGTGACATAATGGGCTCGATTGCGTTTCTTCGTGAACTAAAATCAGAAATTAGTACGTGTGAACGAGACAGGGCAATATGCTACAGCGGAATATGAGATGAACGGTTGTCACCTTTTCGCATTAAAACAACCCACCAAAGATAAAGCATCTGAATCTAACACAGCACGAAATGTGTTCAAATTTGTTCGGACGAATATAAGTTCGACAGTTTTTATTCACGATCGTTCGTTTCATATTCCGCTCTAACGTATTGCTCTATCTCGTCCGCTTGAACTAATTTCGGTTTTAGTTCACAAAGAAACGCAATCGGGCCCAATATCTTCCAGTTGACCACCGACATGTATTCCGCTCTAGCGTATTGCCCTGTCTCGTTCACACGGACTAATTTCCGATTTTAGTTCACGAAGAAACGCAATCGGGCCAATTATTTATCTAGCGCATTTCGACTCTTTTTTTAACTTAAATGACTCGTTAATAACTTTGTCTTTCGACCATCGAATTCATTTAATGTCATAATTAAAATCTAAGGAAAGATGCACACAAAATGCAACGATTACAATTAGTTGTCTCTAAGGGTTATGTCTCTGAAACATATTGACGAAAGAAAGTGAAATATCTCAATAACGTGATCGATATTTGAGTGGTATACAAAATAATAAATACAAAAGGAATCACTTTGAATGTTGTTTTAAGTTTAAAAAATATTATGACTAAAAACTTCACATTTTAAAAAATATATTAAATCGCATTATCAAATAGTCTACGCGCAATTGATGACCAGTTAAAAATATAATGGCATCCTACAAAAACTAATTTAATATATTAGATATTGATTGATTATTGTTGCAGAAATAAAATGGAAATATTTAAGTAAGAATGTTTATATAAAAAATATATTTTATCTTCTATTGACCCCTTCTATCGCGGGGTAAAAATTTCTGCCCGGGACAGTTTTGCGCATGAAGTCGATAGCCTTGAGAAAAACCGACCATAACTTTTAAACTACTATACGGATCGTAAAAAGAATAACTGTAAAATGATTACATTGAAATTTGAAATATTATAACATTATCCCATTATCTCGTAAAACAATTAAGATAATAATGAATAAATATTACAAAGTTAGCACAGCGCGGAGCGCACTAACCAATATTGATTAGATACCATTTTAGGCATTTGTAAGCGTCTAACCAAGAATGGTTAGCTCACATAGGAAGGGTTGATAAACTATTTACATTAGTATTTAGTTTTGGAACCGCCATGCTTTTAAATTTCGTCTTTAATTTATGTTTAGAATCTATGCCTTGCTGCTTATTATTTTATTGACTTGTTATTTTTACCATTTTACATTTACATATATGATTGCAAATTGTGACTATCAGTTTAATTTGCTAAAGTATGAAATTGTACACAATGGATTGAATATCGGTTTTGACAGTACTACAATACATGTCAGTGATAGTACTAAAATACTACAAAACTATCAATCCACAATAATACAATACGTGACAGTACTACAATACTATCAAGAAATTATAGCTTTTTTCGAATCGGTATTTAAGTACTAAAGTTGGTTATTGTATTAATAAAATTTACAAGCAAATTTTCATTGTGGATAATAATATAATACACAGAATATAGGTAGAAAGAAAGAGAGAAAACATGGCAGGCAACCCCCTCCACCCCCCTCGCAACCCCCCTCCGCCACGGTAACTCCCCCCCCCCACCCGATAGTGATTGTTACAAGTGACTATGATAGCAAAATTAACATATTTTAGTATTTGGTAGTATTTCCGTGTTATTAAAACGGTATTTTTTCAAAAATAATGTAGTATTTTCTTAAATACGGTGGAATTGCTTAAATGCGTCGATTGTATACGAGACATTCCAACCAAAATTATGGGTCCAACAAGGCATCTGTGTACCGCAATTCAAGTCTCTAACTACAATATTTCGAGATTAAAGTATGACTAATGGACCGTATGAACCCATGACTGAATATTGCCTGCATGTCAAATTTTCAGTTCAATCGGATGAAGTGTTTAGGCGCCATCGTCGAGGAATTCAAACACACACACATAAGACATTGAGAGAGAGAGAGAGAGAGAGAGAGAGAGAGAGAGAGAGAGAGAGAGAGAGAGAGAGAGAGAGACAGGCTCGAAGACAGACTTCAGCCTGGAAATGGTCGTAATCGTCTCAGGGGGTGTCAAAATGGATATTGCCGTCTTCACCTCTTCACAATGATTTTCATAGTACCGGGAAAGTAATAGTCATAATAATATCTAATGATATTCATTCATCCCTAACATAGTCCTTAAAAGGCCTTGGCGGCAGTGGCGGCCAAAAGCTATATGAAGCATAATTTTGTGGCCTGGTTGCGAGAACACGAAAAAGAATGTTAATACAATTATTCCGGATTTTAGAAACCAGGTCCTTAAGCTATCATATCGCCATAACGAAATTGGTAAATTAATTCCATATTAATTGTAAATTACCTTTATTCTGTTACTGTTTTCCAAAAAAATAAAAACAAACGAGATGTATCTTCAGTTTTTGAAACAGCTAGAGATAACTCTGTTAAAAAAATACTATTTACACCAGCGTATGGTCTATTTGCATAGTATCAAGACAGTTTTAGGAACTTCCATACAAAAAATATAAGAAAAAAATGTTTGAAATTACGTAATTTCCAGAAATGGTATGGCCAAACATTTTTTTTATATACTTATTAAAGATACTTTTGAGTGATATAAAAAATAACACAGTGATCTTAAGTTATGTTGTTATTGTAATCTAATTTTACTTGATAAAAAATATTCATTTGATAATTTAATATATTATAATTGAAAAGCCAAATCGACTATATTCGACGACGCGCGAAGCCGAAATCGTCATTCGTAATTTGCTACTGACAACTGTGGGACGTATTCCCTTGTCGCCGCGGTATACCTTTACATCTTTATGTATATATCAAAAGCGCGCGGGCGCGTGGCATTGCAAACATACCTAAATTTTTAGTCGCGTCAACTCGGAAGGGAGCCTTAACATCTCTAACTTAAATTAGATTGTAGTGATAAACAGCCGCTACATAATCATAATCATTGAAATAACACCAAATACCTATTTAAGTAATCGATTAGCACCTACTTGTAGTAATTTTAATGACAAGTAAATATATTTTAAATAATAAAAAACACGACTATACCTAAACACGAAAATACCGAAAGTGAACTATAGTATTTATAATTATTTTTATTATGGTTTTTTATGAAATATATGTGGTTTACATATTTACCCATATAGCTAGATTTATATTTTCGGAATTTACTCAATCAGACCTTTCATTTGGCACTAAACACGATATATTTTTGTACATTTATTGATATTTGGACATTTAGACAACTACTCACTTGATACTTGGACAGGTTAGGTACCCTATGACACTCGGGATAACATAACGATTTTTTCAAACCACACACTTCTAAATCGATTCTAGCGTTTAGAAGTTATAGGGGAATAAAGAAACGGAAAACATACATAGATGAGCCCTGAACACATTACACTCCTTTTTTGTTCGGCAGTCATGTAAAAATATACACATTTTGCTTCTGCGTAACCACAAAGTTTTCATATTTTCTTTTGATTGCATTTTGGTCGCTAATTTATTTTTATAAGCATGTTTCAAATACCCACAGCCTCCTCGATAGTTATATAATATGCTTATGATAAGAGCAATATGAAAGATATCTCTTTTTAATTTGCATTTTAAGTCGACCGCACGGTTGCATACAGTTTTGAACAAGGTCGTTAATCGCGAGGACATGGTCGCATGTGGGAGGAATCTACGTCACTTCTATAAATTTCTCATTGCTCATTGAAAAAGTCTTCTGCCACTACTGGGTGAAGAGTCCAGGGCTGACTCCAAGCTACCGTGGAGCGGGGTGAGATTGATCAATTTGAATATTCAAATTGATATCGCTTAAACTACCAAAAGTTTTTTTAATCATGACAATTGCAAATCTTACATCTATACATAAGAGATAGTGCATCTATACATTTTATAATGTCTTCTTATATCTATACATATAATGTTAGATAGTAAGTAAATTGTTGATATATCTTTGATTAAAAAAATGGTTCACGGGGTGCCGGAGGGGGTAGAAACCAGGAGAATCTTCCTCCATATCTCCGTTCGTCCACCCCTTAATACCCTTCTGGTACGCGTGAGGTTGTCGATGCACGATATCCCGGGCAGATAAAACGGCCCATGTCGTTAGAACTGCCCGGGTGGTGGGCGGGGCTTCTCCCCCCGCCTGTCACAGCGTAGCCTAATAATAATATACATAAGAGACGTAATAGATTACCAGAAATAAAACTTTTACATGTCGAAAATTTTGAATGATACTGAATGATCAATCTTAAACACGATTCGGGGAGCGATTTTAATGCACATAGATCGCCGTCGATTTTTCGGATTGATATTTTCAAAATCATTAGAAGTGTTTATATTCTTACCACCAACATAAAACATCTTTGCAACACTGAAATATCAAATTATTAGAATCAATTTTAACAAAGCAGTGGCGTAACTATAGGGTAGCAGGGCAGGCAAAATGCCACGGGCCCCGACCCGACGGGAATCCCTGGTTTTACCAAAACTTAGAAAAAAAAGTCGAAAAAATTGACGAAGGTGATTTTTATTTATTTGTTTAGACATTTTTTAATAAATAAATAAAAATAAATTTTATTTCAAAAATTGTTATTTAAGTTTGAAACACCATATATTTTTTACCGGGAGGGCTCTTTTTACTGCAGGAGGGCCTCATGCCACGGGCCTCAGATGGTATAGTTACGCCACTGTTCACAAGGCTAGTTTTACAGCCCCAAAAAGTGCTAATATTGCCTTCCTAGAAAGTGTCCCATATGTTGCCAAAGTGATTGTGGTGTAGTAACATGAAGTTTTACAATTATTCAGTGCCGCACAACCTGCCATTTAGACTTACAACATATTTTTTAACAACATGATTGCACAGAGATATTGATTCAACAACAAATAACAAAAACACATAATATAATAAAAGTACAAAATCAGTTAGGTTTGGTATCAAAAATTTAAATTAGGTAGGTATACAAATTATTTTACTAAAATAATAAAAGTTTAACGGAAATATAAAATACAAGACATCTATTGATGGCGAACGCATAAAAGAAACATACGAAATTCAGATGCCAGCCAGAACTTAATTTTTGTTTTATTTTTATGTGTCTCTCGGATTGAATAATTTTCAAATGAGCCCCTTTGTAAAAATAGATTGCGAGCCGCTGCCCTAAAGGTTTATCTACA
The DNA here is from genome assembly GCA_944548615.1 of Micropterix aruncella. Classification (NCBI taxonomy): domain Eukaryota; kingdom Metazoa; phylum Arthropoda; class Insecta; order Lepidoptera; family Micropterigidae; genus Micropterix; species Micropterix aruncella. The sequence continues at coordinate 12,094,958 of OX155968.1, forward strand.
TTATGTTAAGTAGCAAGTGTGTGTTAAGTGAATAGTAAAATCAACGTATAAACGGTCACGCTGTTAAGTGAAAAGTGCGCGTGCGAAGTAAAGTGATTAGAAGCACGGGCTATTTTTACACGACTGCCCGACAAAAAAGGAGTGTAATGTGTTCAGGGTTCATCAATGTATGTTTTCCGTTTCATTATTCCAAAATAGAAAATCTGATGGGTTTATCTGAATAAAATAATTTAGAACAAGAACAATAATTTAAGAAAAATAAAATCACGACTGCCCTTACAAAAAGTGAACTGGTGTATTTAGAAGTATTTGAAAATAATTTTTGTACAGAAAAACACGTTTTGTAAGAGAATAAAGTTCGCACCGCGCCCTGCGGCAGGTATCTTAAAACAATCGCGCGCCGCCGCTGTGCTCGAGTAATAAAAAGATATTCTATGAAATATTTGTGGTTTAAGTATTTATTCGTATAGATACATATATGTATATGTATTTTCAAAATGTACTCTATCAGACTTTTAATTCAGTAATAAACACTATATATTTATCGTAATATATTGACATTTGGACATTTAGATAACTATTTATTTAACATTCGGGCACTTTCGGCTATGACACTCGGGATGATATAACGATTCTAACAATACCACACACACTTTTAAATCGGGTCAAGCGTTTAGAAGTTATGGTGGAATAAAGAAACGGATAACATACATACATAAAACCAAAACACATGACACACCAGTTTTGGGCAATCAAAAATCGGTTATTTAAAAAATTGATAATATTTTGTGGACAGTAATAATTGAGCATTTTGTATAATTTATTTTGATAAATTAATATTCCAAATACTACTCTTTGTACTCGGCCTACCGGGCTTATTCCTGACGGCCGCGAAGAGAAAGAACTAATAAAAATACGTGTGGCACTCGGGGACTGCCGCGGTAAAGCTATTGCATAGCATTTTTAACAACTTATGCAATTATAATTATTTATTTATTTTATTTTTTTCTGATATCAGATAACTGCGCTCTATCGGAAAACGTTGAAATTATTCCGAATCATTTGCGGCTGCGAAAGCAAATGATTCAGAATAATTTAAAAGTCTTCCGATAGAGCGCCGCGCACGAATTTTTTATTCTATAAAGCAAAAAAAAAACGGAATTTTCGAAAAAATTCGTAGATAAAAAGATAGATAATTAAATTACCTTTAAAATGGTGCAGGTTTCATAATAATACGCCAGATAGTATTTGCGTAGTAGTCGTTTTTGTTTTCGGTTAGACCTAATTTCACAAATTAATTACACTATGTAATATAAACAAAATCTAAAATATTCAAAGCTAAGAATATTAGGAAAATGTTCTTGTTTAACATATATTTTTTTCGAATCGTAAGCAGTACTTGTTTAGACGTAATTATCAGTTTAAAATCATTAATTTTCGTTAAGAAATTTCTTCATTTGGTCGCCGCGCTGGCCTAGGCCCGCGATAAAAGCTATGCAATAGCTTAAAAACTAAACTGTCAAATGATGACTATCAACACGCTTTGCGTAACCCGGCGATTTATATTGAAGACGTTATTTTCTCCTTATAGGAGAGCAAGGGATCGCCGCACGTACTGTATGACACTCGGTATGACGTAGCGATTCCACACACTTCTACAGTTCTACATCGGTTCAAGCGTTTAGAAGTTATGGTGGAATAAAGAAACGGAAATCTTTTTCGGCAGCTGTGTAATAATCGTAAATCGTGAATAATGTTAGTGCAGAATATTTTAAAAAATCAATAACCTTAATACCAACAAAAAAAACGAAGTCATGGTATCTAAAAATGTTAAAAATAATTTAAAAAATCAATATAATCAATATGTAGTTAATTTATATATGCTACTCTTCATTCCTTGGGTATTTTATTAGAAACATACCAAATAGGTTAGCTCTAAAATATTGCCTGCAGGCAATAAGCTCAAAAGAGTTTTATTATTATTATTAAATCTATAACATACTTTCCGAAGGCGCCACCAGCGGTAAGAAATGAACGAGATAAAAAAACAACATTCACACAGCTGATTCAAAATAATTCCTGTCATTAAACTGTCACCATGTCCATGAACTGCGAAACGACTGTCCACTGTTGCATATCAGCCGGAATGCGACATCTTCTAATAGTTGTATTTATAGACGATGATGGTCGAGCAGAAATGGGATGTTGTCGTTTAAGTTGTTAGCCGTTATAGAACGCTGATAATATCGCTAAAGTAGGTTGATAAGGTGACCACGCACGGTCGAGATATTTAAGCTGTGAGACCGTGTCATCATGTCAGTTTTAACAACGCTTGGATTAGATCTTGGAGGTTTCGGCCATACAACCGAACGACTAATTGCTGAAAGAGTCTGAAGACTATGAACATATACTGTCTCCTAAGCAGCGAGGATGGAGATTTCGGCCATTCAACCGGACGACCAATTGCTGAAGGAGTCTGAAGACTAGGAAAATATACTGTCTCTTAAGCAGCAGGGGTGGAAGTTGGCCTGTCGTCGATCACTCTTGAAATGACAATCGGACTACCTGATTCTGAATTCAGAGGTGGGTAAAAGATGCCTTTACCTCAAACTAAATCACCGCTGAATTACGGCAGGTAGAGGCCGTGTAAGCGACTTCGGTCCCGTGACCAGGCAGAATGAAGGAGGTATCCTATAGGAAATGAAATCAAAAAACTCTTTATTGCACAATTAAAAGAAGGTACAATGGCGGACTAATTGCTACATAACAATATCTTCCAGTCAACCAACATGCTGATGTAAAAAGAAGAGTAAGCGAAAGTTAAAGTGCAATAAGACAGAATAAAATATAAAATGTAATTTTAGATTATAGCAAATATTATGGATCGTTTGCGTATCATATAAATAAATTATTTTTTATATATACCTACATATATAAACAAATCCATATATACATTAGTAGATTGTACCACAAGGGAGCAAATTAATATTTTTACGGCGAGTGCGCTTTTTTGAATCCAGAGCAAAAGTGAGGGATTCTAGAGTAGAATCCCGAGCGTAGCGAGGGATTCTTTAGTAGAATCTTGAACGTAACGAGGGATTCAAAAAAGCGCCCGAGCCAGAAATATTTTGCGCCCGAGTGATACACTCTACTTTTCATCACCCTCTATGAGAAAATAAAAGCCGCCTCATATATTTCTCCCGGGATTTTGCAGGTAATAGATAATCAATCAAATTTCTTGCCTCAGTTCTAATGCTTTCAGGAGTTAAATCTATACTTTCACTGTCACTTGAAGAACTCATTTTTCAAAACAAAACGATGAATTTCTTACAATCCGTGAAAATTGTCGGAAACGCGGGCGACAAAAACAATTGACGATCGCGCGTTTTTAATTTCATTTGTTTTTTTTTATTCAGCCGGCGGCGCGACTAGGGGCCGTCGTACCAGCCAGTCTTTATTTAAACAATATTTGCGTTCGATTTCTTCGGCGCTGAAGACTAAGATGTTCCAATTCAAAAAGTGCGCCGCAAAGATAAATTGCGGCGCACTTATTCAAAAAGTGAGCCGCAAAGATAATTGCGGCGCACTTATAAAGTTTCTTATAGAAAACACCACTTTTGGGCGCACTTAAGGCGAACCAAGTCGTCCTTTTCGAATAGAGGGGATGAAAAATATATTAAACTGTAAATTGAACTGCCAAAACAAGGTAAGGAAAGGGAAGGGATAACGAAAAGGTTAGAATTTATAGTTTATATTGATTGTGAAAGGAAGTACGTTTTCAATGATTGCTTAAAGGTGGACAGCGAGCTAGCGCCTCTAATTGTTGGAGGAAGCTGATTCCACAGTCAAGCTGTATGTACGAAGAAGGAGTATGAAAAATAGTTTGTTTTATGTTTATGGTTAATTCCAGACGGAGATATCTTACCAAAACTGGTAGCCAGGGCGCAAGGGCGGGTTACCTTCTTAGTGCCTCGCCGTAAAGTGTTGGACTCCGGCGGGATCGTGGGTTTGTGGACGGTAGGTATGTGCCGTCCCCAAATATTCTAAGCTCATCCCACGGCTGAAAGAATGATCACATATCGTTATACCAACCCTGGGGTGACGGGTTCGCCCGTTGTAGTCGAAACCGCCCAACTGTTTTTATTCTCTATGTATTCTTTTTATTATTATTTAGGTAAACACAGTCATGTACATTCGTGTGAAAATAGTACATAATACAAATAGACCTATATTACCATTATTACTACAAAACATTATAAATAGTAGCAAAGGGAAAATTACAACCAAAATTACACTAATAACTTATTAAACCAAGCAACCAAACCAACTAATACAACCAAAAAACAAAAAGTTTTACTTTAAAAAAAAAACAAATTAAACTATGTATAAGCTAAGTAATGCAACAATAAATTGCCTAATTTTTTCCTAAAATTAACCAACGTGTCGGAAAATATGTCGAGGTCATTCGAAGCTTTATTATAATGTAAACATGACCGTCTGAAGAAGGTATTTTTCGCATAGTTCGTGTGAAAAGAGGGTATATAAAATGTATCTTTTGAACGAGAAGAGGGACACCGAGGAATTTTAAAAAGAATTTTACCCAAAAGGGGTGCAGAATTAATATGGTTATTTAAGATTTTATATAGGAAGATATTGTCTAAGAAGCGGTCTTGCATACAAAAAGTGTACTTTGTGTTTTGTCGCTCTCTCTGCATAATCCGTAGACATGTTACCTGTCCGAAAGTCCAATGATTTTAAGAATTTCTTTTGCACCCTCTCAATCCTATCTATAATAATATGAAGAGCATATTGGGGATTCCAAACTACGCTTCCGAATTCTAGAACGCTACGAACGTATGCATTGTAGAGTACTTTGAAAGTTTTGCCTCTGGTACCTAAAGGGTTTACCTATGCGCAGAATCATTCCAAGTTGTTTGAAAGCCTTAGATACGACCTTATCAAAAAACTGTAAAAAAAACTATTCTTGATGTCTGTACTTGCATATTTAATACTTATTTAAACATGTTGTGTTGGTCTGTACAATAATTACAATATTGATATTTATGTTCATATTGCATCTCAACGGATTGGTCCTAACTGTAATGTTAATTTGTGTATCAAATGAAATAAATGAAATGTTAGGGGCTGTCTATAAGATCAAGCATGCTTGTCAAGCATCGCGTCGCGGGCTGGGAAGGAATAGTAAACCGCAGGAAATATGCAAATATATATTTTTTAATATTTACCAAACATGCCCTATTTTGTAGTTTATAACAGAGAGTCACGTTAATTAGACGTAATTTATTGATGAACGACGTGACTCCCTGGTATAATACTACAAAATTAGGCATTTTTGGTAAATCTTAAAAAAAATATTTGCATATTTCCTGCCGTTTACGATACCCTCCCAGCCCGCGACGCGATGCTTGGCAAGCATGCTTGATCGTCTAAAGAGCCCCTTACATCTCCTGAGTAGTGTGAGGATACGAGCACTATCCCTTCTCACGTACCAAGTTACAAACAAAAACTTGGTTCCAATTCGTTATTGCCAACAGCTATGCATGCATTCAATGTAGGCTTTAACGATATTGACATATTTAACCACGAAAATAGTCGGTCTTTGTTCAGGAAGTATATAAACAGCTGGAGATCAAATTGGATTGAGTTAGCATCCCGCAATCCCACATTCACATACATGCACTCACGTGCACATACGTCCTACATATGCACACACATACACACACACACACACACTCTCTCTCTTCATCACACACACACACACCAACATCCATAAACCAACACCCACATACTCACACATAGCTCTAAATTTAAAATTACGCTGCACTTACCTCTAAATTTAAATTTCTTTTTTGTCTTCTAAATTGTATTGAATAGCATATTTTGTATTCTTTATATACAATACTAGCTGTTGCCCGCGGCTTCGCTCCGCGTAAAGTTTCGAATCGATTATTGAATTTAATTAGGGTGGCGTTTATTTGCCTTTTCAGACGCTACCTTTAGATATATAGTGCAAGAACTCGCCTCCTCATATGAGCGATACCTATATCGTAGACGAACGCGTCTTGTTCCTCGCCACCAGCGCCGCCTCCCACTGAACGCTAACCTTGCTGGGCCAGCAGCCTCCACCGCCGCCTGCTAGGTATTTCTAGGTACTTGCAAGCGTTACTAATTGCATGATATCTCTATAACTATATACCACCTAAAAACTTACAGTAGATTTAAACTTACAAGAAAAACTTAAGAGTAGATGGCTAATTTTATCTTTATTAACCAGCCGTGATAACGGATTATTTTATTTTGAGAAGAATTCTTATTTTATTGCTAATATCTTCAACAAACACTGCCTATTTATTTTTCTTATTTTTTTGAGAGATAAAAGCAGTTATTGCAGCTTAAACATAAAAGTTGGATAAATGTTGTCGCTGACTTTTTTATAGATCGCTCTGAGGCCCGTGTTTGTTATATTATATTGTTTTCACATATATCAAACCGTTTTGTCAGCGCACGCCGATAAAGCAACTCACCAGCTCATTTTTCCCCGACTTGATTTACAAATATCATGATTTCGTTTTAAAAAAAACATTTATCATAATAAAACATAGCCTGTAGCTCTCATTGATAATGAAGCTTTCCATTAGTAAAAGAATTTTTGAAATCGAATGGGTAGTTTCGGAGATTATCCCATAAATACAAACTTACAAATACTACTCCTTTATAATATTAGTATAGATTAAATTACATTCCATTAAAATGCATACATTAAATTATCTACAATAGTAAATAAATTAAAACATCATTGGCTTTGGAATCGTTGAATATTATGTTTATATTTTATTATTTATGCTGTGTTTTTATTGAAATAAAAAATATAAAAGATGTATTCTATTTGACTGATTATTGTATAGGTACTTTTAATGAACATTTATCAGTAACCCCCAATCGCAAGAAATAAAATTAAACGATGCGGTAGATGATTGCAATTTTATAATGCCTATCATGTGACTATAATCTCATAAAATACGTTATGAGTGCTGACGAATATTTTTCTTGTTGACATTACCTCCATTGTTTCAATCGTTGATCTTCAAGGCTTCGCTAGACTTAGGCCAAGTTTGCTGTGTGTGACTTGACCCTACTTGAAAAACCGTGACCCAAAAATCAGGCAAGTCGGAAATTTGGAAATGTTAATTTTCATTGTTTCTTTAGGTGCGCAGAAGGTAAAAGTAAGACGATAAAAAATAGCTTTTCCCAGTCATCATCGTAGGCACATTACTGACAACCATCCTCTGGCTATACAAAGCAATAGTCAGGCCTATAATAATAGAAGCCGTTAGTGTAAGATGGAATGAGAAAGAATGTCCTGTATCGGGATCATCATACTTGTTCGGAGACTTTAGATTCCAAAATGTCTGTGCTAGATTAGGTTTCAAGCGTCTATAACTAAAAATCGGCTGGGTAACTCCAATACTTTCCCAGCAAGTAAACAAATACCCTCCCCCCACGCCAACCCCAATACCCCCCCCCCCCCTCCACCCATCAGCCCCGCACAAACGCCCTACAACACCGATAGTGAATATGATCGATTAAAATCACGAATGTATTTCTAGATTTTTGTAGTAATACTTTCTTACTATATTTGTATTTTCCGTGGTATTCAAATGGTATTTTTTTAATATCATGTAGTATTTTCTAATATCATGCAGTAGTTACCGGCTATGACGTATGCTTGTGAGACATGGACACTGACTGCTGGGATGATCCACGAGCTTAAGGTGGTGCAGTGTAACATGGAGCGAGTCATGCTCGGCATATCGTTGCGCGATCGAGTCATAAACGAGCTCATCAGACAGCGCACGAAGGTGGTCGACGTGGGTCAAAGAGTGGCCAAGCTGAAACGGGCTTGGGCCGGCCACGTGGCCCGACGACACGACGAACGGTGGAGCAAGCGCGTTTTGGAGTGGAGACCCCGGCTAGGCAGAAGAAGTTGGGCAGACCACCGGCCCGATGGTCCGATGACTCAAGGAGACATCTTGCGGTGTCGACTACAACGGGCGAGCCCGTCACCACAGGACGTTTTAACGATTAGTCGTTCTGTCGCCCTGCAGTGAACGTAGAAGACTTTGGACAGTACAATTCTACGTCCAGCTACGTCACAACCCGTGAGAGTCCAACGCCTTACCGCGAGTTAGCCAGGAATAAACCCGGCGGGCTCGAGATACTCGCGCCCTCACTTCCAATTGTGACCAGATTTCTCCGGTCTCTCGATTGGTTCCGAGTTCGAGGTCGCTTGCGCGGTCCTCTCCCTTACGAAGCGGTGAAACGGAGTGCACCTAATCTATCGCGGACCAAGGCGTCCTTTGCCCGACTCTGAACCGGGATCGGATGGCCAATGGTCATTTCAAGAGCAGTCGCCGTAAGGTAGACAACCACCCCCGCTCTGTAGGAAACAATACAGTTCCCAGACTCCCCCGACTGTTAGTCGGAGAGCACAATCGATTGGCTTGTGCCGCTCGGTGCGCAGACCGTCCAGGAGCGCCAGAGGTTTGATTCCCAGGGGAGACTGGTTGACCCAGTGTCCTACCCAGGTTCGCACCCCATGCGTGGAGGCCATCGGATGGGTGTTGACCCGTGAGTGTGACCGACCCTGAACACATGGGTCTTCGTGGCCACCTCATCATGGGCCCGTTAGCTCCCTAACATCAAGGAGACAGCTGGACCTGTCTGGATGAGGGAAACGGATAACCGATCCGGATGGAGAGTGATTGGAGAGGCGTATGCCCAACGGTGGGCGAACGCGCGCTGATGATGATGAAGAAGAAGAAGTATTTTCTAAAATATGGCGCAGTTTAAAAAATATTTGTGTCACTTGTATACGAATATTCCATCCAAAATTGTGGCTTCGGCCCATCAAGGCATCTCTGTACCGAATTTCAAGTCTTTAAGTCGAATATTTCAATATTGAAATAAGACTAGCGCGCCCCTGGTGGACTGATTTCAACCACAACTTTTCAACTCTTACCATGACCAAATGATTCCTGCATGCCGAATTTCAGCTCAATCCGATGAAGCGTTTGGGCGCTATCGTGGAGGAATACGAGTATACTCAGACACATAGAAGTGCAATCACAATACTTTCCATCTGTCGGAGGAGTAAAATGGGGAAGTGGTGTAAAATCCGCCTAGCCTCTTACTGGTTAAAGATGGGATTCAAAGAACCACGCTACCTTTACTCAAGGATGTCATCTGTCATCGTTTATAACTGCAGGAAGACTAGCTTCCAAGGAATTATCTCTACTGTTCAGAGACTGTGTGGAATCAACTAGGAGCGGCATCATTTACATCTTTCTTTTCCTGCTTTTTACTTTTAAATTATGACACTATTTACTATTAAAATGTTCAATGCTCTTAACCTAACTGGTTGATCTATTCTTCTTAAAGTATCCATTTATTTGTATTTGTGTGTTATGTATTCTTATTCGTATTCTTATATTACGTAATAATTATTTACTTTTTTACTTACCTGGATTTTTGTCTGAAGATTCACCTTATAAGCAGTGCTTGCATTGAGGTCATGCAGACTTTGTTTTCATATTAGTTTTTTTCTTTTTCAACAATTGTTAGATGCATATTTCTTTTCTTTTTTGTAATTTCTGTTTCACTTGCTACCTGCAAAAAAAAATATCCTTTGTATCACCCCAAGACTTTCCCGGCAGGTAGCCAAGGACTGATTTCATCTGAATATTAATTTCACAAATAAAACCGGTGATAGCCGTCACTCGGCCGGCGAGCGAAACCGGTTGGGATCCGTTGCAACCGGCTCGTGCGACTCGGTTTCTTTCTCGGATAAGGGTGGGGTTGGGCCAAGCGCCAACAGATAGCGTTAATGTTTTATTAAAATATATGTCGGAATTTAAATATTATTAGTGTTGGTTCTATATGAGATATTCCATATAAATACAAGATGATTTCAACCCTACAAGGCATCTGTATATCTACTAAATTTCAAGTCTTTAAGTCCAATATTTCGAGATTAACATATGACTAGTGTACCCCCTGGTTGACGGATTTCAAACCCAACCTTTCCAACTCTTGCCATAACCAAATGATGCATGCCAAATTTCAGCTCAATCGGGTTACGCGTTTGGGCGCTATCGTGGAGGAATACACACATACACACAGACAGATAGACAGACACACTACTTTCCCTCCTCGTCGGTTGATGGGCCGGGAAAGTAAAACATGAGCACCGCACCCATTGCAACCGACACGGGCGACGCGGTTTGTTTCTCAGCTAAAGGCAAGGTTGGGCCAAGCGTCAAAAGATGGCGTTAATATTTGATTAAAATATTTGGCGGAATTTAAATATTATTAAAATAGCTTGTATTAAGAGATATTCCATTCAAAACAAAATGTGATTACAACCCAACAAGGCTTCTGAGTACTACATAAATTTTAAGTCTCCAAGTCCAATATTTCAAGATTAAAATGAGACTATTGGACTGAATTAAACACAACCTTCTCAACTCTTGCCATGGCCTAATGATACTTGCATGCCAAATTTCAGCACAATCGTGTTAAGCGTTTGGGCGCTATCGTAGAGGAATACACACATACACACTGACACACAGACAGCTATACAGACACAACACTTTCCCTCCTCATCGGTTGGTGGGCCGGGAAAGTAAAACTTGAGCACCGCACTCACCGTGACCATCGAAGCCCTGCTTAAGGCGACATAATACCTGGGATCGACCATATCTAAAGAATTTTAGTTTTATGAGCTTTTTGAAAAATATATACATATTTTTTTTTTATCTGAGTAAATATCTCGATAAGAAACCAATTTAAAATTTGGACTCAAAAAGTTGCTCATTGCCTTGAACAGGCTTAGGGCTTTAAACTGACTTCGAAAACTTCCAGGCGCGATTACTCCTACAATGTAAGCGGTGAGTGTGTTTTATTATAATTTCATTATATCAACTGGTTAATTATCTAGGGCAGCACTAAGCTACATTTTTTTATTTAGGCCCTAAATTAATTACAATTAATTAAAACGTGATAGCGCTCTGAGAGTTACGCTAAATATGCTTTGCCATTAACACCCTTATACTACCACTGCGGAAAGATAGTTATTCTGTGCTAGCGCTGCGAGAGAACGTTTATTATACGTCTGGTCCCCGGCGCGAGCGGACGTGGAATCGCGCTTGACGCTTCGTCAGCGCTGGATTTTTATTGGTCAAACCCTAGAAAATTGACCCCGACTATTTTTTGCGTGTCCGCCCATTTCTTATATTTTTCTGATGTCTCATGTCGCCTTAATCTAGCTCCGCTTCATGTCTTCATAGAAACTGAAGCAATACTGTATTTGCCCGCCTTACCAGTCAAATTCAAATTCAAATTAAAAATTCTTTATTAATCTATAATATTACATATATTTTTAAATTCAAAGCCATCCTAACTAGGCCTCGCCTGTACTAAGGTAGGCTTATTATAAAAGACTAGTAGACCAGTTCAGGCCTGGACATGATCCTTGCAATACTAAACCAGCGTTTTTGGCAAAAGATCAAAAATGTGCAGTAAAACGCGACAAAAAGCGGAAGTTTGAGTGTTGCATCTATTTTAAATAATCTTAAATTATACATACAAGAATCTTCTGCTTTTATGCTATTTATATTCGATGAATTCTTGGCTAATTTGATGAGTTCAGCGGACATTTGACCGAGCGCATTCTTTCTTTTTCGTTGCGTTCATCAGCGTCCATATTGGAGGTTTTAATTATCGGACCTATTTATACCTTGAATGCCGCTTGAATAAATAAAGCAGATGAATCGAAAAATACCGTGTATATATATATATATATATATATATATATATATATATATATATATATATATATATATATATATATATATATATATATATATATATATATATATATATATATATATATATATATATATATATATATATATATATATATATATATATATATATATATAGATATATATATATATATATATATATATATATATATATATATGATAGTTTTGTGTATATATTCTTTTTAGAATTGATCAATAAGATGATTATAAAGTAAATAATTATAAAAGCCACTTACATCGTGACGAAGGATTCCCTTGATCGGATTCGGGAATGCTTTAGGTGTTAACGAGAATGATGAATGCCTCTCACTTGCGGAAAGAGGAGTAGGTTTAAGTTGGGCCCATTTTTCAACTAGTAAACGCTCACCCTTCATCCAATTATCTCAAAAATTAAGCTACAATCCTTCTTTATACGTAAACTCACTCAATTTCCTATTATTTCAGGGGAAATAACAAGA